>CM076569.1:427840944-428377861 GCA_034641835.2 Pinus albicaulis | reverse complement strand
CCTGGTTGAAAAGAAAAAGAGCTGCAGTCTCACCATCATTCCCAAAAGTAGGCATAGCCTCGACCCACTTCGTAAAGTAGTCTACTGCTACAATAATGTACTTGTGACCTTTAGCCGAAGGTGGGTTACAAGTATTATAATCAATACCCCACTTTGTAAAGGGACCGACAGTAATGACTGGAAAAAGCGGAGCTGGATGAGCGCGCATTTTTCGAGTATAGACTTGACATGGATGACACTTTTTGACGGACTCCATACAATCCTTGAAAATCGAAGGCCAAAAGTACCCAGCACGCAAGATCTTTTGGGCTGTAGCAAGCCCAGATAAATGACCACCACAAGCTCCACTGTGGGAATCATTCAGCACAGCCTCAGCTTCTTCGAGAGTTAAGCAACGTCTCAGGATTGAATCAACCCCTTGACGGTATAAAGCATCACCAATAATCAAGTAATTCTTAGCCAAGTGACGCAACTTACGACGCTCATCTTTCGAAAAAGTAGAGGGAAACTTCGCAGTCTGAAGATACACAATGATATCTCCATACCAAGGATCCTGTGAAGAGATAAGAAACAAATGTTCATCTGGAAAGGATTCATCATAGATCATCTCTTCCCCACAGGGCAACTCGGAGATCAATTCCGCGAAAACTAATGATTTCTTGGACTTGGCAGACATAAACTCAAGATCAAATTCCTATAAAATCACAATCCATCTATTGTATTTGCCCCCAATCACTCGCCTACTAAGGACAAACTGAAATGGATTGGCTGCTGCCAAAACATAAGTTTTTCGAAGAATAATGTAATGCCGGAGTCGCTGCACAGCATGAACTGCTGCTAAAGCTAACTTTTCTATCGGAGTGTACTGGAGTTCAGGTCCTACCAAGCCTCGACTAAGGTAGTATATAACATGCTCTGCAAGAGCATCATCCTCCTGAACCAGAACCATACCAATAGTAGATTCTGCTGCTGCCAGATACAAAAGGAAATCCCTGCTATAATCAGGTGGACTCAATAAAGGAGCAGAGGTCAATGCTTTCTTTAAAGCATCAAATGAGCGTTGAGCGTAGTCATCCCAAAGAAAAGGAACTCCCTTCTTCAACAATCTCATAAATCCCTTTGTAACTTTAGCATAATTTACGATAAATCTCCGAAGAAAATTAGACTTTCCTTGTAGACTTTGAAGCTGACGAATAGAGGACGGGGGAGGCAACCGAAGTATTGCCTCAACCTTGAAGGGATCTACCCTAATCCCTTCCTTAGACACAATGAATCCCAATAACTGACCGGATGTAACCGCGAAAACGCACTTGTTCGGATTCAATCTAATCTTATAGAACCGACATCGTTCAAATATTTTCCGGAGGTGAGCAAGATGATCCATCCTCTTTCAAGAATGAGCAGCTAAATCATCCAAATACGCCTCGATAATCTTTTTGATGTCGTGGAAGGCATATGACATGGCCCGCTGAAAGGTAGCCCCAGCATTTTTAAGACCAAAAGGCATCTTCTTGTATGCAAATGTACCCCAGGGACAAATAAAGGCAGTCTTATGCTGATCTTCAGGACGGATAGTAATCTAATTATATCCGGAGAAACCATCCATGAAGGAGAAAATCTCATTACCGGCACACTCGTCAATGATCTGATCGATAAATGGTGTGGGGTAATTATCTTTAGGACATGCTTTATTTAGGTCTCTGAAATCGATGCACATTCGAATCGTTCCTTCCTTTTTATCTACGGGAACGGGATTTGAAACCCATTCAGTCAAAGGAACAGGGAAAATGAATCCCGCCTTAATCAGCTTCTCAACTTCAGCTTTGATAGCTGCTGCCTTCCTAGGATTGACCGGACGAAGTTTTTGCCTCACCGGCTTAGTGTTTTCATACGTCTTGATCTCATGTTGGACAATAGATGGGTCTATTCCAGGCATTTCCTCATAAGACCAAGCGAATACATCCCTATACTCTTTAAATAGCTCGGTGTAAATTTGAACCTCTTCACGGGAACATTCAGCTCCGATGAAGACATTCTCGATAATATTGGGATCCCTGGAAATGTTCACCGGGATAGTAGGAGAAATCACAGCCATGTTCCCTTCGGCATAAACCTGTGTTGGTGCTAAAGGGTTCAAGACTGGGTGAACAGGACCAGGAGACTGAGGACTTGGAAAACTTGTTTCAACTTCGCTCAAGTCAGGTAAAAAATAAGACCGATGATGCAAATCATCCCACGGTCTATCTATACCAGTCATGGCTTCCAGGATGGCCTCTTCAGATGGAAGAGTGGTATCAAGGCAATCCTGGGTAGAAGAAGAACTAAGTGTCCAAGCCGGAGCCACATCTCCATCCAACTCTTTCAGTGACAGAGGAGCTGGGATGGATTCTGCAGAGTCAACAACAGACTGATAGGCAATCTCAGCTACAGAAATAGGAAATGCCATTCCACCCACTTGACCTTCCGCTAATGTGGTAGTAGGGGAAGGTAAGGTTCAAGGGTCTGAAAAATAATGAGTTCTGAAGAACTCTCTTCGAAGAGGAGCCTTGGAGGATGAAATAGCATTAATATGAACCGTAGGAGGAGGAATATCGAAAGTACCCATCAAGGAAGAATACATTCCAACTTGTAAATTCTCAACAGGCGCCTTAGAATTATCCAACTTAGGAATAGATGAGTCAGTAGATGCATTCGGGTCTACAGGAGGACAGTCCAGTTGATCCACTGTAACAATCCTCCCTTCGTGGGGGAAACATATAATGCGAAATAATGAGGATGCAATGGCATCCATCTCATAAATCTAGTTTCTCCCCAACAGAAGGTTGTAGTCCAAGCTTGCATCCACTACCTCAACCTCTATATTAACAGTTTTTCCCCCAACACAGATGGGAAAAGCTGGGACAATACCATGGGGTCTGTGAGAATGACCATCGAACGCAGTCAGAACAGTGCTAGATGGAACAGCTTTGGGAGATCCAAGTGTCTTCCAGCATGCGAGAGACATCATGCATGTGGAAGCACCCTCATCAACAACCGTTCGAAAGATATTGCACTTCCGATACGACGATTTAATATGAAAAGCCATGTGATGAGGAAGTCTCTTCTTAAAATTAGTCATATCAAAAGTGATCAGAAGAGAATTTTTCGGATCAATAGCCCCAATGGCAGTGAGCAAAGCACTGCGCTGAGCCGGACAAGACTGGAGTACCTCTAAAGCTGACATAGCACAAGGACTTTGCGCCAGATCTTCTACAATCGAGTAGTTCTGGGCAGCCCTCGCATTTGGATTAATCGTTGACTGCTTAGAAGATGCTTTTGGCATCCGAGGCATAGACTCAACAGTAGGCTTCGTAATGTGAAGCGGCTCAGTAGCATCAGGAACTTCCTTAGCTTTCGAAGACTCTTCTCCACCATAATCACGGGATCTCGTAGCGATATCCACGTGAGCACTCATCATGAAAATGTTCGATGGAATTTCCCCTTCCTGGGTGCCCCCAGAGGAAGCCCCAGGATTTTGGTTCGCGCCAACAACTAATTGTTTCCCTTGGGGAAAAGGGTTTGTTAACACAGCCTGGGAACTAGAAGAACCCTGCTGGGCTAACAAGCGCTGCGCATCCTGAATTTTAGGGCAAAGGTGTGTAAGATGGTCTCCAGCACATAGCTTGCATGGAAACTTCACTTTCCTTTTCTCCTTTTGACCCTCACCAACATGCTCGTTGGTTTTATTTGCATTACCCTTCCTGTTCTTGCCCTTCTTCTTGTTATTTCATCCCTTCTTCTTCCCGTCGGATTGTTGATTTCCTTTGGGATCAGAAGCTTGGACAACATTTATGGACAAAGACTGGGAAGGTGATGACTCAGCAGGCACAGCCTGACCAGAAGGAGAAGATTGTAAAGACAACTGCTGCAATTGAGAAAGCAGGCTGGTTGCACCACTATTGATCGATCCAATCAGTCCGTCGCCATGAGGACCGGGCTTAGTTTTTGACAAATCTAATTTGGAGCGAGGAGCATTGGGCAAATACTTGTGAAGGACCCCAGACTGAGAATATATCAACTCTAGCTGCTGGGCCCTAAAAATGGCCTGCTCCTCAGAAAATACCCCGGAGAGGGATACATCTTTCGAAATATCTGACTACAGGGATTTGAGAAACCATTCCAAAAGGAATTCACCTAGAATATGAGCTTTAATCAGCCTCTTCCTTCTCCTCCATTCCTGAATGTGATCAGAAATGTGGGTTGCATCGTCCTATTTAAAATTGGCTAGGAGTTCAGTCCCAACATCATATCGGATAAAAAACTGGAAATGGTTTAGAAATGTAATAGCCAGTTCTCCAAATGTAGCAAAACTGCCCCCAGTTAGCTCAATATACCATTTGGCAGTGTTTCCAGTTAGGGTGCGTTGAAATAATCTCAACCTAATCGAATCATCGATCAGGGAGTTCGAAGAACACCATAAATGGAAAGTAGTAATGTGGTCAGCCGGATCTTCTTCATTCTTACCTTCAAACTTTGGAATGTCTGAAGGAAGTTTGGTGGGAACCAGAGGCCACCCTGGACCATAACGACTCGGATCATTAGTCAACTTCGACAGATCTGGCAAGTTTAACGTTGCCAGAAAAGGTAAGCGAGGTGGAGCCTGAGGATTCCATCCTTGATGGGATGGATTCCCAACATTCTGAAAAGAATAGCCTGGATTTGATGAGGCACTAGGTTGCCAGAAAGGACTCGTAGAAAAAGGATAAGAACCTCCTCCCAATGCAGAGTTACCAAAGCCCAGACCAGTTCCCCCCGCTGAAGTATGAAATGAAGAGGAGAGCCCCTGATAGGGATTCCAGGCATTAGAAATAGGAGAAAAGGTCTGATAAGCACTCGACGAAGGGAAAGAAGTATTCCCTTGATGACCTGCGTAAAACTGATTCCCTGCCCCCGCTGTAGTGAACACAGGGTTCCATCCTGTAAAAGTAGTCAAACTTTGCCCCCCAGACCAAGGGTCGAAACTCTGGGTCTGAGAAGTAAATGGAAAGCACCCTAAAGAAGGACTCAAACTAGGAATGTGTCCAGTTCCAAAGGGGAAACCTTGAAAAGAAGCTGATCCACTAGCCATGGAAGACATGGGTGTAGATCCAGCTGCAGCAGCGGAAAAGGAAAAAGAGGGATTCCCACTAGTGGGCATCCCTGAACAGAAGGGACCAGAATGAGAAGCCTGTGCTTGGGTGAACCCAGAGCAAAACATAGCAGCACTAGAAGCAATCGAAGATAAAGCAATAGTGCCCCCTCCTTCAATAGAAGCAGGGGTCTGAATGCCTGCAGCACTCACGGCAGAAGCCGCGTTCCCAATCGTGGCCATCGAAAGGTACGAATGATATGAAAGATCTTCTGGTCTTTCAGACTCAGGTCCGATGTATTGAACAACGAACGGATAATCAGGAGGAAGAGGAGATGGACCTGACGCAGGAGGTTCAGGTACTTCTTCGATTGAAAATCTTCTTCCTGAGGAAATAAAACTCGCGAGGTGAGTGGAACGCTCCTCCCGGAACCGACACCAGAATCAGCTATGAAACCTTCAGATCTTTGTGGAGGATCTCTCTCCACTACGTCAGATGTCACAGGGTGGTAACCACCTGCTAAATCACTCCTATGCCTTCTCGAAGAAGGCTCTGGACTCTCGGGAGATGACCCCCGGATTCTCCTCGACTGACGAGGCGCTTGATCCGCCACTTTTATAGATTTTAAATTAGACTAAAAAAAAAAGTGAAAAGCTAGGCAAGCTAGGAGAAAAGAGCACTCACTATAAGAAAAATCCCTGAGATACAATCAAGCAAACAACCTTCAAGTATTTCCGCTCTGGGTGATGAGGACCGGACACCAAAATATAGGAAAGAAAAATATAGGACCTCCCGAAAGCAGTCTGGGATAATTACGGCCCAGAACAACTAACGAAGGTATCAGAAACAGTTACACCGACCTCATAATGACAGCCTTTGTCGGCTCAAGCACCCAAGCTTCGCAAGGGCACCCCCCAGAAGTACTGCTGAAAGTGATGCGACGTCTGCCTCAGGTACCACGGGTATTCCCCCCCGCAGTCACCTGTGTGGAACCTAGGAGTGGAAACTATGGGCACCAATCCGTGTCAGAAGCCGGGCAGAACGGTCTTGAGGTCAGATTCAGCTAATCAGAGAGGGGGTATCCCTGTTCTTAGCCTTCACCTCCCCTCTTGCTTGACTCTCTGGAGGAGAGCTTTCCTGGTCCACCTAACGGAGTTGGATTTCGCTCAATTAATCAACTTCTATGTTTTGTTTGAGCTGCCTTGGAGAGTTAACTCTCCACTCACCTAATCCAAGGCCCTACAACCTAGCTAGTTGGTGTATGATACTTAGAAAACTTGCTAGTTGATTTTAAATTAGATCGCTTATTTTAATGGGTTGTTATGTTAAGTCACAAGGATGAGGAAATGAAACTTATGATGTTTTGACGCAGAAAGAAATTAATAAAAACCAAAGTACATGCAAATGCAGTTATTTTCTTTCGATGAAAAGAAATTTCTACATGGGTTCTACGAGATTAAAAATTGTATTTTTTCTTTTCAGATAGCAAACTCACACTCACAAAAACTATGAAAGTAACTAAATTTTTAAATGCACCTAATGCAAATCACTACAAGCATGCAAATCCTAAGATGAAAAATCTCCTAAAGCAGAGTGAAATTTCCCAACAGTCCTTCAGTTTTAACTCTCCTTGGCTGTCCAGAAAGCTAGTTCCCAAAGTCAAGAACTCTTAATATGAAGACACCAAAGAACACTTAAAAATAAGAGGAAGAAATGAATGACTACTCCCTTCCAAAATCAAGCCAAAATCCGAAGGCAAGAAACCTCGACAAAGCTTCAAAAGATACAAAGAAATGAAAACAAAAAAGTGAAAACAAAAGCAAACAACAAAGAAAAATGTTTTTTGAGCTTTTGTGTTTTATAAAAGAGTTCGAAAAGACCAAGTAAAACTATAAAATTTCAAGCCAAACAAAATTGAATTTCAAGCAAAAAACTTCCAAAATGCTCCAAATATTATAGGGATAACTAGTAGCAAGATCAATACGAGAAAAAGAAGGCAAAAAAACTCAGCCACTCAGCCTAAAATAATAGTGCAACCTTGCCGCAAACAAAAACTCCAAAGAACCAAGAAAGACTCTTCAAAAGCTGCAACAAGACCTAGCCAACTGAACTCAAGAAAACCAATCAAGAAACAGGCAAAAATCATAGTGCCAAGCAAAACACAAAGACAAGAAAGAGTAAATGAGCAAGAGCTCTCTGTTATGATGAAGTAGAACAGCCAAGAATGCCCAGAAAGCGATCTTGGTACTCAAACCAGAAGTGCTAGCACAAGAAACAACACTTTGCCAAAAAGACTAGTTTTCAATCAAACGAAAGAGAGAAAAGACCAAAGACCACTTTCTTCACACTCCAGAGGGTAAAAAGACACTGCATGAATAGGTCTCCAAATACAGAAAGGACTAAAAAGCCAAAGAATCCAAAATTTCAAAATCTGCCTAGGTATACGCTACTTCACAGTTTAGCAACAAGCGTGCATACACGATTGTGCTAAAGGAAACACGCGTATACGCGAGTCCCTTTAGACAAACTTGCATGTATACGCGACTGTGTGCAGAAAAAAGCGTGTATACAAAGGTAAATAATGAAAAAACAAAAAGGACAAGCCTGGATAAGAAACCAGGACTTCAGTCTGACTGAGAAAGAGTAAACTAGACTGCAAATGAAAGTTAAAACTGTTGGAAACCTATCAAACAACTGAAACCACCCAACAGGGGAATCACAAGAATGTGATCCCCAGTGGAGTCGCTAGTTCTATTTTGGGGAAAATCACCCTAGAGGTTTGTTGGGCTTAAACCTCCACAGAGCAGGGCATGCTACTTAAGAAGGACTCACACAACCATACATGTTCATGAAAAACTAAATAGAGTAGATCGAGGAAGTTACCCGTAGGTCCTACGGTTGAAGCAGATCTCGCGGGGTCCAAACCCCCAGCAACCCTTCTTCTGTCTTAACCTGAAATGAAAGAAGAAACAAGCACGAAGAACTGTTTGTACAGCATATATCTATTCTAAATGTTAGTGAAATCCATATGAGACATTAGATAAACCATAATGAATGCTTAAATAACAATATTCTCATGTATACAAGCAGACACTAACACGTATATTTCGGGAACAAGATGGTACTTCTATATTATAAATAGCATGTACAGAAATAACGAGTGGAGAGATCACCTGAATCCTTCCACGATCTTCGAGCAGACCGTCGTCTGGATCCGTCCCGCCCTTGCCTCGCTAAGATTCCTTCCGAACTGGTGCATACGAGATGACATATAAAGGAATGAGCATCTCCAAGAAACAAAGGTTTCTCGTAATGAACTGGGAAGTGCAGGAGGCACGGGAATTCAGACTTGGATAGGGAATACCAATAGAGTATAATATCAATAATTCTCTCTCTCCCTTAGGCCATGCACATCAGGGGCTTTTATACTCCCTCCATGTAGTTTCAACAGTTGGAAACAGTTGGCCACGTGCTGGGGTGGTTGAACTACCAGAGTAACCATCAACCCAGCCCGAAAATAGGGAATTTTTATATATTTTTTAATGATTTTAATGGCATACGCGGAAAAGTGCATGTGGACTCGCGTATACACGTGGAAAAGTCTGGGCATAATCGCGTATGGGGATTTTTACACTGTTTTTTAGTGAATTTGTCCAAGTCTGTAGGAATGGGTGCCCAAAGCCATAAAAGCAATCATGAATCATATGAAGGTGAGAAATGATGCTATAATAGTAGGAGTTTGCAGAAAATGTCTAAGTAGACATGAAATCGAAATACACAAGCTAACCCCTCAAATCTTCCCCTCTCCTCCTTATGTAGTTGTGACTCCTTCAGCTTGGGTCCCACCTCTTAGGGTTTCCCTCTTCATTTGAAACTCTTCCCTCCAAAACTGCGATGTATTCTTAGGCAAGCCACTCCTCCTTAGGCTACGCTGGTTGACTTGGTCAACTTGACCTTGTCCTCATGCAATTGACTCTTTTCACACTAGGAGGTGCAAAATAAGCTACTCAAAGGTTCCCTTTTTGCATTAGGAAGGATTTTATTCATGTCAAGAGGCATCCTCTTCCTTTTTATTCACCTACTACACAATATCAGGAAAAATTAATGTTCCAATTTATTCATGAAAATTTTGGAACATTACAAATAGATCCTTCAGATGAAAGGATGTCCCCTCCACTGAAGAAATCACCTCCCAAACTGATACTGCAACTACCCCTGCAACTCCTCGCTAAAATAGCATAGATCTAGACTAAAACTGATCTGTAGGGGATAAAATACCCTTGTCCAGATGCCAAATATATAAATAAATCTAAAGGGGGTTCTTTACTAGCCTCCCAATGGAAAGGATCCCTCCTCCCATGAAAATATAGCTCAGAAAACACCCAATACAATCCTCCATTGTTGCACCCTGCAACACAACACAACTCTAAGAAGAAACTGCATTCTTGAAGAAAGCTATAGCTTGGCCAAATTTCGGAATGTGGAAATGTAGTGAAAATAATTCTCCTAAAAATAAAATCGAAGTCCCCCGAGGATGAAGTTGGGATTCCCGCTCGGGAACACCCTTGTGCTAAACAGCATTGCAATCTTAGCTAAAGAGCTGAAAAGTGCCTCAAGTCTTAATAGACCATAAAAAATAATAATAATCCAATCATGCCCATAATGGCTACCATCCCCTTCCTTATATTCCTCGTGAGCTTCCTCACCTTGGGCCCCACTCATTAAAGCCACTACTTCCATGCATGGAGTCTCCCTCCAAAACTGCATTGTCCCTCAATGAATGCCACTCCTTCCATATTAGCGTTGTTTGATTTGGTAAAAGTTGACCCAGTCTACATGCTACAAACCATTTTCACACATAAGGCTATTCAATCCAGCTTTTACATGATCCCCTTTCACATTAGGAGTGTCTTTTATTCCTACTAAGGAGATTTATGGCTCTCCATACCCTCTTATTCCTCTAACTAAGAGAAGAGTAAAAAATTAATATTCCAATTAGCTATGTCCTAATTTAGGAATATTAGAGCCCTCCCCTCCCAAATGTTTCTTTTCCTCAAGAAAATACAAGGATAGAATTGAATATCCTCCTCTCCTCCTCCTGTAGCATATTCATGTGATAAGTTCCTCCAATGAACAAGATGCTCTCTCATCAATATGTCCCTAGGTTGCTCCTCCCAAATGTATAAGCTAGCCTTTGGTGACAAATCAAAATGGCTCTCATCATGAAGAAGTGGGATATCCATGGATGCAACTATATGTGGTCTAGATGCCTTCTTGAGGCAGGGGATAAGAAAACTATTGGGAACCTCCATTCCCATGTGAAGCTCCAAGCCCTAAGCTATCATCCATACAAAGTGAGTCACCCTCCAAAATGGTAACTCATGAAAAGGCTCCTCCACCTTTGGCTCCTGCAATTTAGGTGGGATGCATATCTGAACATGATAGGCCAGATGGCCTACCCCATGCTGTCTCTCTCTCCACTTATGAAAAGTGTAGAGATGTTGCTGATATTGGGCTACAACAGTGTTGCCCTTAAAGGACAAAAGGAAAACTCGATCTCCAAATACCCCTTCTCTAGTCTCATGAATCTTGCAAGCCCAAACCTTCCCATAAGAAGTGAATATAACATCATCACCATATGTCATCCAAATCAGAAAGATACTGAGTGTTATATGTAATGCTCGATGGTACCAATGGTTTCTCTAGTGGATACAACATATTTTTTCTAACTATTATTTCATAACATCATGTGGCAAGTTGTCTCCCAACAAATTTCTAACTGTGCATGTTTTCTCATCTACTAGGAAGTAGTAAATGGCATTATATATCAGCTGAGCATGACAATAATAACACAACACTTGCCCAATGCCATCCAATAAATGGATTCCTCCATCATTGATATTTGTCTTAAAAATACCATGAAGCCAAAATAGAAATTTTCTCTCTCGTGGAGCAATGCACTGCACATATATGGCAAGATAATGCAAATATTTTGTTAGGTGAACAATAAACACAAAAATTCCATTCTTACCATGCCTTGTGAGTAGGCTGAAAATGAGGTCCATGGATGAGCCCTCCCATGAGAATCACCTCATAGTGGTCTGAAATGTGAAATGATACATACTCCCATTGGAACACTACATCAATAGATACATACACCCAAGTGACATCATTGTTGGCCTTTGTGATAAGGCTCCTGCCATCTCATAACTTCGCTCTTTGACATCCCCAATTCCAAAGTCACATACCATGATGCTGCTACATATGGTAGATTCCTTCCTATGGGGAAGTACCTCCTGATCCTCCAATGCTAAAGAGTAGCCCCTTTGCACCCTGATTGTGCCATCCTCTACTTCTGAAATATCATGCAAACTATGGGAGAAAATAAACCCATACTCTCCCAAGAGTAGCCAAAGAAAAAATAGCTCTTGGTGCCTCCTCACATCTACATCATATAGGCCATGGATTGAAAACATGATGATTAACATGAAAAATGTCACGTCACCTCAATGAAACCAAACTCCTTGCTGCCATATGATGCAAGTGCCATGCCAAGTCCCAACCAATAACATATCCTTTGGAAAAGGATATGTCACATGTTGACCAAAATATTTCAAGAGTGGCCAACACAGCCTTGCCTCCTGCTGCCCTGTGTCATAGATCTGCAAGTGGCTTACCAGCCTCTTGCTCATCAACATCAACCATCCAACCAATGGTGACTGTATACTATCATGCTCTACATGGGTATTCCTCCAATGGAGAATAACATCCTCCCAATCCAAATCACTATCTCTACACTTCATGGGATGTTCAAGTGCAGCCTCCTGGAGATCTCCATATGAAGACCGCTCATCAATGACCATGTTGAATCCATAAGGATCCAAGTATACTGAAGGAAAAATATTCTCATTAAGTTGTGAAGTGATCATCAAGAAATATCCATCATAATAATGGGAGATAAGATGTCTCTTATCAACCATCTGCCTATCCCCTAATACACATGTAGAATGGTAATTGGAATGATCCAATAATGGTTGGGCTCCCATCTCATCACTGCTGCTCAATGACAATATTGTTGATCTCCATGATCGTGCATCTACTATCTCAAGATCATGCTCAATTTTGAACATATAGTTCTGCATTGGATTGTTTAGGACATTACTCATCCTATCCTCCAAAAATCTACACTCTAACCCCAAGATTTGTGTGGAGCTCAATAATGACATACTAGGATGAATGTATATCTCATCCTTGATCCTGTCAAGGTTCATCTGCACAGTGATAATCTAATACTGCAAATTAAAAGTGTATCTTGACCCTAGGTCATGTAATGGCATGTCCCCACAACCTTCCATATGATGTGCTGAAATAACATAAAGTGGAAACATTTGCATACCTTGGTTTTCTTGGGAACATCTTATACTGCTACAAGGGTTCCTCCCATCAGTGTGATGAATTCCCCAAATATTGATGATGATAGCTGCTCTTCTATGGCTACACCAATGCTGGTATAAGTCTCCTTCTCCTCATGCATCTCCTGAATAGTGCATGGGACTCTAAATGTCAAGAGATCAAGACCACTTTGCAAAGTTGAAAGTGTTCCTTCTCCTGATGCAAGTACTCCTGGAGCAAGTGGTAGCGAAGGTCTCTTCTCCTCTAATTTCTTCTTGTTAAATTTCTTGATCAGCCTTTGAGTAAAATCTGCATATGCAGTTACTCTTGCATGACTCAAATGTCTGAACCACCAGATGTTTACTTCACCCTCAAGTTACAGTGCTGCAATTTCAACATCTTCTCCCTCTCCTACTAGATGTAGTAGGAAGAGTGCATCCAACTCTATTCGCCAAGCCCTTGATGTGCATGTGGATGACCCATCAAAGGTAGACAATAGAAATCTATTGTTCTTTCTCCTTTGATAGCTGCAAGGTGTCCTTTCTTCTTTGATCTGAATAAACTATGGGAGAGTCAGATTCTCCTTGAAAGCTCTTGATTGAGATTTTTATTCTGCAAGATACCCACTTAGAATCTCAAGATCTGAGTTTCCTCCATATCCATGCCTTTTATCTTCTTCTTCAAAAGAAAAGGGTATATTAAATTTCTTTGGAGCTCTATGAAATACCAGTTCTTTCTTCTGCTGATAGGAAGTACATGGAACTTCCTCATTTTGAAACCCTAGTGTGGTTTCATTTCTTTTCTCCATTTTTCTTTGATTGACCTCCTTGGTGAGGTCCCTTTGTTGGCAATATAATGCAGAGTGTTGTCCTTGATGGAAACATACTTGATAAAGTTGATGGCAACCTACTTGATGAAGTTGTCCTTGATGGAAACCTACTTGATAAGTTGCCTATGATAAGAAACCTATGTGTTAAAGATGTAAGAATGATGTATCTCCCTCAATGCAAAAAGAGGAGAACTTGAAACAGAAACAAAGAAAAGTGAAAATGAAATATGAAGCTGAGGCAGTTTTAGAAGGGTTAGTTGATTGGAGATCTGGAAAGGCAGCAGAGAGATCAGAGAAAACAGTGGCAGAGGAATTGGCATCTGAAATAGTAACTAGGAACAGAGAAAAGAAATGTAGCAGAGAATAATAGAGACAGAGTGCATCTACAGTTTGAGCTATAGATAGAAGTATCAGTCAAGGAGCAGGGACAAGCAGTGAATTGAAAGTTGTCCAGAGACAGTATAGGAAGAAAAAGGCCATCAAACAGAAAAAGGTTCTGCATTTTATGTGAATTATATATATATATATATATATATATATTCTTGATAGAATTTAGAAGGAAGGATAGTAGAGTCCCTGTGGACAACTATGAATCATTGTCCGTAAACATCATAAACCATGTGGCAAGGATTCGAAATTAAAGATTTAGTATATAAATTGAAGGAATTAATGGTTGCAGAGATATGATGATTGTAGCATAGTACAGTGATCAGCCTGCGAAATCAAGAACTTGAATGTAGAAGTGGAACTGTGACAAGATAGGAAGAAGAATTGAAGACAGAGTGACATTGTGTTGTGTCAAGGTTGGAAGGCAGCAACCGGTGTAAATAATGTATGTTAAAAGACTCAAACGAAAATTGTGAACAGAGCCTTAAATTTAGCAATGGATCTGTAATAAAAGGAAAATCATTAAAGCACAAATTAATTATAATAATACATTTAAAAGGCGACAGAACCCTGCGTGGAAGAGCGGAACCATGACCGAGTGAACAGTGAAGGTGGTTTACGGTTTTCGTTGCACCACCTATGCGGAGTAAGCGATATTTCTTGGTTGAGGAGCAATTCCATAGAGTGCTCGACACACGTCCCTGTACGACTTCACAAAACCACTTTTCACTGTGTGCCATCGCGTGTTATAGTTCGACCCAGGACACCCAACAATATTGTTGAGTGCCGTTGATTTGGGAAGGGGTCATCGGACAGTCATCATTTGTTGAAGGTGCGCGAAGATTAACACAGGTACGGCGGCCCATCGCATGTTAACGTTCGGCATCGGAGGTCGACCAATATGCATATACGTTGTTGATCTGGAAGCTTGCTAATCTAAGAGTGATTGGACGTTGGAATTGCGCAAAATTTACTTATGGTACCGTGCGCGTATTTGATTGGCTATTGACTATATTTGTGGGCTCGGGGTCAAAGGTTTACCATATTTTTTGAAAGTGTTAAAATGCGAAGGGTTAAATTTAATCCTAAAGTTCTGAATATATTTATTTATCAATTTGTTCAAATTGATAAATAAATTAAAAAGAAATCAAAGAGGTATGTAAGGGTGGTAAATGAAAATACTGTCAAAGGAATACCATTAGCAATTGAATGGTTTTGACCCCAAGGTTTTAAAAAGGCGAAAACTATATAAGGTGATGAGAATCATGAAGAACCGTGTGCATGTGAAAGGGTTGATAAAAAAACAAATCTCGTTTAGAGATATCTGTATGAATGAACTCTGATATATCTGAATCTATGGTGCACCTGTGAATATGATTGATCAAGATCTCTAGATCAGATGATGATTAATTCTTGTTTTAATCAACTGATGAAATCATGAAGAACATGTGCATACGTAAGGGTGGTGAATGAATAAAATTCTCGAAGGAATATCTGCATGAGCGAACTCTATTCTTAAATGATAACTCTGAATCTACAATGCACCCATGGATATAATGATCTGACAATGATGAATCTCTGGTTTGAACGACGGACGAAATCATGAAGAACTGGTGTGAGTGTACTGAATGAATAAATCTAGTGGCCTGCAAGGTATGTCATGTGGAAACTGGTGGATCCAGTATGAAAATTGATGAAACATGATCTGCAGTAGATCTGAGGATCAAAGCCTTCAGTAAGGGGGTTGTAGCTCCCTTCCAGTGATAGCTGGTAAACGAGAGTAGGGGGTAGTAGCTCCCTTCTAGGAGAGGCTGGTAAATGAGAGAAGGTTGTAGCCTTCTGCAGGTGGGTGCCTGCGTGCTGGTATAAGTCTGCACCAGCATATATTGTAAGAATTTTTCTCTATAATAAATATTGAAGACTGAGATTACAGCAGTGGTGGTTTTCTCCTGAATTGGGTTTCCACCTTAAATCCTGGTGTTCATATGTGTTGTTTATGTTTGATGGTTTGTTCTGTTATTTCTGTTCATGCTTAATGCTTATCTGAGTCAATGCTCTAAGTAAAGACATAATAAGATATCTGGACATACATGTTGGATGCAGTACTGTAACATATGCTTTTAAGAGAAAGAAAAGAAAAATTGCTCAGCCCTAAATACTGATTCACCCCCCCTCTCAATATTTTTCCCAACACCCTCGTAGATCTGAAAAGAGATGAGATGAAACTCATTCCTTCCATCATTATGATCTCGTTCTCCTTCTTCTTATTCTCCTGATAGCATAATAGCTGAGATCCATAGGTTGAGCCAAGATTATGCTCTGATACCATCGTAATATTACCAAATGGGGAAGTAACAATATTTGAACACAATAATGGAAATATCAGTATAAATAAATACATAAACATAGGAGACCAATATGGAACCACTTTATTCAGAAAATCAACAGCAAATACACATAATACATTGAGGCACAAATCATAGAATAGGAGAAAACAAGTCTCCCATGAATAATCACTCTAAAAAGTGAGTTGTTGCTACTAAAAAAAATGTCGGAGAGCTGTTACATCATAGTCATAACATGCATAAATACAGATGGATATCATATAATGATAAAAATACTGATATATGGCTCAAAAGATGTTATATCAATAGATCTAGGCACTATATCACTTTTCCAAGAAAACCCAAGAGGGTTTCCGGAAAATGCACACAATATGCAAATGTAAGCTGCAACCCTATGGCTGAAAGTATGCTCAAACAAAAAAAATGAGAAGATATGGCTGAAGCTGATGTAGAATCCTACAACTGTTCTCTAGTAGATCCTTCGGATGAAAGGATGTCCCCTCCACTGAAGAAATCACCTCCCAAAACCCCTACTGCAACTACCCCTTCAACTCCTCCCTAAAATAACATAGATCTAGATTGAAACTGTATTGTAGGGGATCAAAAAACCTTGGCTTGATGCCAAATATATCAATAAAGCTAAATGGGCTTCTTTAATAGCCTCCCAATGGAAAGGATCCCTCCTCCCATGAAAATATAGCTCAGAAAACACCCAATACAATCCTCCACTGCTCCACCCTGCAGCACAACACAACTCTAAGTAGAAACTGCGCTGTTGAAGAAAGATGTAGCTTGGCCAAATGCTAGAATGTGGAAATGTAGTGAAAATAATTCTCCTGAGTAGGCACTCGAGGTCCCCCGAGGATGAAGGTGGGATTCCCACTCAGGAACACCCTTGTGCTAAACAACACTACAATCTTATCTAAACAGTTGAAGAGAGCCTCAATTATTAACAGACCATAAACAAAATAATAATCCAATCATGCCCACAATGGCTGCCATACCCTTCCTTATATTCTTGGTGAGCTTCCTCACCTTGGGCCCCACTCATTAAAGCCACTACTTCCATGCATGGAGTCTCCCTCCATAACTGTGTTGTCCCTCAATGAATTCCACTCCTTTCATACCAACGCTGTTTGATTTAGTCAAAGTTGATCCAATCTACATGCTCCAACCCCTTGTCACACATAAGGGTGTTAAATACAGCTTTTATATGACCCCATTTCACATTAGTAATGTATTTTATTCATAATAAGGAGATTTATGGGTCTCCATACCCTCTTATTCCTCTAACTAAGAGAAAAATAAAAAATTAATAGTCCAATTAGCTATGTGCTAATTTAGGAATATTACAATCTTATATGTTGGCACTCGAGTTACATGTAGTAACATTATTCTACTCTTTATGATTCGGTACTTGGAGATTTAGTTTGGTGACTTCAGTGATTAGATATCTTTCTCAACATCATTGATTGATACTTCTATATGTGATACTATGACATGACCTTCATATGTAGTTTTTTGAGGCTGTGATCAGATGATCCATTATGTACTTTGTAGTTCCTTTCGTACTTGTATACACGTTGGATCTGCTCCAAATTTGATATGCATACATGCTTTAATTTTAGTGAGCATGGGTATGCCCGCCTCAGACATGAGATTACTTTCTTTTCTCTTCCATTGGTTTTTGGCAGTCTAAAATCTGGTGAAATTCTCCCAAGTCCTCGTATGATTATTTTTAAACACTTAATATATTTTGGCCATCATGTACCCCTTATGACCTCATATATTAGTGGGCATCTGTTGTAGCATCATTTCCCACCTCTTTATACTTGATTCTCTGAGTCATGGCCTTGGGCAACCCTTTCCATTCAAACTTGGTCCTTTACCTAAAAACATTATTTTGAATTCCATGTGCAAATCTTCCCTCTAAAAAGTGTGTGCACATGCGGGTCTAGTTATACCCAACTTGCGTATACAATTTCAAATATGAAAAAATATATAATTCCATATTTTCTGGGTAGGGTTTAAGGGCTACACCAGAAGCCTACCTATAGAAGCTCGTGGCCTAACTGTATCCCAACTGAAAAAAACTGTCTTGGGTGGGTATAAATACACCTCATGGGAAGACCATAATGGGAGAGAGATATATGTATTGATATTATAGCCATTTAGTCCCTAATCAATTCTAACTTATCCTTGTGCCTCCTGCACTTCCTAGATTGTGGAAACACTTGTTTCCCTCATGGAGATGTTCATTCCTCTTATAGGACATCCATGTGTATTCTTTTGGAATGAGATTTTTGAGGCTTGGGATGTATTGATCCAGATGATGGTTTCACTTGGAGCTGTGGTTGAATCAAGTGGTATTCCTTCATAGATATTTACATTCATTAATAAAGAAGCTTTGTCCCATTCTTGATGTTCATGATCTTAATGCTTTATACATGTTATGATCCTATTATGAATGATTTCATGTTATTTTTCTTATAATATTATATGATCTAACACTAACATCTTGAACATGCTTTCAATTATTACTAGTATATGTGATTTTATTGAGTGAGTTGCAGGCTTTGGAGCACTAGGAGAAGCAAAGGGTTTGAACCCTGCGGGATCTCCTTCAAACGTAGGACCTACGGGTACGGTTTCTTCTTCCCGTTTTTACTAGTTTAAGCATTAGGAGTGTAAATTTTCTTTCTTCTTGTTGTTTTATACTTCTTGATCTGTTGGGGTTCTCAACCCAGACCCTAAGATACTTCATCCTATAACAACTGCATCCTTGATCCTGGATCACTTAAGTTAGTTCTACTTCGAGGAATCATGGAAGAAGTGATATAAACCCTTAATATGTTGTATGGAGGATATATATATATAATTCCTTATGAGGACATCAAGACTATATTCATAAATCACTCTAGGGAAGCGAGGAAAAAGATAGAGCTAGTCAAAGTATGACCAATACCCCTTCCTCTTCAACCTCCATTAAGCATGAGATTGGAAACCTATTGGAGGATTTTAAAATTGAGATTCTATACACCTTTGATTTAGAAATGGACACAATGTAGATCAAGAGGAAAAAAGAGGAAGAAAAGAGAGTCTTAGCTATTTTTTTCCCTAGATGCACTAGAAAACATCCTAGAAATGAATGTACAATGAATGTCATAGAGGTTTGCTTGGTCTATGAAGAGAACCATGCAACAGAAAAATTTCCTTCCTTACCTAGCCTCAAAGTTTTATATCAATCAAAGAAGGCCTAAAGGGCCTCAACCATACCAACAGGGCATGCATGGTGTGCCTTATTCTTAATACCATGCAAACTAGAATGCACCCTTGCAACCTTGGAATTCTTCCACTCCTCCATCATGGCCGACACCTCCTTCTTGGCCCTATTACCCTCCATATGATTTTAAATCAACCCTTTCCGCAATATTTTCCTCAATCACTTCATTGGATCAATTTTTTCACAAGGGTGAAGGCCCCAACTCAACCAACCTCCTTCTTTACTCCCTCCACCCAAATCTTTGTTGAGAATTTGGAAAGCCACAGTTTAATTCAATTATCTTACTGATAATTACTTGTGAACTTATTTCTCTTACTTAGATATTATATTTATTAGTTTATTATGTATTTCATCAAGTCAATTATCAAAAAACAAGAGACAAAAGTTTTAGGCTCTTCAAGCCAGGCCAAAACCTCTCCTTCTTGGAGAGGAAAAGTCGCAAGTAATTATTCTTATAGAATTTAAATTAACAAGTAACATGACCATGACACAAACCCAGGAACTTTGTATGCATCCAAGACCTTTTCACTACTCTTTTCTTCGATCCTTACGGTGGTCTTCTTCTCTGCACCAATTCTTAGGGAATCTAGGTCCTTACTAACCACTTGCTTCTTTACTATCCTCCTTCAAACTAGTCTTGACCTCCTTCGTCTTGCACCTTTGAGATCCTTGGCACACTATGATAATAATTATTCTTATGCTACTTCGATCCCTTCAAAATACTTCAAACATAGTTACTACATTAGTAGTTAGACTCCTTCTTCTCTATATTTTCTTATTGTATTCTACACTTAGAGTAGTATTTGTTTCTTGATGTAGTATGCTTTAGGTACGAGGTATGTTATGCCCAAAAACAAAGGTAAGTATCCTTCTCCTATTACACTATCCATCCTCCAAATTTTGTACCAAAAAAAACCTAAAATTTTCACTCCAATTTCAAACACTTGATCTAAACTTCTTTGTTGGCGAAATGATGCAGAGTGTTGTCCTTGATGGTAACCCATTTGATAAAGATGATGGCAACCTACTTGATGAAAGTCGTACTTAATGGAAACTGACTTGATATACTAATTAATGATGTAAATCTGATGTGTCTACAGAGCAGCTCAGATGTAATGATGAAAGGAATTCCAGTATGTGCTAGACCAATGATTAAAAGTGTGTGTCTCAAGGCATACGCAGGTTTGTCTAGGAGAAGTAGCGTATGCACGCGGGAAAGTACGTGCCAAGTCGCGTATGCTCAATTGTGCTCTAAAAGTGTAAAACCAGGGGTTACTGCCATGGTATTGACCCATTGTTTTGAGCGTTGGGTTGTCTATTTGACCCCGTCCAGGAATACCATCGGAAGAGATGTGGTTTTGGCTCATGGTATTGATAAAGGGTAAAACTATATAAGGAGAAGACAATCATTGTGCAAAGGGTGTGCATGTGTCTGGGCTTTAAATGAATACTTCACTCTGAAGTTTATTTGTATGGTTGAACTCTGTTCTTAATCGATAGATTTTAATCTATGATGCACCCATGAATATGATGAAGGTTCAAAATATCTAGATCTAGAAATGATGAATCTCTAGGATGATCTAAAAAGAAGTATTGAAGACCTGGCGCAAATCTATTGAAGATATTGAAGAAATCTGGGTAAGTCCATAGATCTGATCTGTTCTGAAAATTTTATCTTTTATAGATCTATACGCATGTTCGTTTCATGAAAAGCGTGTTTATACGCGGATCTGTTTAAACAAAGGAGCGTATGGACTGTTAGGGTTTTTCTGAAAAGTGCACAGATGTATACGCAGGTTGCCTTTATTAAAAGCGCATATATACGCGAGTTTGTTTGAAGAAAAGCGCGTATGCAATTTGAACTGATGGTTGCTCAAAGCTGATTGAGATTCTGCATATCTATTCTGAAGTCTGGGTTATCTCTGATATTCTGGTTACAGTGGTTTCACTGTTCTATTTGATGCTCTGGGAAAAGGACGGTTGCTGATAAGTGAAGGATTGTGTTGAATTTGTTTTGATCCGGTTTGAAAATTGATGAAACGTGGTCTGCAGTGGATCTGAGGGTTGAAGCCTTCAGTCTGAAAGTAGAATATTTCTGCAACGAGAGGCTGGTGTTAATATCAGGGGGTAGTAGCTCCCTTCCAGGTGAGGCTGGTAAACGAGAGTAGGGGGTTGTTGCTCCCTTCCAGGAAAGGCTGGTAAATGAGAGAAGGTTGTATCCTTCTGCAGGTGCATGCCTGCGTGCTAGTATGAGTCTGCGCCAGTACATGTTGTAAGAAGTTTTCTTAATAATAAAGATTGAAGACTGAGACGACGACAGCGGTGGTTTTCTCCCAAATTGGGTTTCCACCTAAAAATCCTGGTGTTCATGTGTGATTGATTGTGTGTGATGATTACTCTATTCTTTCTGCACCTATTTACTATTTTTTGAACATCTGATAAATAAGTAATGCAATGATCTAAGTCATGAATTAAATGCATAATTAATTCACTGGATATACGCTAGTTCTGTAAAGGATATTCACGTATATACGTGAGTTTAATTCAAGGAAGTAGCGTATGGGTTTTTAAGAAGGAAATATCAAAGTTTTATTGCTGCACTAAATACTGATTCACCCCCCCTCTCAGTATTTTTCCCACAATTGGTATCAGAGCGGGTCCTTTTGAAAAAGCTTAGCCGCTAGAAGGAAGATCAAGCAAGATGAACAATCAAGATGGAACAGCATCTATCAAGCCGCCACTCTTTAATGGAAGCAATTTAATCTTCTGGAAAATAATGATGATATCCTATCTTCAGTCTATGGGAGCAGATGTATGGGCCATTGTTGAACAAGGATATCAATATCCAGCCGCAGTACCAACAGATCCGACGGAAAAGAAGAATTATGAAACAAATGCAAAGGCGGTCAATGCACTATTGGGAAGTCTAACTGAATCAGAATTTGTCAAGGTTATGCAGCTGAATAAAACAAAGGAAATATGGGACAAATTCATTCTAATTTATGAAGGAGATGCAAAGGTAAAAAGTGCAAAACTCCAAACTCTCAGAATTGAATATGAAAATTTGAAGATGCATAATGATGAGAGTGTTGCTAGTTTCTTCTTACATCTTGATGATATTGTAAATCGTATGAGAAACATGGGAGAAACAATAGCAGAATCTACTTTGGTTGAGAAAATCTTAAGATCACTAACGGAAAAATTTGAGTCAAAAGTCTCTGCTCTTGAAGAAAAACAGGATCTTCAAAATCTTACTGTCGTACAACTCCATGGCATACTAATTGCTTATGAAATGAGAAGAGGAGGACCATCTGAAGTCAAAGAAGCCATCTTTAGAGCTTCTACAAAAGGGAAGGAAGTACAAGAAGCAGAAGGATCAGGATATATCTCAGAAGAAGATGAGGTAAATTTTGTAAAGAAACTTTAACTTGGCACAGGACGGTTCAGAGATAAGCTTCCTTTCAAATGTTGTGATTGTGGAAGAGTTGGTCATTATGCTGCTAAGTGTCCTTATAAAGAAACATCTGTAAAAGGGAAGGAAGTAGCAAGAAGGAATAAGCACCAGTCTAGCACTAGGAAAAGTTACTACACTCATGAAGACAGTGATGGGTTCTCTGATAGTGAGGAAGAATGTGAACAAGATCTTAGACTTCTCATGGCATTTTAATCTAAAGATGAAAAGGATACTTTTATGGATTCTCTAGAGGACAATGATTTTCTTGAAGAGAACAATCAACTCAAAATTCACTTAGAAGAATGTAAAATTCTCTTAGAAGAAAGGAAAATTACCATAGAGACTCTGAAAAAGCAGAATGAAGAAGTGAAGAAACACAATGAGAATTTAGAATGTGAAGTAGTAAGTCTAAGAAAAGAACTTGAGAAAGAAAAGACTCTGAATCTTAGATTTGCTAAAGGCTATGAAACCTTAGATGAGATTATCAAGGTACAACGTTCTCCTCTTATAAAGACAGGTCTTGGATATACCGGAGAATCCTCTCAGGCTTCAGCACGAAATTATCTAAAAGCAGCTACAACTGGTTTACTACATTCAACCAATCAGCAAGGGAATAAAGATTCTTTACAGGAAAAGCATGATCATCACAATTCAAGGAACACTAACAGGAATGTCCTTCAAAGAAGCTACAACCAACAGGTAAATTCAAATAGAAGATTTCATGATCGCAAAAATTTCTACTTCAATGGAAAATGTTTCTCATGTCACAATTTTGGTCATAAAGTTGTTCAATGTGTTGCCTATAAAACCATCATGACAAGAGAAGCAAGAAAGAAAAGGATGGATATTGAACCAAATAAGAACACCTATAACAACTTTTCTCCTCTTCAAAATGAAGTTGAATGTACTTATTGCAATAACTTTGGCCATTTAGAATCTGAATGCAGGAGCAAAGTCCAGCCAAAACATGATTTTCCTTCAAGTTCCAAAGTATGGAAAAAGAAGGAATTACAGGTTGAAAATTGTGGGATAGCGTTATTTGTAGAAGGTGAAGAAAATCAATGGTACATTGATAGTGGATGCTCAAGACACATGACAGGTGACAAAAGAAAACTTCTTGCATATAATGCTCTAGAAAAAGAAAAGAAAGTTACATTTGGAAATGATACTCATGCTGTAATTAAAGGAAAAGGGTCTGTGTTTCTAAAAGAAAAGGTGAAGGCTAATGATGTCATGTATGTGGATGGATTAAGGCATAACCTGTTAAGTGTAAGTCAAATGTGTGATCAAGGAACTGAAGTTGTCTTTAGTTCAAAATAATGTGTGGTTCGTGATCTTGATACGGGTAAAACTATTATAAAAGGCAAAAGAACTCCAAGCAACCTGTATGTATTGAAGAACTGCAAAGATCAATGTTACTTGAGAAAATCTTCAGAAAATTGGCTATGGCATAGAAGGCTGGGGCATCTGAGCTTCTCTCAAATCAACAAATCAAGCAGACTTAAAGCTGTTCGTGGTCTTCCCAATATTACTCTACCAGAGAGTATCATATGCAAATCTTGCCAATTCGGTAAGCAGACCAGAGTGCAATTTAATGCCAAAGAAGGATCATCAATTAAGCCTCTTTAACTTATTCATACTGATATATGTGGACCTATGAGGAAAATGTCACCACGTGGGGAAGAATACTATATCTTATTTATTGATGATTTCTCTAGGATGTGTTGGATTGGGTTGATTAAACACAAAGATGAAGCATTTGAAAATTTTCAGATCTTCAAAGCACTGGTGGAAAATGAATTAGATCTAAAAATCAAGTGTCTTAGATCTGATCGAGGAGGAGAATATACATCAAATGAATTCTTTGAATTTTGTGAACAACATGGCATAAAAAGACAGTTCTCTATAGCAGGCACTCCACAACAAAATGGCGTAGCAGAAAGAATGAATAGAACTATTCAACAAATGGCTAGAGCTATGCTTGATGATTCTGGAACTCCTGACATGTTCTGGGGTGAAGCAGCACATACAGCAGCTAACATTCTCAACAAGGCTCATGTTCGGGTAAATAGTGACAAAACTCCATATGAACTTTGGTATGGTAATTCTCCCTCTGTGAAGCATTTTAGAGTTTTTGGAAGTAAATGCTTTATCAAAAATAATGATGAAAAGCTTGGCAAGTTTGAACCTAGATCAGATGAAGGGATACTTCTTGGTTACTCATCTACAAGCAGAGCATACAAATGTTAAAATAAAAGGCTTTGAAAGATTGTTGAATGTATTGATGTTGTCATTGATGAGTCTCCTGCAGCCCCTAAAGAAGAAAAACAAACGACAGAAGAAGATGATGGTGATTATTGTCCTTCTACATCAAATAGGAATGATATAGACAGTGGATCTAATGAAGAACCTGAAGATGGTTTATCTGAAAAGGCTACTTCCAGATATGTTCAAAAGAATCATCCAGAATCTCATATTTTGGGAGATAAGGCATCAGGTGTACAAACAAGAAGGACTCTTATAGGATCCTCTAGCTATCTGGCATTTCTATCCACTATTGAACCACACAATGTCAATCAAGCTAGCAAAGATGAATGTTGGGTTCAAGCCATGAATGAAGATCTTGATCAAATTGAAAAAAATGACACTTGGGAATTAGTACCAAGACCTCATAACAAAAATGTCATTGGAACTAAATGGATATTCAAAAACAAGTTAAATGAAAATGGGGATGTCATAAGAAATAAAGCTAGACTTGTTTGCAAGGGGTATACTCAACAAGAAGGTATAGAATTTGAAGAAACTTTTGCTCCTGTAGCTAGACTTGAAGCCATACGAATGTTTCTTGCTTTTTCAAGTTTTCAACAAATCAAAGTTTATCAAATGGATGTTAAATCTGCATTTCTCAATGGTGATCTAGAAGAAGAAGTTTATATAGAACAACCAGAAGGATTCATTTTGGGAAATGATGAAAATCTTGTTTGTAGACTTAAAAGGCTCTATATGGTCTCAAACAAGCTCCAAGGGCATGGTATTATCGTCTTGACAAATATCTTCATCAACAAGGATTTTCAAAGGGGTCTGCTGATAGTAACTTATACACAAAAATTGAAAATGATAAAATTTTGATTGTGGTTGTATATGTTGATGATATCATTTTTGGAAGTAATGAAGAATCTATGAGTCAGAAATTTTCTTCTGTCATGCAGCAAGAATTTGAAATGTTTTTACTTGGGGAACTAACATTCTTTCTTGGCTTGCAAGTGCATCAAACTGCAGATGGTATATTCTTATCACAAGAAAAATACCTTAAGCAAATTCTGAAGAAGTATGGCATGGAAGAGTGCAAACATGTAAGTAAACCAATGATAACCAGATGTAATCTCAGTTCTCATGATGATTCTCCCATGGTGAACCAACCAGATTACAGATCTATGATAGGAAGTCTAATTTATCTCACTGGGACTAGACCGGACATTATGCATGCAGTTGGAATTGTTGGACGATTCCAAGCTAATCCAAAAGAATCTCACCTTCAGGCTGTCAAAAGAATATTCAGATATCTGCAAGGAACTCAAGACTTTGGACTATGGTATCCAAAGAATGCTGATCTTACCCTTCATGCTTACACTGATGCAGATTGGGCTGGAAATGTTGATGATCGGAAAAGCACTAGTGGTGGTGCATTCTATATGGGGCCCCGATTAGTATCTTGGTTCAGCAACAAGCAAATCTCTATTGCCTTATCTACAGCAGAAGCAGAGTATGTGGCTGCCGCATCATGTTGCACTCAACTTCTTTGGATGATGCAAACCTTACAAGATTTCCAAATCAAATGTTCACCTCCTATTTCCATTATGTGTGATAATACAAGTGCCATCAGTATCTCGAAGAATCCTGTTATGCATTCCAAGACCAAGCACATTCCCATCAAGTATCATTTCTTACGTGAACAAGTGCTTGAACAAAATGTGAAGTTGGAGTATGTTCCCTCCAAAGAACAAGTTGCTGATATATTTACCAAACCTCTACCCAGGGAAGCGTTCGAATATCTCAGACAAAATCTGGGAGTAGTCTCTTCCATGCAGAGGATTAGATCTGTTTAAAATTATGAAGATTAATTTGGATACGCTGGTTTCCTGAAAGACAGTCGCGTATATACGCGATTTCATACACAAAAAACCGCGTATGTGTGGTTGCTGACAATTTTTCTGGGTCAGCATTTCTTCAACACAAGCTATGGTGCTGTTTGGTATCTCTGATGCTATTTGGAGTCTCTGGTGGTATTTCGGCTCTTATATTTCTGTTTCATTCTTTGATTTTGGGTGAAGATGCCTTGATGATTTGCTGTTGAAAGTGTTCAGGATGCATATATTCAGGGGGAGAATTAGCCTTGCTAAGAATAATGCATTGATGGCATTATGATGATTTTGAATTATGATCTCTCTGTTGAGATCCTTTTGTCTTGGGTATGAAGGGTCATATTTGTAGTTTGATGAAAAGGTCATGTTGAGACCTATGATGTAAATTGTAATATTCAGTCATGTAAGGACTTGTTCAATGAGTAAACCCACTTGGTTGGGTAGTTGGATCAAAATGTGTAAACCCACTTGGTTGGGTACTTGAGTCTCATCTGTAAATCCACTTAGTTGGATCTTTGATGTAAGTATGATTCCTTGGTGATAGGAAGGTCATAGAGTCATGTACTTCATTGAAAAACATGTTTGAAGATCTGGCATGAACTCAGGGGGAGCATGGTAACTTCTGTAAACATCAGATCTCCAACGCTCTTCTTTCGACATGAGGAGAAAAACCTTGTGTTGGTATTGATCCGCCCTTTTCCCTTGATGTCAAAGGGGGAGAGTGACATGGTGTTTGAATAGGGGGAGACTATCATTATGCTTAATATATCTACCTGATTGTGATCAAACACCATCATGGTTGCCATCAAGTCCAAAGGGGGAGATTGTTGGATATATGATGCAGAGTGTTGTCCTTGATGGCAACCCATTTGATAAAGATGATGGCAACCTACTTGATGAAAGTCGTACTTAATGGAAACTGACTTGATATACTAATTAATGATGTAAATCTGATGTGTCTACAGAGCAGCTCAGATGTAATGATGAAAGGAATTCCAGTATGTGCTAGACCAATGATGAAATGTGTGTGTCTCAAGGCATACACGGGTTTTTCTAGGAGAAGTAGCGTATGCATGTGGGAAAGTACATGCCAAGTCACGTATGCTCAATTGCGCTCTAAAAGTGTAAAACCAGGGGTTACTACCATGGTATTGACCCATTGTTTTGAGCGCTGGGTTGTCTATTTGACCCCGTCTAGGAATACCATTGGAAGAGGTGTGGTTTTGGCTCATGGTATTGATAAAGGGTAAACCTATATAAGGAGAAGAAAATCATTGTGCAAAGGGTGTGCATGTGTCTGGGCTTTAAATGAATACTTCACTCTGAAGTTTATTTGTATGGTTGAACTCTGTTCTTAATCGATAGATTTGAATCTATGATGCACACATGAATATGATGAAGGATCAAAATCTCTAGATCTGTAAATGGTGAATCTCTAGGATGATCTAAAAAGAAGTATTGAAGACCTGGCGCAAATCTATTGAAGATATTGAAGAAATCTGTGTAAGTCCATAGATCTGATCTGTTCTGCAAATTTTATCTTTTATAGATCTATACGCATGTTTGTTTCATGAAAAGCGTGTATATACGCAGATCTTTTTAAACAAAGGAGCGTATGGACTGTTAGGGTTTTTCTGAAAAGTGCGCAGATGTATACGCGGGTTGCCTTTATTAAAAGTGTGTATATACACGAGTCTGTTTGAAGAAAAGCGCGTATGCAATTTGAACTGATGGTTGCTCAAAGCTGATTGAGATTCTGCATATCTATTTTGAAGTCTGGGTTATCTCTGATATTCTGGTTACAGTGGTTTCACTATTCTGTTTGATGCTCTGGGAAAAGGACGGTTGCTGATAAGTGAAGGATTGTGTTGAAGCTGTTTTGATCCAGTTTGAAAATTGATGAAACGTGGTCTGCAGTGGATCTGAGGGTTGAAGCCTTCAGTCTGAAAGTAGAAGCTTTCTGCAAGGAGAGGCTGGTGTTAATGTCAGGGGGTAGTAGCTCCCTTCTAGGAGAGGCTAGTAAACGAGAGCAGGGGGTTGTTGCTCCCTTCCAGGAAAGGCTGGTAAACGAGAGAAGGTTGTAGCCTTCTACAGGTGGGTGCCTGGGTGCTGGTATGAGTCTGTGCCAGTACATGTTGTAAGAATTTTTATTAATAATAAAGATTGAAGACTCAGACGACGGTAGCGGTGGATTTCTCCCAAATTGGGTTTCCACCTAAAAATCCTGGCGTTCATGTGTGATTGATTGTGTGTGATGATTACTCTATTCTTTCTGCACCTATTTACTATTTTCTGAACATCTGATAAATAAGTAATGAAATGATCTAAGTCATGAATTAAATGCATAATTAATTCACTGGATATACGCTAGTTCTGTAAAGGATATCTGCGTATATACGCGAGTTTAATTCAGGGAAGTAGCGTATGGGTTTTTAAGAAGGAAATATCAAAGTTTTATTGCTGCACTAAATACTGATTCACCCCCCCTCTCAGTATTTTCCAATGTTCTTCACTATATATACTGCACCAAACGATACTGTATTATTGCCTTAGACCTGTCCAAAAATATCAGACCAAACCGAACTCTTTTTTCTATGTTTTCTACATAGTCCACATGGGAATTTATAGTGGGTTGACACTGTAATTAGCCGACTTGTAAGTGATATGATGTGACCTATTTTGAGCTGGCCTTTCAAGGGGTATTTTGTAGCATATTCAAGCCGACTTCTTCCAGCAATTTATAGAGCATGATGACAAGGTCTTGAGGCATAATATTTTATATTTACAAGTGTAACAATCCTTCAAATACATGACTCTAAATTATAAATTTATGACAAGATTAAAAATCCCTAAATACATAAAGAATAAGCCTTTGACTTGTTATCGTTCTATAATTTTAATATTTGCAAGAATAACTATATAGGACTACGTCAAAACCACTTTGGAGCCTAGGATCTATCCCTCCTAGACTTAGAGAGGGATCTCTCTTTTAGATTATCTTTGTTTTATGAATATGATATTAGGCTAGTTATGAAAATAGTGAAGATTGTTTTTTTATTGATTGTTTGTTTGGATTAGTAGATCTATTTAAAATAATTCCATTTTGTTGTGGAGTCATAACAGGCTAGTTTGTTGCATCATTTTTTCAAGATCATTCACAAGGCAAGCTAACTACATTTACTGGATCTTAAAACATAATGAATTATGAGATGAAAGAAATAGTGAATTCAGTAATGGTTAAAAAGAAATTAAGAATTTCTTAACCAGACTTCAGAAGAAAAACATTTATATTGTAAACACAACCAGAAATAAGGTGCTCTAATAGAAAATATTAATCTTTAGATTTATGTTTTATAATCTGATTGAAATGATGCACTGAGAGAAAAAACAATGGAAAACATTAACACAGAAAAGGAATAACATCACCAGATAAACATAACTCAAGTATCCTGCAAATGGTCTTTTATTATTTATGCTTTAGCTTCAAAAAATACAATGCACCAACAGAAAAGTTTACAATCCAGGGTCCAACCCCTGATACTTAGAAGGTATGAAGTATTTAACTAAACTCTATAGTGATTTCCCTATCTACTAGGCAATCGGTTATTAATTACAATAATAAGCAAAATTTGACTAGTGTGACCCTGAAGTGGACACGATGAAATAAATTTGACATCTAGCCCTATTGTTCAGAAGGTCGTTGCTGCTTGATTTGATTTGTCGTTGTGCTGGAAGATTTGTGTGATATGATGTTATGCTGATATGATCGATACACTGCTATGTTTTTTTGCTTTGATTTATGTCCATGTGAATCATTTCACTCTTCCTATACTTCATTTTGAACTCCCTGTTAGATGTATCAGTCTCCAAAATAGACTAATCATCTCTTTGCCTTTTTCTTGTTGCCTCTTTCTCTTGCTCTTGTCCCTTGTCTTGTTTATCTTCTGTATTGTGCTTCTGTTGTGGAGTAGGGGTCTTTATAATTGAAGATGAAATCACCTACTCTTCAGCCTCCTGCAAGGTGTTTGTTGTCCACTCTGTCTGGTTCATGAGTTTCTAAATCTTAGGCCTGTGGGTGTGAATGTAGGGATTTGATTTATTTTCTACACTCTTATTAGAAATAATACCCAATGGGTCATAAGAGCAGGTGAAACTGTGTGTAAAATTCATCACCTTCAACATCTTGTCCAATTCCTCTCCTACTGCTCTATTGTTGCAAATGAAAGGACAAATTTGGGATTTGATCCTAAAATGAGAATTATTTTTGGATAATACAAAATTTAACTCATCTACATTAATCATATGCCTAATTTACTTCATGGCAAAGATCCTCATGGCGAGGAACTTTGGAAGCTTGTAAGGGGTAAACTCACACCGATATATTCTAAGTTCTGTGTAGTTCTGGTACAAGTACCAGTCTCCAGTTCTAACTTGATCTGATAGCTGCATGTTCTTTCTAATGTCTTCATTGATCCCTGGCTCCACTGTGTTGTTGAGGATGCTCATAGCTGGATGCACAAATAATTCAATAAACCTTGTATAAGTGTAATATTTCTGATCCTTCATCAGCATTTTTGTCAAGAGGATGACTGATTGAGGTTGGGAATATTCATTAAATTTTTTCATTCTAAACTGGAACCTATTTTCCTAAAAATATACAAACATATAAACCATGACTGAAGTGTATTTAACCACTTTTTTTGTGTGAAATTTGAAAAATTGGTCGTGAATGGCATCTGCCAATAATTTACTGAAAGTAAACATTATGGAGGGTTTAGAATAGATGAAATTATGGACAGGAAACCTATCATTGCTTCATCTATCCATTGATTTAAATGGTATCCTAGCAAGTAACAAAGAACAATAAATATATGCTGAGTCCTATCAGGGAATGTAGAAGATGGATAGGGTGGATATTTCTTGGGCAATGGAGTGTCTGTAGCCATGAATAACTCAAGTGTTTTAGCTCTACTAGAAAATTCTAGCTTCTGGTACAATTATATAAGGGTTTAATAGGAAAAAGGTGCGGTTTATTCAACAACAGGAGCTTGCATCATTTGCGTTATGGACAAGGCACTAATGGTAAAGATAACTTCTCCTATGGGGGGAAAAACAACCCTCTGATTTATATCATAACAAGCATGAAAATTTCTAATTAAATTTAAGGCAACTGTGGGTTTTTGGGAATATATAATATGGTAATTTTGCGTCCCATGGCCCTATATCATCGACCTAATCGATGAGCTTATCCTCCAACCAATAGTATACATAAAAAATATCAAACTCTGAAAGAGTCTCTTGCATCTTAAAATCTCTGTCAACGAGGTCCACATGGTCAAGTTATACATGAGGGTGAACCATTGGATTAAATTTTTCCCACTCTTTCTTCTTTGGAGGCATTATTTCTCACTAAAAAAGAAACTGACTGTGTTTTTTCAGGTGCAAAGAAGGGGATTAGAAGAAAAGGGGAAGAAAGAAAAGGGAGTTTTGTTGATCATAATGGGAGTTGGGAGAAAAGAGGGGAAGAAAGAAAAGGGAATTCTGCTTGATCTACAGCAAATTGAAGGTTTTCCACGCCTTTATTTTGATCTATGAAGCCTTGAAATTCAATCACTTTTTATCATAAAAAACTAGAACAATTTAACCTTGAACAAGGTGAGGAAGAGTGATTTTGTAGGGTGGCAGGGTTTTCGTTCACATGGCGCGGGCCCGTTGGGTAACAAATTGATTAATTAAATTCTTAACGGGTCTTTAGGTGGAAGCGGAGGTGATTGGGTAGATCCATGATAGGAGTGGCATCGTTGCACAATAGGAATGGCATGGAATTAATGGTCAACAACACGGTTTAGTTATGGTGGAAACCACTGTTCGTAGGGGATCATGGATGGTAAGTGGGAAAGCACGGGGGTGGGGGGGTGCAAAAAGATGTGTGCCTGACATGTATCAGATGGGTCAGTTTTGGAAACCACCCATTTCAAACCCCCACCCCTGACATTAAATTTTGGAAGATGAGGGTGGGCCGAAAAAGAGTGTAGGCCATCGGATGAAATGGAGGGGGCAGAGATGAGATGGAAGGCAGTGGGAGATTAACGTTGATGGGATGGGTGACTGGATGGTGGGGTCAGTCAAATTAGATGAAATATGTCGGGTTAGAGTATAAGGTTCGGGACTTTGGATATGACATAGAATATATCCAACTAATGGTAAAAATGAATTAATCCCTGAAACTTAGAATAAAAATCTTTTGTTTTTTTATTTTTTCGTCGATTACATGATAATACGAGAAATCCTTTGAATAATGCTTTGAAACAAATTTCATGTATCTTCAAACTTATTTTTCTTCATACTACCTAGCCTTTTAGTATTCGAACATTTTTTATCATTCTTTTGTAGGGTGCATTTAGGCATGCAGACCCAAATATTTCTCTCTCTCTCTCTCTCTCTCTCTCTCTCTCTATATATATATATATATATATATAAATCTAACCTAATCTATCCCTTATTATTTCCATTGGCTTAGATTAAATTTTCGAGTCAATTTTATTTCTACCTAACTACTAATTTTCCAAGATTGAACTTTTGGAAAATCCTTATTTTCTAAACTATCCAAAAATAAAATAAAATTGTTTAATCATGCTTAAAATGTATGATTGAACAAACTAATATAATCAGCAGTGGCATTTTGATTTGCAACACTATCAGTGTTATTATTTTTTCCAAGGTTTTTTTCTTTCTTTTTATTTTCCATTTTTCCTTTATATCTTTTTTTAATATACGCTCTTTTATTTTTATTTGCACCAGGCAGCAGTTCTCATTTTTTTCCATCCAAGGAAATTTCCTGGAAACTCATTTTCTTGGAAAAAAAATCCTTATCCTCGCCCATTCATTTTCAAGAACCAACATTAGAAGAACTATATTTTGAGTTTGTATCACTTCCATTCTCAGAATCTCAACCTGATTCAGTTGCCAGTTCTTCTTCTATTGTTCATATACCCCTTCCCATATCAGTTGTTCCACCCCTTTTATCCCCACCTACAACTAGTATTCATTTTACCCCCGCTCAAGGAGCAGTCAATTAGGGCATAAACATGGCAAACCCTGATTTCTTTATGAATAGATATGCACCATTAAATCTACCCCAACCAATGAATGCAATGCCTCAAGAGTACCTTAAGTTGCTCCCTAGATTTACTGGTGAAGATGAAATAATTGCAGAATAACACTTTCCTTTGTTTTTCACTTTTGCTGAAAACTTTAATGTAGAACATCTTGATGTTGTAATGAGACTTTTTGTGCAGTCTCTAAGTGAAGAGGCAAGAAAATGGTTCAAAGGATTACCAAATGGTTCAATCAATGATTGGGATGAATTAGAAAGACAATTCATCCAGAGATGGGGTGAAAAAAGAGACCATGGTTATTCTTTAACAAAATTTAATGCTATAAAGAAAAAATCAAATGAAATTATGAGTGATTTTGTCAAAAGATTTAATAAGTTGTACAATAGTTTGCCTGTGGAAATGAAACCTCCTCCTATTGGAGTAAGGGTTGTTTTTGCTGGTGAATTTGCATCAGATTTCAGTTTTACCTTGAGAGAAAGAAGAGCCTCCACTCTTGAAAAAATTCAAACTGATGCCTTAGAAATTGAGGCAAACATGATTGCTGCTGGAAAGGTTCAAGACAAAGGAAAGGATAAATAAGAAGATTCATCACAAGATCAAAGAATAGATGATATGACTAAGGTCATTAAAAATTTGTTGAACAAATTAGTAAAGATGGAATTAGATAACAAGAAACCTGCACAATAAAACAAAGGGTTTTCAACCCCCAATTCAGAAAATAGCCCCTAAAAATTCTACAGAGAGAAAGAAAAGATAAAGATAAATTCCAAGCACCTTTATATATAGAGGTAGCCCCATCACATTCTGCTGATAATGATCAGAAAGAATATGAAGATCAAATTGCTGCTGTGTATATGGAAGATGGTGAGACATAAGAAGAGAGTGACAAAGAATATGCAGAAGAATGTAAAGAAGCTGATATCTCATTTGATCAGGAAGAAATGGATGATTATTGTAAACAATTTACTGATTTTATGTAAGCAGAGTTGCATAAAAAATATGATTTGAGGTCAAAAAAGAGGTTGAGAGCTCAGGATGATGAAGGAGAGGAATCAGAATAAGTACCTAATTCAATGGCGACTCCAATACAGAAGAATCCTATAAAAAAACCAGATAAGGGGAAACAACCCATGAATCAAGAAAAAGAGAAAGAGAAGCAGCAAGCTGAAGTTCCTCAAATAAAATCTAATGAGCCTAATATTTTGGAGAATATTGTTACTGTTCCTGATCAACATGAAAATTCAAATAAATACCAAGAAGAACCTGAAAAGTTAACAAAACAAAATCAAACTTTCATCTTGTCTAAAGAATTAGAAAAAGTAAAGATTCAACTACCACTTCTTGAGTTGGTCAAAACAGCTGGTTATAAGAAAGAAATTGCATAGTCTATTAATTTATCTCAATCTGATGAGGTGGGTGATATAGTGAATCTACAAGAAGAGAAACCAGTGGTTACTTTTGGACTTCATGTTGAAGAGGTAGATTTTTCTGTTCAACCTTTTTATATATCAGTTCTGTTGCATGATTTCATTTTACATAATTGTATGCTAGATTCTGGTGCATCATATAATCTAATGCCACTTTCTGTGATGAAAGAGTTAAATTTACAAATCACCAAACCATATAGAGACCTTTATTCCTTTGATTCAAAAAGGGTGAAGTGTGTGGGTCTGATCAAAGATATGGTTGTTTCCCTGGCTCAGATTCCAGCTAAGAGTATTATGATGGATGTGGTAGTAGCAGATATTCCAACCAAATTTGGTATGTTGGTGTCTAGATCTTGGGGGAAAAGCTTGGAGGAGTTTTGAAATTGGATTTCACATATGCTATTATTCCTATTTTTAATGGGCAGGAAAGGAGATTATATAGAGAAACTAGATTTTTGAAAACTACTACCAAGAAAGATGCAGGTAATTCCCATGAAAAATTTTAGGGGCAAATATTCATAGGTGGGCTAATTTTCCATGGTTTTTCCAAAAAAAAGTTTCGCCAATTTCCATTTTTTCTAAAAATGATTTGCCAAATTTTATAATATGAAATTATTTTACCTTAAAAATCGCCACCATTATATAAAGGCTATATATAAAATCATTATAAATTTGAATAATTTTACAAATATATCAATAATATTTTATAGTTTTCATATTAGGGATTAGTGACATTCACCAATGTTTTAAACTTCGAGATAATTTTCCATCCTTAAAATTTTCCCTGGTAATTCCCCCATTTATGGCCAAGAGGAGGATCTCTCTTGTTTCATGCTGCATGAAGATGCAGAATTTGCCGAAGATTCACAAAAGCAGCTCACTTCAACGAATGTACATAAAGAGTTGTGTTCAAATAAAATTTGGAAGTGTTATTTTGTTGGTGCCTTCTCTAAGGAGGGCACTGGAGCTGGATTCATATTTATATCTCCTGAAGGTAACTTTTTACCTTTTTCCTTCAAATTGGAATTTGAATCTACTAATGATGTGGTTGAATATGAAGCATTGATTCTAAGTCTGCAAATAGCTAAATAGAAGGGAATTTGGTTTTTATCTGTTTTTGGTGACTTTGAATTAATCATAATAAAAATTAATAATTGGTGCTAGACTAAACATCCCAGATTGAGATCTTATAGAAATGAGGTGTGGTATTTATTTCAAAATTATTTTAAAGCTTTTAATTTATAGTTTATTCCAAGAGAAGAGAACAAAATAGCAGATTCATTGGCAGTTGCAACTAGCACATTTAGACCACAAATTAATCCAAGATTGAGATATGAAATTGAATTGAGATACAGGCCTTCAATCCCTTATAATGTAAAACATTGGTAGTTTTTTGAGGATGATGAACAAATTACTCAGTTTTTAACAATGATTGGAAATTTTGAAGATAGTCAGATTGATTTAGAAGTTGATGAAAGTTGTAAAAGTGACATGTCCAAAAATATGAAACATTCAATTAGTGATCAGAAGATAATTCAATTGAAAGATAATATTTTTCCTAGAGGTTTCGTACCTCTTGAAAGATTGTTTGATGCTAATGATGTGTCAATGAACTAGAAAAAGGTATCCCAAGATAGAGAAATGGAGGACTGTAATTTAGGAACTCAACATGAGCCTAAATTAGTTATATTGTTTAGAGGAGTTCCTAAGGAGTACAAAGAAAGGTATGTAGATATTTTTAAACAATTCATGGATGTATTTGCATGGTCATATCAAGATTTGAAAACTTATGATTTGGATATTATTCAACATAAAATACCACTGAAATATGGGGTTAAACCACACAAGCAGAAGCTCAGACAAATTAACCCACTATTGCTAGCTCCAATTGAAAAAGAGGTGAAAAAAATTTTGCAAGAAAAAATCATAGTCCCACTAAGATATTCAGATTGGGTTTCAAATTTGGTACCAGTCAAGAAGAAAAATGGAGAGATAAGATTATGTGTGGATTTCATAAATTTGAACAGAGCTTCCCTAAAAGATAACTATCCTTTACCAAAGATGGATTTGGTTCTGCAGAAATTAACTGGAGCATTTAGGTTATCCATGGTTGATGGTTTTTCTGGGTATAATCAGGTGGCTGTGGAGAAGGAAGATCAAAAGAAAAATGCTTTCACCACACCTTGGGGAACATTCATGTATGCTAGGATGCCATTTGGCCTCATGAATGTAGGAGAAAATTTCCAAAGGGCAATGGATATTGCTTTTGTGGGTGATAAATTTGTAGTTATTTATCTTGATGATGCTACTATTTTTTCAGGTTCTGATGATGAACACTTAGAACACTTGAAGAAAGTTTTCTTGAAATGCAGAAAATTTGGATTATCATTAAATCCCAAGAAATCTTTATTTGCTTTAGAAGAAATTAATTTGTTGGGTCACATAGTTTCAAAACAAGGAGTAAAGATTGACCCGGCAAGGGTTGAATCTATACAGACAATTCTACTGCCTAGAAGTAAAAAACATATTCAAAGGTTTGTGGGAAAAATCAATTTTTTGAGAAGATTTGTTCCAAATTATGTTGAGATTGTCAGGAGAATAACATATATGTTAAAAAAGAATGTTGAAGTAAAATGGGACAAAGATGCAAGAGAATCATTCGGTAGAATTAAAGAAGCTCTCCAAGAAGCTCCTTTCTTAATCAACCGAGATTACTTAAAACCTTTTCAAGTCTTTTCCTTTGCATCATCTTCTACTATTGTTGTTGTATTATTACAAAAAAATTAAGAAGGAAGTGAACAACATGTAGTCTATTTTAGCAAAGTCCTCAGAGATGCAGATTTGAAGTATAATGTCCTGGAGAAGCAAGTATTTTCTTTAGTAAAATCATTAAAGGCTTTCAGAACTTATATACTTCATTCTCAAATAGTAGCATATGTGCCTAATTCTGTTGTAAAGGATGTGCTAGTACAGAGTGATGTGGAAGGAAAAAGAGGAAAATGGATTGCCAAAATCCAGGAATATGACTTGGATATCAAACCAACAAAGTTAGTCAAAGGACAAGGATTGGCCAAATTGCTAATAGAATCTAATTTCCAAGCTTTTGGAATTAGTTTATTGGCACCTGTAGATGAAGTAACTGAAGAAACATATTAGATCAAGACAAAGTTGGCAATTAAGTACAAATTTCTCTGTTAAGGCTGGTATAAGGATATCATTCATTATCTCTGTTTCTTTCCTTGTCCTCTTTCAATAAATAGAGCTAAGAACAGAGCTCTGAAACTTAAAGCTCAACCTTATGTTATAATTGAAGCTAAGTTGTATTGGAAAGATCTTGTTGGTGTATTGTTGTTATGTTTGACAGAAGAGGAAACCATGGATCTGATTAAAGAATATCATGAATGCTTGTGTGGAGGTCACTACAGCTGGAAAGTAACTCCTCATAAAATTCTTAAATCAGGTTTTTATTGGCCCTCTTTATCTGCTGATGTATACAAAACTGTTAGAAGTTGTAATAAATGCCAATTGTTTGCAGAAAAGAAAAGGCTATCTCCTTTACCACTTCTTCTTGTATTTATTGAAGAACCTTTCAGACAATGGGGATTGGATTTCATTGGAGAGATTAATCCACCATCAAGTGGGTAGTTTAAGTGGATTCTAACTGCTACTGAGTATTTTAAAAAATGGGTCGAGGAAATTCCTACTAGAAAGGAAAATGAATTGGTTGTGATGAAGTTTTTGGAAGACAATATTTTTAGCAGATTTGGATGTCCAGTAAAGATTGTAACACACAATGCTCAGGTTTTCAATTCAGTCAGATTCATAAATTTCTGTCAGACTTGTAATGTAATATTATCCCATTCTACAACATATCATCCTCAAGGAAATGGATTAGCATAATCATCTAATAAAACATTGGTGAAAATATTGAAGAAAACAGTCAATGAGAACCAAAAGGATTGGGATTCAAAGTTGATTTTTGCTTTATGGGCAGTAAGGATGACTACTAAAAGATCCACTGGTAAGTCTCCATATGAATTGGCATATGGTGCTTAGGCTCTGTTTCCCACTTAGCTAGAAAGACCAGTAATTTCTTTTCTTCAAGACTCTCAAGAGGAACCTAATGCCTTGATCAGAAGACTAAACCAGGTGATAGAATTGAATGAAAGAAGAAATAAAGTCAGAGACAATTTGGTCATTTATCAGGAGAAAATGAAGTCTATTTTTGACAGAAAGGCAAGAGAAATCATGTTTCAGACTGGAGATTTGGTATTAATATAGGATACCAGGAGGGAAGAGAAAGGGAAACATGGTAAATTTGATCCTTTATGGTATGGTCCTTACAAAATATCTGAAGTCAGATCAAATAATACTTTCATGCTAGAAGATCTTGATGGAGATGCAATAGAATTTCCTGTAAATGGGAAGCATCTAAAACATTATTTCCAGCACTAAAGGAAGTTAGTTTACTATTGTACATATTTAGTTTCCTCTCACTGTATATTTCTCATCAAGCAATATTTGACTCCATGCCCAAAGTGAAGGCACTGATCTGCAGGTTCTTAGTGTTTCGTGGCAAAAACACTATCCCTAGGTGGAGCCAGATGTTGTGGACCATATGCATATCCCTTTATTTTTCAAATATTTGAAAATATAAAAATAAGAAATTGTTGAAAAATATGTTAAAGTATCGAAGGCTTATACTTTAGCATGAAAAAAGATCTATGTTCATCAAATTTTAATTTAAAGTTTAAACATTTAAACTTTATAGTTGTGGGTTTGGTATTAAATGTTAAACAGTGATTGGTTTGATTGGCGAAAAGTGCTGATCATTAAAATATTTATCAAAAAGCCCAAGTTGCGGGCACAACTAGCACACCGGATACCATGAGGAGTGCCTCCGCAGTTGACCGGGTTGATTGTGGGGACAGCGGAGATAAACGACGGAGATTGAAAGCGGGGGCACCAGCCAAAATTTTCCTCCGTACACCGAAAGCCCCCGCAGTGATGTAAGACGCTGAGTTGGTCACGGCTATCTTCCACGTCAAGCATAGTTAACGGCTTACTGGTGCGTCTTGTTTGCATTTAATTTAAAAACCCATGCCGCCTATTTACGGAAATTTTTATCTGTTTTTCAAAATTACTTGTGATTTGCTGCGCTACACCCCGTTTTAACTTTCCACCACCTGCAAATTTGACCACCCTGTAAACTCTTTTCACGTAAAGTTTCAACCATGGCTAAACGGTCATCCTTATTAGGTTCAACCAGCCATATCCCTCTCATGGATACTGAGAGGGATATTAAAGATACCCTTTGTTCAGTAATTCACCTCCCTTTCTACCAGCAAGTTATGTTGAATAATAATGCCCCCCCTGTATATTCTGCCATGGTCAAGTTTGGATTTTTGTCTGCATGCATTCCTAAAACTCACCTTTTCCCTGAATTTATCTATTGGTTGGTATCTTTCATGTATCCAGGGAAATGTTTTGTCATGAATTCCCAAGGAGAAAATGTTATGCATGTGTCTACCCTATTAATCCGCCAAGCCCTTTGCTATCCTGAGTTAGAGTCATCCATTCAATTTTCTGACGATTCACTGGTTCAATATTATGATAATCTTGCAGGAGAAGAATTCAATCAATTCATGTTTCATTTGAAGCCTGACATGTAGTAGTTTCAACCATATTTCAAGGAGTTTGATATGGGGGTTTTTGATGCTGAGACTCTTCTAGTATTGAGTCATATTGCAAACATTCTAGGTAAGGATGATGATAATACAGTGGATAAATCAGTTCTAGGGATGTTTTCCATGATGATGAAGCCAAGAATGGTGCTGGATATTCCATCATATTGGCAGGAAGCAGTCAACTCACAGCTGATGAGCCTTTCATTAACAGGTTCCTTTAAATTTCCCTCATTAATTGTATATTTGTTCTTATACCAGAATGTGGAAGAATTCATGCATTTAGGTCTAAATATTATGGATGTAAATAAAATAAGGCAATCAGTGATATTATGGATAGATGTAGTTAGAAGGGAGAAAAATGAAGCTGGGTTGTTTGATTTTGCTAGCTATTACATGCCAACTGCATACAAAATATTGAATGGAAGTCCTCTTCCTTGTTTCCTACCTAAAGCTTAGGAGTTTCTGCATTTAGGAAAATATTGTAAATATGGAGACTAGTTTGTTTTTGAGGAACATTCTGAAATAAGGCTATATGGAGCAAGTGTTGAGCCTTACAGACTCCCAACTTTTGTACCAATGAGGCTTTTTGCTTTAGATTTCATTAGACAGAGTCTAAATGTTGATCAAGTTCATTTTGTGCCTATGAATAAAGGACACATGTATAAATTACCCATGGTTGTAGGCCCTTTCATAGTAAATATGAGGTAGGTATTTGATGAAGTAATAAAAATGTTAGATGACATGCAGATTTTACTAGGAGAAAGTTGGGCTTATGACCCATATAGCATTATTTCAAATAGAAGAATTCAAAATGGATATTCTTCTTTCATTCATGAAAGTAGGCCAGAACAAGAGAAGATAACATGTAAATATGTGAAGAGTTCAGTAGATGCAAACATTCAAACTCCTATCATAGCAGAGAAAACAACTAAAAGAACCAAGGAAGTGGTTATTGATCTAGATGATGAGGAGCAAGGAGTCATGAAGAGAACAAAACTTACTGAAGAGCCTGCATGTACTGCTCCTGGTTTTTCTTTACGTTTGGGAGAAGAAAAAAATGCTCCTGCCTCACCTAGGAATCATGAAGCTTCTCATGAATAGGTGCCTTTGATTAAACAGATGTTTTCACAAATTAAAGAAAGAAATTAGAGGACGAAGGCCATCATGGAGGCCCAAGCTGAACATCAAGTCACTGCTGAAAAAACAAGATTGTTAACTGTAATGGATCTCGAGAAAGATCAGTTTAGAATTTCCCCTCACATCCTACAGATATATCAATTGGTTCTTCTAGCATTTTCAACACTTTCAATGTGACTGTGGATGTAAAGAAAATTCCACTAATGGATAAAATGAATTTGTGTATGCAAACAGGTCAATTGATTGTAAATGACCTCACAAAGACTAATGAAATGGCAATAAAGGCAGAGAATATTTTGGGTAAATTAATTAAACAGTTGAAGTTAGAGAAGGCTAACTCAAGAGCCTTAACAGTTCAAAATGAAGAATTAAAGAAGATTATTATAAAAATTAGAGTAGACCCCAGTGATAAGACTGTTGTGTAGAAATTCGTGCAAAGTGCCAAGGTAGAGATATCTACATTAAGGAACAAGTTGAAGTTACCTACTGGTAATCATTCAATGGCTACAGAAGTTGTAGAGGTAGAGAAAGAAAAGGAAAATTTGTTGCAGCAACTCATGCAGAAAGATGAACTATCCAAAACAAAGAAGACTGCAGTTTCATTGCAAAATCATATTGATAATCATAATTGTACTTTTGTTTTTCCTACAACTGATGAAGACCCTCAAGTACAAATTTTTCAATTAAATACTGAGTTGCAAATGGCTGAAAGAGATATAAAGAAGGCTCAAACAGATCTGGAGACTGCAACAAAATTGATGAAAGTCATATAAAATGAAGCTGACAAATACAAGATGGATTTCCGAAATGCTGAAGCTGAGATTAAAAATCTCAAATAAAGAATGAAAGGAAATATTTCACTAATAAAAGCTAAAGATATCATTTGGACTGATATCATTTTAGAAATTAAATCCAATTGGTGCTTCATGATGATAATTGCAAAAGAGAAAAGCCTTATTTTAGAATGTGAAGAACCAATCATGTCTGATAAGCAAAAAGGAATTAACAGAGCCACTTGGGCCAAAAGATTTATTGATTTTATTAATTCCAAATCAAATCAGGAGTTAGAGGAGAATGATATGCAGGATATATTGTTGTATGCAGTGGAAATTAATAAAATGATTATCAGAAATGATCTGAGAAAGGCTGCAGAAAAAAAACTAATGGAGATCAAGGAAGCAGTAAGTCAATTTGATAAATCTTTTGATAAAATGACAAGAGTAGGCTTGCCATCATGTTGGGGAGCTGAAGGAAATATTTTTCCATGGAGATCTTATGAGAATTTACTAGTGATGACAAACAGTAAGGTTGATAATAGGCATGAAAAGACTTAGGTGCTTAAAGGAGAGACAATGGTCAACTTCTTGCAGAGACATTTTCAACTCTTGTGGATGGTAAAATCTCTTTTCTCAGAAAGGCCTTCTTATGAACAATTACTGAATTCAGATTGGAATATCACAATATGACAAATTCATCTAGGACGAAGGTAGAAATCTGGAAAAAGTGTAGAGCTTGGACATTAGACCTGCCAAAAGGATCAACGACGAAGAAAGACAAATCGGTTGACCAAGGAAAGGAAGCCACATCATCAGCAATTCCTATAGATTAGGATATTTATTTTATGTTATTTTCTGAAGACAATGTAATTGTAACAAGACATTTTCAAGGCATGTAATAGAAAACCTTTGAAGTCTTAAAGTAGATTTGGTAGTTGGGATTGGTTACAACAGTTCCAAACTTCTTTTTACTGTATTTAATGTAATTTTCAAGAGAGGGAAAGGTTCCGAGTTTTGGACCTTCAGAAAAACATTTTGTACTCAGAGATTCAAAGATTAATGAATGAGTAAGCAAGTTTCTAGCATTTGTTTATGATGAATTGTATTCAAGTTTACATTATGTGTGTTCCATATATGAATAAAACAAGGTTATGAGCAGCATGTCTCTTTTTAATTCTATGTATAAGAGTTAAAAACCTTAATTGGCGCTCCTTTGTTTTAGCTATTTCTTTCATAAATTTCTTCTAGAGTTGGAGATGATATTTTCTGTATAAAACAACTTATCAGTTTGGACTTCTTCTTACACTTTCTTCTATTCATTTCATTCAACATCAACATATGGTAGCATTGTGAAGCATTTATAATATTTGATATTTAGGGGTTTGATTAAAAATACTTTAGGGTTAATAAAACAGAGACATTAAAATTTGTGACATAATCATAAAAATGTCTTAAGAACTAATTCCTTATCACAACTAAGGGATTGTCTCTTAAGCTACAACACATTGCATAGACCAATTGGTATGGAGACATGCCAAATGATTTTTTGGTAGTAAGTCTATTTGCCTAAAGTACATTGACTAGCTTGTTATGTCATGATTTCTTGTTGTCTTCCAAGAGCTTTTGATGATATTCACAAAAATTTTGTTTGAATATTCAGCCAATATATTACCCTGAGGGTAATAGGCTGTTGAATGTCCCAAATTTATGTGGTACCTATGATAAAAATCAACCATTTTATTGGACTTGAAAGCTGCAACATTATCAATGATGAGTTTTCTAGGACAAACAAATCTAGAAAGGATGTTTGTTTCAAGGAATTTAATAATGACAAAATCAGTAGAATTTCTAGAAGGAGTGGCTTCTATCCATTTGGAAAAGTAGTCTGTAGTATTAAGAATCCAATTATGCTCGAAAGAGGATGGGGGATGAATTTATCCAATGAAATCTAAACCCCAGTGTTGGAAAGGGCTCTCAACACAAAAGGGCTTTCAGGGCAAGGGAAACAATTTTCTCTTTCCTTCAAAAATTTGGCACTTGTGGCATGAATTTACCATCTTGTGGATGTCAGGAAAATAGGTAGGCCAGTAGAAACCAGCCCTCAGGATCTTATTAGTAGTGGTTTTCCAATAAATATGGCCACCATAGTTACCTTCATGTAATTCCGACATAACTTTATCTACATCATCTTTTATCAAAAAATTGAGTAAAACACCTCCAGTATCTTTCCAATATAAGAAATTTTCTATAATGCAAAATTTGACAGCTTTCAAATTTATAAATCTTGCCTTAGTTTTGGACAAACCAGGAGGAGCATTAAAATTAAAGAAAACATATAAGTTATCTGCATACTAGGGATAATTTAGGAATGCTTCATCAATTAGTGGAGTTGCCAGTTCCTCTTGATCATCCAATGAATAAACCATGTTGATATCTAGTGCATAAAAATTTGATTTAGCCATTAATTTGGCTAATCCTTGCCCTTTGATCAATTTGGCGGGTTCGATTTCCACATCATGTTCCAAAATAACAACAATCCATTTTCCTCTCTTTCCATCAGGACCATTCTGCATTAAAATGTCTTTGACTACTGCATTAGGCACATAAGCAATATTATGTGAATGTAAAATCTAAAATCTAAAATCCTTTAATGCTTTAACCAGAGAAAAACCCTGTTTTCCCATGATGTTGTATTTTAATGATGCATCTCTCAAGGCTTTCCTAAAAATTTCTATTGGTTGTTCATGTCCTTCATTATTTTTCTGCAATAATACAACAACAATAGTGTGTTCAGATGCAAAGGAAAAAATTATGAAGTCTTTGGTAAAATCTGGGCTGATTAGAATTGGAGCTTTTGTTAATTCTTGCTTGACTAGATCAAAAGATTGTTTAGCTTCAATATTCAACTTTATTTTTGAATCTTTTCTAAGCATGTTGGTTATATTTCTCAAAAGTTCTGCAAGATTTGGTATAAATCTCCTTAAAAATTTGATTTTACCAATGAAAGATTGAAGTTCATTGAGCTTCCTGGGATGACTGATTTTGAGTATACCTTCAATCCTGCTAGGGTCAATTCTGGTTCCATCTTAAGATATAATATGACCAAGCAAATTTCCTTCTTCAAGGCCAAACAATTTTTTCTTGGGATTTAAGGAAATTCCAAACTTTCTACATTTTTCAAAAACTCTTCTTAAATGTGCCAAGTGTTCTTCATTAGTTTTTGAATATACAGTAATGTCATCAATGTAGATCACAATGAAATGACCAATTTCATCTACAAAAGCAAGGTCCATGGCTCTTTGAAAAGTAGATCCAACATTCATTAATCCAAAGGGCATTTTCACATACATGAAATTCCCCCAAGGAGTAGTAAAGGTTGTTTTGTCTTGATCATCAGGATGTACTAAAACTTGATTATACCCTGAAAATCGATCTAACAAAAAACTCATACTGGAGCCTACTACCCTATGTAATATATGATCCATTTTTGGTAAGGGGTAGTTTCCCTTAAGGGATACTTTTTTAGATTCCTAAAATCAATGCAAAGTCTAATTTCACCTGTTTTCTTTCTTTTAGGCACAATGTTGGATACCCATTTAGAATATCTAAGTGGAACTATGATTTTGGATTCATACATTTTCTTCATTTCTTTCTCAATCAAGGGCATTAAGACAGGATTTATCCTACGCAATTTTTGTTTTAAAGGTTTTTGATCCTATTTGATTCAAATTTTGTGCTTAATAATGCTAGTATCATAAGCTTTTAGGTTCTCATAGCTCCAAGAAAATACATCTACAAATTCCTTAAACAGAGCTATATACCTTTGTTTTGTAACAATAGGCAGTGATTTTGACAGTTTTATCATTTTGGGGCTTTTTTCACTTCCTATATTACACTCTTTAATGTTTTTCCTTGTTGGTTCCATTTTTGGTTTCTTGGCCACACCATTAAAGTAAAATAGTTCTTCTAAAGGGACAAGCCCTCTAGGTAGGATATTATCCTTGAGTGAAGTACTTCAAATTCCTCTTTTTTCTAGGTCTTTATGTATTTCTGTTTTATGTATAGTTTTATTTTATAAAATATTTACATCAAAATAACAGACTCTTTATCTTCACTAATTTGTTCATCAGTGTCACTGTCTTCTTCACAATCTAAGTCTAAATTTCTATCCTCAAATTCATCTTTCGATCATAAAAAACTCTCAATTTGTTTTTCACTACCAAATGCTTTCCAGTATCTCATGTTATCAGGCACAGATGGACGATGTTTAACCTCTATTGTGTATTTCCTATTTGGTTGACGCAATTGACATGTGCTTGCTGAAAAGGCTAAACCGTTTTCTTGAACATTTTTATTTCTTAGGATAACTGCTAGATCATATTTTTCAAGTGTTCTTAAGAAATCAAGTACAACATTTTTTTTATGCTCTCAACCTAGGATGTTTTGTAGCATACTATCCTTTTATTTGTTTTATGACTAATTCAAAATCACCATGAACAAAAATCCTCTTAGCTCCTAATATTTCCAGCAATTGTAATCCTAAGAGTAGGGCTTCATATTCTTCTATATTGTTCGTGCACTGAAAACTGAGTTTGTAGGAGCGACCTTATGTGTTACACCATTTTTTGGTCATCTAACCTATTACTATTAGATGGACCTAAGTACACCATGTAATATCAATTTTACCCTAAGTAAAATTGCTTTCACTATGAAAAATAACTTAGTAAACCACCTTTATTAAGTTGTTTATGGTATAAACAGGAAACCCCATGAGGAAATATTAAATAAATCCACATCTGTTTGATTTTACTCAAGGAATATCTAGTTAAACAACAGTTTAATTAATATTCCTGGTCATATTTAACCCAAAATATGAAAATTCATTACATAAATTATTATTTATCTTATTATTTTCTAAGAATAATTATTTAAACCTGGTTTAAATAATATTCCTTGTTAAATTTGACTAAATCATTGATGAATAATTAAATAAATAATTATTTATTTGATTATTACTCAACCACATCCTTAAAATAATAAATAAATCATTTATTTATTTATTATTTACAAATAAAGGGATTTGACCCAAGTCAAATTCTTTTCCCCTCCAACAAATATAATAAAATATTCCATAAAAGTTGGATCTTGATTTGGTTAATAATATTTTAACTATGCACCAATATCTAGAATAACTCAATATTTTGTTATAAATAGAAGGGTTTTTCCATTCACTCACTACCTTTTGTTGCCTAAAGATCACTCTGGATCTACACTTTTGGTCTGATTTGATCCACCATCATTGTCATATTTTGCTACCATTTTTCTTGTGAGCTCCCTTTGAGTTCCATTTTTCGTCTAGGTTTTCTACACCATCAAGAGAGAGGTATTTTAGATCTGAAGTGCTGAGGACTTACAAGAACCCATCCCATTGAGGAGGACTGGTAACATGCTTCTATGTTCTCCTCCCAGGTGCCATAAATACAAAATTATTTAAACATATTCTTGTCTTGTCTCTTGGATGCATGGAGCAACTCTTGCTTTTATTTACTGCTTAATGTCTTTTAATGCATAGATCTAGATTTTGCAGCATTTATCTTGGTCAACTAATTGCAGATCTAAATATATTGTCAGCCATATTTTCTATTAGCGTTGTTTTTTATACACAGCTAAAATGAGCCTTTTTCGTACACTTGCAATTAAGATTCATACTAACAACTGGCGACTCCACACAGGTTTACGATTATGACCTCTGTCGTTTTTAAGATCCCTACATATCCAACTGCTTCAAACCTTAGGATTTCTCTTCATCTTATTTTTTTTCTTTTCTTGATGTTGTTTTAACCTATAAAACCGTAAAACGTTGAAAATTCTAACTTCTATGTGTTTTCAGACCTATTACGCAAGTGACAAGCATCAGTCGTAGCTGAGACAACAAATTCTTCTGACACTTGCTCCAGAGAGTGCTAGAAGTGCAGGTTGCACTTTTTGGGCCAAAACCCGTGACCTGAACCTCCAGGGCACAGAAAACAGGCCAAAACTTGTGACCTCTGTAGAAAATAGGTCAGAAACTGCAACCTAGACTTTTTGTGGGAGCTTTTCTAAAATTTTTCTGGGTTTCTCTAGGCCTCTGTTTAGGGTTGTTTGACCTCCATATCCACCCATTTTAAACCTATAATTGTTATTTTTTACTCATCTATGTGGGAACCTAGCCCTCTAGGGATTCAATACCCTCCACCTTTTGTGGAAGAGTTTTAACTGTTGTAGGTTGTCTAAAATTTCAAAGTGTTTAGCCTTTTCTCAAATCTGATATCTTACCTTAAGATCCACTTCAGATTGGCTATTTATTCATCCAAAACACCTCCTTTTATTTTTTTTTGGGTCTTCTGCTAGGGTCCCCTCCACTTCCCTCCAGGTTATAGCCTTTTGCCACCTCATTTACAACAGTTTTTCCTCTGATTTTTTGCTATTTTTCTACACCTATTTCTAGCAGATCTAAACTTTAGATCTCTATCCCTCCTTACCTTAGATCTATTGGCTATTTTGGTGTGTTTTGACTAGATTTTTTCCCACATACAGAGTACTTGTTCAGAGGCCTACCTCCTTAGGTTTAGATTATTGCGTTATTAGTTGTTTATTTTCTGTTACTTGAGTTTCATATACTGTTATCCGCAGGTTTATTTACAGTTATACAACACACTTTTTCTTTTTCTCTACAGACGTTTGGGTTTAAAAATTAAAATTTACACACTTTACAAACACACCCTAAGTGAAGAAGAGCTTGGTTAACACCGCCAAGCAAAGACTTTAATATTGAAATCAATTGATCCTGCACCTCTCTGCCCTTGTTTCGACATTATAATCAGTTGATGCTGCACCTCTTTTCCCTTTTTGGTCTCTCTTCCCTTTTTGTCGTGTTTGTGCCTTTACCATTGTGCCACAAAGGCGTTTATCTCGGAGACTTCTTGGCCTTCATCCTTAGTTTCCAGCAGGAATACTTACTCCTCTGCGTAGGATTCGAGTTAGTCCTCCAGCTTGTCCGCACTCGACTCCTCTTCTAGTTCATTGGGTTCCCCTTCTAGTTCCTCCCCCAGTTCTCCCCCTATCACCTTCACCATGTCTGGTCCAGGACCTAACGCTGGTGGTAGCCTCGGCCCTAATGCTAGGAATAATACTAGTGGGACCGCAACAGAAACTACCTCGGCTGCTCCCTTGCTGCCCTATATGGCATGCCTCAATCTTCCCAATTTTAAATAGTTGATAAATGACCCTATACACCATGACGCTAGTTGGCCTACTATGCTAACCAAGCTCCCTTCCGACATTCCCGAGTTTGAAGGTCTTGCTGGATAAGATGCTAAAAATCATGTTCGATCTTTCCACATGTGGTGTTTGTCTAACTCCATTACCGATGACTCTATCCATCTTTGGTTGTTCCAACATACGCTTACTGGCGAAGCTTCTAAGTGGTATGTTGATCAGGCCTCATCCTCTCATACCACCTTTGCGACTCTTTCCCGAGCTTTTCTTTCTTATTTCCAGCTTCCCCTTCATTATGACACTGGTACAAAAATTTTGACTTCTTTTCGTCAATCGTTTGCGACCTGCCTGTCTAATCATGTCTAGGAATGGCAGAGAATAAAGAGCCTATGTTGAGCCCCTACCTTCGAAGACCATGTTTACATGGAATATTTCCTTAGATCTCTTTTTCCTGCTATAGGCAAAGATGTTGCATCGCATTTCCCTCAAACCGAAGAAGCCACTCTCCAAATTGCGCTAAAATATGACCTGATCTACGCTTAGTTAGGTTATGTTTATACCGTTCTACCTGATCTTCCTAGACCTGGTGGCGCCAACGCACTGGGGGCATATCATTTCGCCGACAGTATCATTGGAGCTCTCTCTCTCATCCATACGCTCAGCCTCCCATGGGCTATGGTTTTCCACAGGGAGGGGCTAGCACCTCCTGCACTTCCCCCCCCCCAGGTAGAATGTATCTAGGATACATCATGCTCCCTCCTTTTCCCCAACCTCCTATTTACCACAATGTTACCCAACCTCCTTATTATCTGTATCTATAGCCTGATGCTCCAGCTCCTCCAGCATTAGCACCTCCACCACCCTTGCCTTCTCAACCCCCGCAACAACATCCACTACCCCCTCAGGGGCAGGTGTATGCACAGCAGGGCATGACTAATCCTCCTCCTTCCAAAAAGAAGAGGAAAGGCACTCAAAATCAATCTACCCCCAGTAATCATGGACCTAATCCTCAAAATAATGCACCTAACATTGCTAACCAACAACAGGGCACTCAACCCAAGTAGGACAGGTGTGTTCGCACGAACAAGCCTTGTTCTTATTGTGGTATTTATGGTCATTACACACACGATTGTCCTCTTTTACCACAGATGAGGTAAATGTGGGAGTCTCAAGAAACATTGCGAGGACAACAAGCCTCCCCTTCCATCCCTCCCAATGTTCTGCCTAGTCAGCCAACTGTGTTTACTAATGCTTTCCCTTTGCAAGGATTCATGGCTACCCAACCACTTGAAGGTCAAGTGGCTACTCAACCTCCTCCATCTGGTACCTTCGATTACTAGATTCTCATGATGAATTCTGACCAACCTATAACTGTAGACCTCAACCTTCAGACTCAGTCTTGTCAGTACAACAAACCTCCCACTATGTCTATCCCCGAGCTCCCTTCTTCAGGTTCTATAGAGCCTCTTTCGACACCTAATTGTACTTTGCAGATCCCTCAGCCTAAAGAAAAGGTTCATACCAAGATCCCAAAAGGACCATTATGCTGAAATTCTACTTCTGGCAAATCTGCCCATTCGTATAGCATAGTAGATGATTTGGCACAATCTCCTGTTGCCATCTCAACGTTGGAACTCCTCCAGTCATGCCCTTCCCAAAAAAAAGATCTACTATCTTCCATGGGAACTGTAGATCCTTCAAATGATCTATTGATTGTCTTTGATGCTGACCAGTCAGAACATCCTCCTCTTCCTGATTCTGTCGCCTTCCAAATCCCAGTCAAGATTTAGAACGCCAACGTTTCCTGGTGTATCATTGATGAGGGGGCATCCACTTGTGTGATGTCTACTTCAGTTTGGAAGCAACTCGGATCGCCTGATTTGGAACCTTCCACGATCACTCTCTGAGTGTGGGATGGAAAAGCCTCCTAGCCCATTGGCCTGTTCCACAATTGTCATATTACTCTTGCAGGAAAGACTGTTTATGTTGACGTAGAAGTCATTGACGCCCCCTTAGATTACAACATTCTATTGGGTCGTAGCGACACCTATGCGATGTCTGTTGTACCATCTGTGGTTCACCACAATATTTATTTTCCCCATAATGGAAATATAGTCACCATTGACTAGTTGACATATTACGAATCAAAGTCTCAGACCTCCCCTGAATCCATTATCTCTTCGATGGCCAATAAACAAACCATCAATTCCTTGACAAGTGTCTCACATGGAGTCTACAAAGTTCATCTTTTCTTGGTAAATTCCCTGATCTTCCTCCTCCTATCTCTGATCCCATCTCATTGAATTTTGTCATGATGCAATCGTCTCGGGCTTCCCTCAAGTGGCCCGCTTTGGCTAGTTAGTAGACCCGCCCTCCACAACCTGCTTCTAGCCCTTTGATTCAGCCTTCTGGACCTCATCCTCCTAGACCTTCACTTGGAGCTGGTATCCATGAGCCTCTCTACCCTCCTGTAATGGTTCCTCCAAGCCTTAACCATCTAGGATCATTCCCGCCAGGCCATTACCCCTTCGGTCAAATACCATTTCTAGCTCCCCCTCCTGGAGTTTTCTCGGTACCTTTCATGGCTACTCTATCTCTTCCTAATCTAACCCTGGGGATTCCCATCTGGTACATCGATCCCCCAGCTGCCACCCCTCCTAGTCATCCCAAACCTTATATTTCTTTGACCCCGGTTCAACTAGTCCCCATGACCCCTCCCTTTGCTACAATGCCTCAGCCATATCAACAAGAATGTCCTCCTATTGTGAGAGCTTCAGGTAAAGGGGGAAAACATCGTAAGAAGGAACATAAATACAAGGCTTCCCTGACAAACAATGCTCCTCCTGAGCCTCCAAAGTGTACACCTCTGTTTCTCTGTGTGATTTTGTCAGTCATGCCACCCATAATTGTCCTCAATTGCCTCATCTCAAGTCCATGGTTAATGTCGTGTTCCCTGAGACTACGGTCCTGGAAACCTCTATAGCCAAGAACCCCAAGACTACTCACACCAACCACCCCTGTGCTTTGTGTGATCTCCCTGGCCATTATACCCACCTCTGTCCATGCCTCGAGGACTTCCGCACCTCTCTAGCGGCAGTTCGCCAATTTCAGGCCAAGAACAACGAGTTCACCGCTCCCTTATTTGTGTGTTTTGCTTTAGCAAAACCAGAGGACACATCCAATCCCATTTACATTCCCCCTCTGTATGTTGAAATGATAGAGTCTTTAGCCATTGTGCACTACCTATCATCATCTATGAGATCCTCGGTGGAAGACCCCCTTGGGCCTTCCCCTTCTGTTTCGCTCGACCTCCCTTTAGTGATCACCTTGGGCTCAACATTGGTGGATCCTTCATCTACTTGTTCTTATGTCACCCTCCATGACGATGTGCATGTGAACCTCTCTTCTCATATTATGAGTCAGATAGCTTCGCCGCATCAGGTGGTATTTCTTCCACCAGTCACCCCATCTTATCTTACGATGACGACATTATGGAAGTAGTCACCACCCCTGATTTTATCTATCCCCCTTTACATCGAACCCATGCATTTGAACCACATACACCTTGTGGCCATTACATTGATACCCAATGTTTGCGTAAGGGGGCACCAATATTTAAGAGTCCTATTATCACCCATAAATTTTCAAAATATCATTGTGCCAACTCTGTTTTTGATCATGGTCTCAAAATGGGTTTGAAAGTCATTTTAGGATTTGGTTAAGGGTAGGTTAGATTTTTTTTAAGTTTAAAGGTCATAATTGAATTCAAATAAAGTATTTTAAAGGTCCATTCATGATAAAATACTCACATTTTCCATTTAGGAGTCATTCCATAAGGTTTTGGGTTAAAATTCTGTAATTAGCCAAGAATCCTCCATTTCGTAGAGCCGCTAGTTCAAAAAATTGGATTTGTGCTATGAAAGCGCTAATACTTTCGTAGCGCAAACTGGAAAAAATACACTGTGGGTGCTACGAAAGTGCGGTTTCTTAACAGTGTTGTCAATTAAGTTGAAATCTATCAGGATTTGTTGGGAAACGATAGGATAGTGGTATGGTGAGTCAGTTAGAGATCAGATTCAATGTACTTACCTGTCTCACAGTAATCATCATCATGATAGGGTATGAATGAGGCATTATTCAATCATAAGGTGACATTTCAAATTCAAAATTTTTCCTAATTCGGTCATTCTCATTTTCATTTTCCTCCATACAACTGTCTGAGCTTTGAAGCAGTCAAGCTAAGTCTGTGGTTGTTCTATGGAAAGGCCACCTTCACCATAATAAAGCGAGGTTGTTCATATCCTAATCAAGCGAGGTTGTTTTACAGATTAAGGAGAAGCTGATAGGTTTTCTAAGAAGAATGGCAGAGGAAAAAAAAGTCCATAGAGGGGGACATTTCTTAAGATATGAGCGTGAAAATGTGAAGGCTATAATTGTGGATCAAACAGTGATGGAAGCTTTTAGCAAAGAAGGTTGTCTCCGGTTTTGTGAAAAGCTGCAGGTTTTCCACACACAAGTGTCTAATGAGTTTGCCTTACACTTCAGTAGAACAACTACCAAAATTGGGATTTTAAATGTGTCAGTCACACCTGAGATTATTGCTTCTGTGACATAAATACCAAAGGGGTAGGAGACTTGGTTTAAAGGTTTTAAGTTTGACATGGGACCATGCAAGGAATTCATGAAACCTGAATATGCAGATATGGACCTGAATAATGCAATACCTAGAATCTGTATCAAAGAAAACTATGCAAAGTTGTTGTTCAACATTCAAAGATACTTTACATGTGAAGGCAGGTACCATAAAGTTTATACTTATCATGTCAAGCTGATTTTGCATTTCACTGGTATGATATCACTATATTTTCCCTTTTACTTGCATAGGAGCCTTGCCAAAATGGCTGATAAAGTACAAGACAAATCTGATGGTTGTGAAACATCTTTGTTTCACCATGGTTTGATAAAGTTATTGGTTTTGAGTGAGCTTCAGAAAATAAGCAGGGATTGGTCTTCCTTTTTTTTATGAATGGTTTTGAAATGGAAACCCTAACCCCAACTAGAAACCCTAAAACAAGAGAAACTCCTTCACCACCAGTAGCAGAGTCTAGTCAACCTATGGTTGCAAGATCAAAGATGTTTGTAAAGTTGAAACCAAGGAAAAAAGTTGAGAAAATAGCAGAGAAGACACAAGTTCTTATTGCAACAACTCCCTCACTTGCAAAACAGAGGTTAAAAAGTGTCAAATAGGCAAAACAAAAACAATTTTCCATCCAGCAGGAAATCAAGAGAGTAACAAGAAGCCAAGCAGTGGCATCAAAGGTAAAAATAGTTGTTTTAGGTACGGAGGACAACCTAGTGATAAAAGGAAATTTATATGACATCCTTCATGCAATTGATATAAAGGAAGCACCCATTGTGCAAGCTTAATTCATTGGAGGAGATGAACATAAATAGAAAAAGGTTAAGTCAGCAAAGAAACTTGAATTTGAGGGTGAAAATGCAGCATTTATCCTTCAAGCAAGAAAAGCATTAACTAGGCATGCTAAGAAGCTCAAGGAAAGAAGAAAGGAGGTCCAAGAAACTATTATAAGAGTAAAATTCCCTGAAGAGGTTGTTGACCTCTCATCACTAGCAGTAGAACATGCAGCCATCAGAAAAATGAAGGAAAAGGAAGAAATGACAGAATGTCAGCAGCGTGAAGCGAAATTGAGGTTAGCCAATCAAGAGATTGATATGATGAGAAAGAGGGCCAGAAAGAATATTATTGAGAAAAAATAGCTCTAAATAATGAAGGCAGTATGGGAAGGCCAAACTGGTTCTAGGTTTGAAATTCCAAGCAGTGCAGAACAATTTTTCACATGAACAGTACCAGCTATCAAAGAAGCTAAATTTGTTAGAGTAATCAATAATCACTTGAGAGCCAGTAATAGAAGACTAAGAGATCAAGTGGGGGATTTGGAGGTGCAGCTGAAAATTACTATGGATTAACTAAAAAATAAAGGTGCAAAATGACAAATTATTGAAAACTCAAAAGGCAAAATCAAATGGAAAATGAAGAATAACCCTCATGAAAATTGTGTTTTTAGTTCATATGGTTGTTTGTTTTGATGAAACCAGTGTTATTCTGAAGTTTTGGCACAATTTTTGGTTTTAGTTTTGAATAAATCTGAACAAAACTACTCACTTAGCAGTTTCATAGTGCAAACAGTGCAAAAAGGGCAGAAAGTGCTATGAAACTGTTGAAAGTCATGAAGCAAAAAAATATGTTTTTTGGTTTTGACCAGTCAAATACCAAGGAGTTTTATGAGCCAATGAAAACGAATTTAGGAAAACTAAAAGATTTTTTTCTTCCTAACAGACCTAGCTACAAAAACCTCTCTCATTTTCTTCAAATTCATTAGGATGTGGGAGAAATTGATAAATTAAAATGCGCTACGAAAAGTGCTACGAAACTGTTGTAGCAACTTTTTTCACCCTTTCTTATAGAGTTTTGAAGGGAAAAACTGTGGATTATGACCTGAAATTGATAGGGGAGTTGTGTTAATTTATAATGAAGACAAATTTGGAAGAGAGAATCCAAAGTTTTGAAGGAAAACGGGTTAAAATACTATGCTATGAAAAGCACTACGAAACTGTGTTGTTTTCGTAGCATAGGTTTACTTCTAATATTTTGGACAGTTTAATGGTGGTTTTGAATAGCTGGGACTTGGTGAAGTTGTTTGACAAGTGTAACTTCAGTTCCTAACATCAAATAACCTCGAAGTGATGGATTCATGATGGTTAAAGTGTCAAGAAAACAAAGAATCCTATGCCTAGAAAACAGGGGACAGTTTCCTAGTTTAATGAAGATCAACATTGAGGTCATAAAGAGTTGAGGCTTATCATCTAGATTTGACCTTGTGGGAATATAATTGGAAAATGATGTAATCTAGTTTAGATAAGTTTGTTATGAGTAGAGTTAAGGAGCTTGAGTCCTCTTTGTAATAGGATTGTTCATTAGGTTAGTAGTTGTCATTTTGTAATAAATACCATGTCGTATGGTTAGGCAAGGTGTAAAAAAGTAGGAACTCAATGTATCTAGATCAAGATAAGGTTATCATATGTTGTAAATGATCTATAAATATGAATAAGTTGAAATGATAAGGGTTGGGAATTTTTAGCAAAAATACTGTGTTTATTGTAAGTGACTGTTTTCAGTTTAATACATAGTTTTCTACTTAGCCAGCTCAAGATTCATAAGGAGTTCTAGTGTGTTTTTGTTCTAATGGCATCATTTTACTATTATATTGCAGTGGTGTTTGCTTATGTTACTCAGAATTCATCATTGATGCTTTGACTTCCTACATAGACAAAATGACTGTGTGTTTTACAGTTTCACATGTGTATCTCTTGACTTAAACTCTGATATGCCTTGACTTACATGCTAAGTAGATTTTTTGGTTTTAATGAAACTATTTTGACTCCATAAGCCCAATGTGTACTTGCTAATGTGATTTACAACCAATATCTATCATTTATCTACTTTTTACCCCACATAGAGTTAGCCATCTATATTTCTATAAAAAATCATTAACCCTTGAGAGAGCCCTCTCAGGTTGAGGAGGTTAAGTCTCAATCAAAATATTGGTTTGAAATAGTTACATGAGATTGATTTTATTGGCAGCCTATCAGGTATGATTTTTTGATAAAAATTCCAAGAGAAGCAATTATCCACAACTCTCCTAGTGTATCTGGTTGTGTCGACTCTAATACAATTATTGTTCCCCATTTAGAAGAACCTCTAGAGTCCCATATCATTTCAAACCACTCTAGGGATTATAACCTTCATCATTCCTTCATTTTACATCTGTAACCCAGTCCCCTAGACATTATTTTCGACCAACCTATCAGTTTTCTAGGAGAGCACCTGTTCATTATCACCAAATCCTCTCTTTGGGATAGTGAAACCATGTATGCCAACCCAAAAACTTAAGTCCATTTGATTCATATATGTAGTACCAATAGAGATTGGTAATCCTCCATCCCATTTCTCAAACTACATAACCATAATGAAAAAAAACTGGCGCACCACATCATAAAAATGTGTTTAGATTCCCCCTTTCTAATTACATTTTGGAATGACCATAACATGCCTGGGGACACCTAGGCCCCTCAACCATAAAAATCCCATATCTCAGCCAAAAACAACATTGAAACCCCCTTTCTCTGATAGGTTGCATTTTTCAGGTCATTTCCTGGGATAGGTTACAGTTTTCTGTCCAGTACTTGCTACCCAGGTCGCAGAATAGATCCCAAAAAGTGCGACCTACCCTGTTCATGAGCTCTGGGTACCTAAACTGAAATTTTTATCCACTTAATTGAAAGAGTAGGATTAGGCCTCTTACTGGAAACTGACGAATCTTGATTCCAACGGTCGATTTTTCCACTACACTTACTGAAATATTTAGGGCCTTCTCTCCTCTCTATATCCATCACACCTCTACTTGCAAATGAGTGAATTTGGAGGGAAAATTCCTTATTAAAAGAAAAATGCCTGATTTTTATTTTTCCTGATGCGGCCAAACCATAGTTCAATTTGACAAACTGTCTATACCATTGGAAAGCTCTCATCGAGTGTTGGAAATACTGAGATGGGGGTGAGTCAGTATTTATTTTCAATTATTATTTTTACCAGTTAGATCACCTATATTTAGAACACAAAATTAACAATAAGAATAAATTCTTTTATCAATTTCTTCTTTACAATAAATCAAGTACAATATATGTAGGGCTCCAACCCTAGATGAAGACACCAATCTTCAATCTCCCAGGCTCCAACCTGTATTTGCCAAGCACCGACTTGGACTTCCAAGGCTCCAACCTTGTCAATTCTGAGGCACCAACCTCAAGGGCTCCAACCCTATATCTGGTACAGGCTCCAACCTAGTCTCTTAAGGACTCCTATCCTCTAGGGCTCCAACCCTATCTTCCAAGGCACCAACCTTGTCAATTCTAAGGCACCAACCTCAAGGGCTCCAACCCACCTGGTCTCTTGAAGACTCCTATCCTCTAGGGCACCAACCCTATCTTCCAAGGCACCAACCTTGTCAATTATGAGGCACCAACCTCAAGGGATCCAACCCTCCGCTTCAATTCATTAAGATGTGTTTGATTATTGTTCTTGGCTCCAAATATTTTCTTCAATGAGCTGTGTCTATCTTCAACAATGCCTCCTCCAAATCACTTCATCAATGACAACCTTTTCTTCTTAGAACGTGTCACCGCTTCTCTTCATGTCACCCAAACAAGGATCTCAAAATTCACCTCATGATTGCTTCAACGCATCATGGTCTCCGATAATATCTTCGAGACCTTCAAGATGTCTTCAATATTGTCTTTAAAATGCTCCAACAAGGGTGCTTCAAAAATGCTGCCAAGGGCTGCCCCAACAAATATATCCAAGTGGTCTTCTTTAGGTATTCAAGATGCATCAAGCATTACTTTAACGAAATATACCTTCCTTCTCATAAATATTCAATAATGTTGCTTCAATGGTGTCTTCAATATGATTCCAAGAATAGCTACTTCAAGGTGACTTCAACAAGTTTCTAGATTTGCTCAAGATATATGGTGGAGTATGCTTCTCTATAGAAGTATATAGCCCAAACTATCCTCAAAGTACCTTCAAGGATTTCTCCAAAACAATCCTTAAAACCAACTTCCAAAATCAATAATACATTCTCCAAGTGATGATGTATACGTTGAAGTATCACAACTCAAGAAGATGAAATTCTAGGCTAGACTATCCTCCACAAAACTGCAAGCTTCTTAACAATTCTTGTTTAAGCCTACACATGTCACTATTCCGATTTTCCAAGGTGATTGTCCACACTTGTGATGCCACTGGAATATATCACTGTAATTTCACCAAAATATGATCATTGTAGTAGCAACGAAACTAGGGTAGCACCGAATCTGAGATAACACTTAATCATTGAATTATATCATTGAACTATAGCTCCTTCATAGCATCAAACAATAGTCTCCATTATAGCACCGATTTGTGGCTTCTTCAAGGCACCGAGATGTAGCCTATATACCTCTGTCCAAATGGTGTTCCTCTACTACAAGACCGAGAGCTTTTCTCAGAATTGTTATATTAATTCTCCACAAAAACTGCCCTATCAGAGCTCCAAGGAAAGGTCACAGGTTCACCCACACACCTATGCTAACAGTCCAAGCTTCAAAAATCTGTTCCACAATCAGTATGTATGGTTTGAAGGTATGGTGCTAGAATGTCATAGGTTTACTTGTGGCAATATGTTCATTCCACAAAACCTACAAATAGGTCTGAGTCATAGAAATCATATACAGGTCTAAGCCACTGAGTGTATGCACCAAGTCCACGACTCCTTGCCCACCACAGGTCCGAGGTTTTGAGGTTTATAATCGAGTCAGAACTGTCCTTAATCCAAACTTGAAAGACCAATCCAATAGAAAAATAGCCCAACCAATAATTCTTATTTTATCTCATCGACCTTATGTGCTTCTAATATGAATTCTGTTTTTTTCACTGAAATTGGATGATGGAATGTCAAGTCTAGAAATGATATATATACTGGTTTTTATCATAAACAAAAATACACGTCCCTTCACCAAGGAACATGAGCCTACACAAGTCGACTTAGTTTGGCTAGGATAAAATATGTTATTTCATCTTAAAAAATCATTTTCTCTCAGTCTAAAAGGAGTTAGAGGGTGTGTAAGGGTTTGTTAGAAAGGGGAAAATATCATCTACAAGTCTATGTCAGTTTCACCTTCAATTAGGGTCATTTTACCATCAAGAAAATTATATTTGTGAAAATGTCATCATTATTTTTCATGGTAGCCATTAGGATTTTATTTTTAATTATTTAATTTTTAGGGCACCTTCATCATAGACTTAGTCCATTAAGTCTATTAGGATTAGAGCTTCTTCATGACCTTAAACAATCATCACTATCATGAGTCAAGTCATTTAGGCTTTGGGACTTCTTCATCAAGAACAAGGATGTCATATAGCAGGAGTTTCATGGTAAGCCTTCTTCTTTATCATATATCATGCACTATGAGCATCTATAATTTCATTAATGCACTCGTGTACTTAGCTTCAAGCCAAATAGATAGAGTTTAGGTGTCCTAGGGTTTGCATGAGGTTAGAGCAACAATACAATAATATTTTCCATCTCCAACAATGCCATTTTGACATCAATGACAACCTTGACCAACAGTCTCCCCCTTTTTCATTGATGGAAATATTCCTGCCCTTCCAACATTCTCTCCCCCTTTAACATCAATGGCAACAGGGTGCCCAAGTACTCCCCCTATCAAGCTTCTTTTCTTCATCAATAATAATTCTTCATAAGTATGTTGCTCCCCCTGTCATGGTGCTCTTCCTTTTGGCAATGTGGTCCATGATAGATTTCATTTCTTTATGTGATGAACCAACTCCCCCTGCCTGCATAAACTCCTCTAGCTCTTCTTTTTGCTCAAGAAAGAAACATTGCTTCCTTGTGATTAAGAAAAAGACATCTTCACAAATTCATGATTTTATTCAACGAAGTTACTCTCAAGATACAATATATCAATAATCACAAGCTCCCCTAACTATATGCATGGTCTCCTTTTTGGCAGATTCTTACCATCAAATACTTGGAATATCGCATCTACCAGGGATGTCTTCATCAAATCAACAAAATTTATTAAAAAACTTCCCGGATTATCCACATTGCTAGAAAACGAGTGTCAAAAACATGTTTTGTTGGATGAATTGTTCAAGAGACTTTCAGATCCAATTTGATTCCTTCTCCATACTTGTGTAACCTTATTCTTTGGCTTAGTTGACATAATTTTAGCTTGTTGAGGGACCCAAGTCAAGTTACAATAACGAGCCTTATGGCAATTGAAGCACTCCATATTGTTCATGAATGAGAGATCATTACTTCTTCTTGAAAAAGTACTTCTAGGAGATTGATGGGGACCATTATATATGTCTTTTTGATATGCCCTACAATCTTTTGCCACGTGCCCAAAGTTTGTACAAGAATATCAATAACCAAGAAATATACTTTGGTACCTGCGAGATGAAGAGTTCCTTGAAGTACGTCTGAAGTCTTTTTGCCTTGGAATTATTTCATGATATTCATTGCCTTTTGTATTCTTGACACCATCTGCAAGTCTCCTTGGAGTATAATTTCTTCCGTTGTTGTCTTGATTCTTCTCCTTGCCTTTGCTGGAACTGGGAGCATCAGCACTTCTTTCTAGGTTCCTCAAATGTTTGTTGTTTGAAGCATTATCATTCTTGCTTGAGGATTCACCTGTATAGCCAAGACCTGATTTATCAAGGGGAGAACTTTGATGAATTAAGATGTCATCTAGGGTTTGAAAGTTTTTCAAGTTCTTATTCAGTAAATCAACTTCCTTTTTAAGAAAGAAAAATTCTCCTTTCAACTTTTGAAAATCTTCATCTTTCATAACTAGTTGCTTCTTCATTTATTCCATCATTCTTGTTGCTTCATGTGCTTCAATTTTAAGGGAGATGGCATTTTATTTCATTATGAAAAATTCTCCATTCTCCTTTGCTAGACTGCTCTCCATTTCTTCTTTTATTCTTGTAGCTTCACATGTTTCATCCTTGAGAAGATTGATGTTTGATTTTAGTTTGAAGATTTCTTCATCCTTTTCTTCTAGTTGGCATATCATGGTGTTTCTCTCCTTTTTTGATTCATTAACTTTTCCTTCTATGAATGCCAAAGTTTCCATCAACTTCTTGGCTCCTTGCACTTGTTTTCTTGCTTCTTCAAGTTGAGATCTAAAAGAGGAGGCCTCTTCCTTGTATTGACCAATCTCTACTTCAAGATTGTTCAAGCTCTTAAGTCTTTGTTCAAGGTGGCTTGAAAAAGTTTCCTCCCTTTTCTTTGCCTTATCTAATTGATTTGTCATAGATATGACTTCTTCATGATTCTTTCTTTTCTTTTGTCGAAATTCCTCCTTACGTTTGATGAGCTCCTCATTTATTTCTTGTACTTGAAGCTTGAAAAGGTCAACTTCCTTCCTTGTCTTGTCATGGTCACGAAATTGTGCTTTCTTCTTAAGTTCCTCATTTGCTTTTTTCAAACTGTTAATCTCTTCCATGGAAGCCATAAGTTTATTCAGGAGATCTTTTTCAAAGTCTTCTTTGTTCTCATAGTCTTATAGGTCTTCTTTAGTATTGTTGTCATCTCTCTTATCTTCGGCTTCATTTATGGATTCTGAGCTTCTTTCTTGTTTTCCACCATCTTCTTGACTAGAGATCATCATCAACGCTCCTTTTGAGTGAAGATAATGAAGTTTGACCCATATGACTTTTGCTGATGAACATTTTTCAAAATTGGCCTTCACAGAATTTGGTAACCCATTCAAGATTGATTTCATTTCTCTTTTATTATACTCCTTGGATTCTTCTTCTAGCATGCTATCAGTAATCACTGATTTCCAAACTTCAATTCCTTGAGTCTTCAAGAAATTCCTCATTCTTGCCACCCATATATCAAAATTTCCATTGAACAATGGAGCCTTCGCAAATTGATTTACTTCAATTTCAATGGCTGAGGAAGACACATCTTTAGGAGGATTGGAAACTTTCTTCCTTGGCTTTTCCATTTGTGTTCTAATGATCAACCTTCAAGCTGTTAGGATTTGAGTGAAGGTATTGGCTCTGATACCAATTGTTGGAAATACTGAGAGGGGGGTGAAACAATATTTATTTTCAATTGTTATTTTTACCAGTTAGATCACCTATATTTAGAACAAAAAATGAACAATAAGAATAAATGTTTTTCTTTATTTCTTCTTTACAATAAATCAAGTAAAATATATTTAGGGCTCCAACTCTAGATGAAGACACCAATATTCAATCTCCTAGGCTCCAACCTGTATTTTCCAAGCACCGACTTGGACTTCCAAGGCTCCAACCTTGTCAATTCTAAGGCACCAACCTCAAGGGCTCCAACCTGGTCTCTTGAGGACTCCTATCCTCTAGGGCTCTAACCCTATCTTCCAAGGCACCAACCTTGTCAATTCTGAGGCACCAACCTCAAGGGCTCCAACCCACCTGGTGTCTTGAAGAATCCTATCCTCTAGGGCTCCAACCTTATCTTCCAAGGCACCAACCTTGTCAATTCTGAGGCACCAACCTCAAGGGTTCCAACCCTCAGCTTCAATTCATTAAGATGTGTTTGATTATTGTTCTCGGCTCCCAATATTTCCTTCAATAAGACTTGTCTATCTTCAGCAATGCCTCCTCCAAATCACTTCATCAATGACAACCTTGTCTTCTTAGAACGTGCCACTGCTTCTCTTCATGTCACCCAAACAAGGATCTCCAAAGTCACCTCATGATTTCTTCAACGCATCATGGTCTTCGATAATATCTCTGATACCTTCAAGATGTCTTCAATATTGTCTTTAAAATGCTCCAACAAGGGTGCTTCAAAAATGCTACCAAGGGCTGCCCCAAAAAGTATCCCCAAGAGGTCTTCTTCAGGTATTCAAGATGCATCAAGCATTTCTTTAACGAAAGACACCTTCCTTCTTAGAAATCTTCAATAATGTTGCTTCAATGGTGTCTTCAGTATCATTCCAAGAATAGCTACTTCAAGGTGACTTAAACAAGTTTCTAGATCTGCTCAAGATATATGGTGGAGTATGCTTCTCTATAGAAGTATATAGCCCAAACTATCCTCAGATTACCTTCAAGGATTTCTTCAAAACAATCCTTAAAACTAGCTTCCAAAATCAATAGGACCTGCTCCAAGTGATGATGTATATGTTGAAGTATGACAACTCAAGAAGATGAAATTCTAGGCTAGAATATCCTCCACAAAACTGCGAGCTTCTTAAAAATTTTTGTTTAAGCCTACACATGTCACTATTATGATTTTCCAAGGTGATTGTCCACACTTGAGATGACACTGGAATATATCACTGTAATGTCACCAAAGTATGATCAATGTAGTAGCACCGAAACTAGGGTAGCACCAAATCTGAGATAGCACTTAATCATTGAATTATATCACTGAATTGTAGCTCCTTCATAGCATCAAACAATAGTATCCATTATAGCACCGAATTGTGGCTTCTTCAAGGCATCGAGCCGTTGCCTATATACCTCTGTCCAAATGGTGTTCCTCTACTACAAGACCGAGAGCTTTTCTTAGAATTGTTATATTAATTCTCCACAAAAACTGCCCTATCAGAGCTCCAAGGAAAGATCACAGGTTTGCCCACACACCTATGCTAACAGTCCAAGCTTCAAAAATTTGTTCCACAATCAGTACATATGGTTTGAAGGTATGGTGCTAGAATGTCACAGGTTTACTTATGGCAATATGTTCGTTCCACAAAACCTACAAACAGGTCTGAGTCATAGAAATCATATACAGGTCTGAGCCACTGAGTGTATGCACCAAGTCCACAACTCCTTGCCCACCACAAGTCCGAGGTATTGAGGTTTATCACTCTTTGAGGTTTATAATCGATTCAGAACTGTCCTTAATCCAAACTTGAAAGACCAATCCAATAGAAAAATATCCCAACCAATAATTCTTCTTTTATCTCCTCGACCTTCTGTGCTTCTAATATGAATTCTGTGTTTTTCACTGAAATTGGATGATGGAATGTGAAGTCTAGATGTCATATATATACTGGTTTTGATCATAAACGAAAAGACATGTCCCTTCGCCAAGGAACATGAGCCTACATAAGTCGACTTAGGTCGGCTAGGATAAAATATATTACTTCATCTTAAAAAATCATTTTCTCTCAGTCTAAAAGGAGTTAGAGGGCATGTAAGGGCCTGTTAGAAAGGGAAAAATATCCTCTACAAGTCTATGCCAGTTTCACCGTCAATTAGGGTCATTTTACCATTAAGAAAATTATATTTGTGAAACTGTCATCATTATTTTTCATAACAACCATTAGGATTTTATTTTTAAGTATTTAATTTTTAGGGCGCCTTCATCATAGACTTAGTCCATTAACTTTATTAGGATTAGAGCTTCTTCATGACCTTCAACAATCATCACTATCATGAGTCAAGTCATTTAGGCTTTGGGGCTTCTTCATCAAGAACAAGGATGTAATATTGCAGGAGTTTCATGGTAAGCCTTCTTCATGATTTGATACTTCACCAAGACACATTTTGTCCAAGAAGGGTGACTTCACCACTCCTCAAAATAGAATTTCTTCACTTGCAATACTTGTACTTGGGGCACCAATTTGCCTCCATACTTGTCCTTGCTCGTGTCAATTTTTTTCATGAATAACCATCATGTACTCATGATTTTCTGGTCTCCATTGGACCTTTTTTGTGTGGAATAATCATTGAGTCACCCTTGTTTAGAGCATCTGAGTTGAGTCATCATCGCATCCATGAAGTCTATATTGAGTACTTTTTTATCCCGCTATAGTTCTCGATCCTTCATTGCTTGGTTCCTCTCTTGTGTTGCACATTATGGCCTTCAATCCTACTATCCCCTATCCCCTTTGATATTGTGTCAGTCGCTGCCAGGTCATCCATGCCCTTTATTCTCTAACAAGGGAAGTCGTCCGTCTGCTACTCAGTACCCCCCATTTCACCATCATCCCCGGTCTTAGTCTGTCAGTCGCTCTACTATTTTCTCTCGTGCCTTAGTTGAGGATTCCTCATTGCCTCATGTATGGCATACCTCATTATGTCGACATCATATCATTCATTCCAAAAGATAGGTATAGAGGGAGGTGTACCTTGGTTCTAGCTTCCACTCTTGTTTGGTGCCTCAGATCAGGAAAAGGGACTCCTTATTTCTGTTTGACTTGATTGTTTCTGAGATCCAACTCCTTTCAGCATGATCAAGATCCATATACTTGATGGTTGGGTGATGCAGCAAATGATACCGGTGATTCTCGGGTGTGTGTAAGATGTTTTTAGCCCTCATGAGGGGGTTTCCCTACAGGTAGTCCCCCACATGCTCGGATGACCTCTTCATTACAGCCTTCGATGCAGCTCCATAGATTTGATGATGTTGGCCTCAACCGCTTGCAGCGCCTTTTTGTTTGCATATATATCAGTCATATTTTCAAAGCCCTTTCATGTTTACAGGGGCATTTGAGTTGTATTTGTATCTTAAGTACTCAGATATTATTGTATAATTCCTCGTTGTTATCCCAGGCACAGTATGTATGTGGGAGTCATTATCATATTTTTATTTAGCTCATGATTATGCCAACATGTACTATATAGTTCAGTCCTGTGTTTACTAGATGCATTATTCTTTGTACTTTGTCTCAGTGGGCATAGGTATGCCTCTCTCGCTGCCTATAACATAGGTACTCACTCATAAAATAGACTTGTCGCACCTGTAAGTCTTGCCTTCTTAGGGTGTAGTCCTCTAGCGCTTTGGTCTACCTTATATTTCTCTTTCTCTGACTTCCCCTTCGGTGTCTAGTGATTGAGTTCTTACAACATACTTTGTTCATACGATTAGCTCCTAACACTCGCCTGCTGGGGGCCAATCTGTTACACCTTTTTTTGGTCATCTAACCTGTTACAATTAGATCGACCTAAGTACACCATGTAAGATCAATTTTACCCTAAGTAAAATTGCTTTCACTATGAAAAATAACTTAGTAAACCACCTTTATGGTCTAAACAGGAAATCCCATGAGGAAATATTAAATAAATCCACATTTGTTTGATTTTCTTCAAGGAATAATTAGTTAAACAGCAGTTTAATTAATATTCTTGGTCATATTTAACCCAAAACAGGAAAATTAATTAGATAAATTATTATTTATCTTATTATTTTCTAAGAAAAATTATTTAAACCTTATTTATTTGATTATTACTCAACCACATCCTTAAAATAAAAAATAAACCATTTATTTATTTACTATTTACAAATAAAGGGATTTGACCCAAGTCCTTGCTCTCAACCTAGGATGTTTTGCAGCATACTATCCTTTTATTTTTTTTATGACTAATTCAGAATCACCATGAAAAAAAATCCTCTTAGCTCCTAATATTTTCAGCAATTGTAATCCTAAGAGTGGTGCTTCATATTCTTCTATATTGTTCATGCACTGAAAATTGAGTTTGTAGGAGTGACCTTCTGCATGATTTTCCCTTGAATTATATACCCAAATACCTGCTCCTGAGTCTTCTTTGCCACATGAGCCATCAAAACTCATATTCCAAAGAGGTTCATTTTCAAGGTCTTTTTGTACATCTTTCATTTGGTTGTCATGTTTTTCATTAAGATCATGTTCTACATGGGTAACCTATGAATCAATGTCTCCATCATTATAAATAATGAAGGATTCAAGGTCAGTATGGACAAAGTACATAGGATAGTTGTGTGGTTTTTCTTGACTACTCACCATGTACTTCATTAAGGTTTCCCTATACAGTCTTCTTTTTTGACCAAAAGCTAGTATTGTGGCATAAGTCATATCCATTTGAAGGGTCCCTTGCAACTTCAATCCCCATGAGTTTGAAAAAAGCATGCCATACTTAGGAGGGATGTCAACCACTACTATATCCATCACTATACTTTTCGCTGGTATCTGAGCTAAAGTGACACAAAGATCTTTGATAATACCTAGAAATCTAACTTTGCTAGAATCGAATGAGTATAAATATTTGTAGGGTCTAGTGATTTCAAGGCCAAGTTTCTCTATAACAACCTTTGGCATAATATTATGTGATGCACCTGAATCCAACATGGCATTATGGATAATTTTTTCATGAACATTAGGACTGACATAAAAGGGAGGGACACCTCCTTCTTGAGGTTTACCATCAACTTCTGGCCCAAACAAAAGTTTAGGCTGATCATCATTCAAATTAACAGTATCAGTAATTTCTCCTATATTTAGTACCTTTAAGACCTAAGACCTATACACAATCTTGTTTATCAATTTAGTGAGAGGAATACAATTTTTCAGTTTAGCAAGTTCATTCTCACTGCTAAATGGTATTTGAATTTTGAGCAGAATTGAAAAATCAGTTCTTTCATCCATTAATTTTTTGGTAAGTTCAATTTGTTGACTTGTACTAACGATATCAGTTTCGCCAGTTTTAGCAGAGGTATCAATTGTTCTCCTAGTAATGTTTTCTATGTTCTTATTTTCTTAAATGTTTACACTTTTTTTTGAATTTTCTGCTAATTTGCTAATATCAGGTTCAGAGACTTTTTTGGCAGAATTTTCAGAATTCTTTTGATTGAAATTATCAATTTTTTTCTTGCTTATAAGGTTATACTATCTGTGAACCTCCATGTTATCATTCTCAAATCCTTGCTTATAGTCATAAGATTCTTCAGATTCTAACTCTGTTTGAGTTAATGAAAATAATTCTTGTTCTTCTTGAGTGAGAAAAACAGAATCATATTCATTAATTCCCATCAAATTTATCTGATTTTCTTCTACTTTTTCAACTACTCCTTCATCTTCATCAGCATAATTCTCTTGGAATGGAGGCCTAATTTTCTAATCAGGATCTCTTTTCTCTCTCTGTCTTATCTGAGGAGGGTTTCTTCTAGGATTTTGATTTCTGTTTTGAGGAGCTGATTGATTTTCCCTAGGAATAGTTCTCTCATTTAGATTAATCGTCTCCATCATTCTCTCCATAGTTCTAACCAATGATTCAATTTTAGCATTAGATGTGGAAGTTGAAGGTTTTTATTTTATAGTAACTCTTCTCTCAGTTCTCACTCTCACTCTCTTTGCTAACAAGTTGGCTTCAACACTCACTGCATCCCTCAACATTTCCTCTAATGTGGCTAAGTTTCTTTCCCTTAGCTAGTAAGACATTTCTGGTTCAAAACCATATGGGAATTTAAACAATGCTAAACCTTGTGGTGGTTTTATATGAGAAGGTATTGCATTATATAAACTATTGAATATGGTGCAATAATCCTGAATACTTTCAGTCGGGGCCCTTCTAATGTTTATATATTTAGATAAAATTTGAAGAGGGTTATTTTTTACTTCCCACCTATTTAGGAATGTTTGATGAAATGTAGGGATGTCATTGATGTTTTTTGCAGGTAGAGCTTTGAACCATTTTATAAATTCTCCACTAAGACTCTAAGAAAACATCCTTAACTTAACACTTTCTTCATCTACCTCTTGAAGATAAAAATAGTCATTCATTTTTTCAACATGTTGTTGAGGAGTTACAGAACCAATTCCATCATATAATGTAATTTTAGACCAGCAATCATATGTGATAGCTGCCAATGGTGATAGCAACACCAATGGGGCATATCTAGCTACCATGATTGGTGGAGGTGGTGGAGGAAGGTGGATAATGGATGAAGTAGTATGGATGATGGGGGGAGATGTATGTGTGGAGGTTTGAGTACTCTTATGAGGAAATATAAAAGAAGTGGTGGGGATTATGGAAGAAGTAGAACTAGCTGACTTAGGATGGGCAGTCTAAGAGGTAATAGAAGAATCTGCTATAGTTAATACAATTAGTTCTACAGATTGTTGAAGTTCAGCATCATCAACAGTTGAAGTGAACTCTGTTCCCTAATCCTTGATAGTTTTCAAAATATTGGAGAAGTTGAAGATCAGTTAAGCTAAGTTTGTGGTTGTTCTATATAAAGGCCACCTTCACCATAATCAAACGAGGTTGTTCCATATTCTCAAGCAAGGTTTTTCATTAATTTCAAGTGAGAATGTTCATATCCTAATCAAGCGAGGCTATTTTACATATTCAAGAGAAGCTGACAGGTTTTCTAAGAAGCACGGAAAAGGAAAAGAAAGTCCACAAAGGGGGAAATTGCTTAAGATATGAGCCTGAAAATGTGAAGGCTATAACAGAGGATCAAACAGTGATGGAGGCTTTTAGCAAAGAAGGTTGTCTTCGGTTTTGTGAAAAGCTGCAGGGTTGCCACACACAGGTGTCTAATGAGTTTGCCTTACACTTTAGTGGAACAACTACCAAAATTGGGATGTTAAATGTGCCAGTCACACCTGAGATTATTGCTTCTGTGGAAGAAATACCAAGGGGGCAAGAGACTTGGTTTAAAGGTCTTAACTTTGACATGGAACCATGCAAGGAATTCATGAAACCTGAATATGCAAATATGGACTTGAATAACGCAATACCTAGAAGTTGTATCAAAGACAACTATGCAAAGCTTTTGTTCAACATTAAAAGATAATTTACATGTGAAGTTAGGTACCATAAATTGTATACTTATCATTTCAATCTGCTTCTGCATTTCACTAGTATGATATCACTAGATTTTCCCTTTTACTTACATAGGAGCCTTGCCAAAATGGCTGATAAAGTACAAGCCTCTGATGGTTGTGAAACATCTTTGTTTCACCATGGTTTGATAAAGTTATTGGTTTTGACTGAGCTTCAGAAAATAATTAGGGATTGGTCTTCCTTTTTGTTTATGAATGGTTTTGAAATGGAAACCCTAACCCCAGATAGAAACCCTAAAACAAGAGGAACTCCTTCACCAGCAGTAGCATAGTCTAGTCAGCCTGTGGTTGCAACATCAAAAAGGTTTGTAAAGTTGAAACCAAGGAAATAAGTTGAGAAAATAGCAGAGAAGACACAAGTTCTTGTTGAAGAAACTCCATCACCTGCAAAATAGAGGTTAAAAAGTGTCAAAGAGGAAAAAAAAAAACAAGTTGCCAGCTAGTAGGAAATCAGGAGAGTGACAAGAAGCCAAGCAGTGGCATCAAAGGGAAAAACAATTGTTTCAAGTACAGAGGATAGCCTAGTGATAAAAGGAAATTTAGATGACATTCTTCATGCAATTGATATAGAGGAATCACCCATTGTGCAATCTAATTTCATTGTAGTAGATGAACATAAACAAGAAAATGTTAAGTCAACAAAGAAACTTGAATTTGAGGGTAAATGCAGTATTTATCTTTCAAGCAAGAAAACCATTAACTAGGCATGCTAAGAAGCTCAAGGAAAGCAGCAAGGAGGTCCAAGAAACTATTGAAACAGTCAAAGTCCCTGAAGAGGTTGTTTACCTCTCATCACCAATAGTAGAACATGCAGCCATCAGAAAAATGAAGGAAAAGGAAGAAATGACATAATGTCAACAACGTGAAGAGAAATTGAGGTTAGAAAATCAAGAGATTTATATGATGATAAAGAGGTACAGAAAGCATATTCTTGAGAAAACATATTTCAAAAGAATGAAGGCAGTATGGGAAGGCCAAACTAGTTCTAGGTCTGAAATTCCAAGCAGTGCAGAACAATTTTCACATGAACAATACCAGCTATCAAAGAAGCTAAATTTGTTAAAGTAATCAATAATCACTTGGGAGCCAGTAATAGAAGACTAAGAGATCAAGTGGAGTATTTGGAGCTGTAGTTGAAACTGACTCAGGATGAACTAAAAAAAAAGGGTACAGAATGAAAAATTATTGAAAAGTCAAAAGGCAAAATGAAATGCAAAATGAAGAATAAATCTCATGAAAATTGTGTTTTTAGTTCATATAGTTGTTTGTTTTGATGAAACCAGTGGTATTCTGAAGTTTTGGCACAATTTTTCGCTTGAATTTTTAATAAATCCGAACAAAACTGCTCACTCAGTATTTTTGTAGGGCAAGCAGTGTAAAAAGTTTAGAAAGTGCTACGAAACTGCTGAAAGTCATGAAGCAAAAAATATGTTTTTTGGTTTTAACCAGTCAACTTCCAAGGAGTTTTCGGAGAATCTGAAAATGAATTTGGGAAATATGAAAGAGGTTTTTCTTCTTAACTGATCTATCTACAAAAGCCTCTCTTATTTTCTTCAAATTCATTAGGATGTGGGAGAAATTGATAAATTAAAATGCGCTACGAAACTACTGTAGTAGTTTTTTTCACCTTTTCTTATAGATTTTTGAAGGGAAAAATTGCGGATTATGACCTGAAATTGATAGGGGGGTTGTGTTAATTGATAATGAAGACAAATATAGAATAAAGAAGACAAATTTTTGAAGGAAAAAGGGTTAAAATACTACTCTATGAAAAGCACTACAAAATTGTGTTGTTTTCGTAGCGCAGGTTTACTTCTGCTATTTTGGACAGTTTAATGGTGGTTTTGAATAGATGGGGCTTCTTGAATTTGTTTTACAGGTGTTACTTCAGTTACTAACATCAAATAACCTCGAAGTGATGGATTCATGATGGTTAAAGTGTCTCAAGAAAAAAAATAATCCTATGCCTAGAAAATAGGGGACAGTTTCCTAATTTAATGGAGATCAACATTGAGGTCATAAAGAGTTGAGGCTTATCATATGGATTTTACCTTATGGGAATAAAATTTTAAAATGATGTAATATATTTGAGGTAAGGTTTTTATGAGTAGATTTAAGGATTTTGAGTCTTATTTGTAATAATATTGTTCATTAGGTTTGCAGCTGTCATTTTGTAATAAATACCATGTCATATGGTTAGGCAAGGTGTCAAAAAGTAGGAATTCGATGTATATGGCTCAGTATAAGGTTATCCTATGTTGTAAATGATCTATAAATATGAAGAAGTTGAAATTCTAAGGGCTGGACAATTTTTAGCAAAAAGATTGTGTTTATTGTAAGTGACTGTTTTCAGTTTAATACATAGTTTTCTACTTAGCCAACTCAAGATTCATAAGGAGTTCTAGTGTGATTTTGTTCTAATGGCATCCTCTTACTATTCTATTGCAGTGGTGCTTTCTTATGTTACTTAGAATTCATCATTGATGTCGTGACTTCCTACATAGACAAACTGACTGTGTGTTTTGCAGTTTCACATGTGTATCTCTTGACTTGAACTCTGATATGCCTTGACTTCCATGCTAAGTAGATTGCTTGGTTTTACTGAAGCTATTTTGACTCCATAATCCCAATGTGTACTTGATAATGTGATTTACAACTAATATCTATCATTTATCTTCTTTTTACCCCACATAGAGTTAGCCATCTATATTTCTATCAAAAATCATTAACCCTTGAGAGAGCCCTATCAGTTTGAGGAGGGTAATCCTCAATCAAAAGATTGGTTTGAAACAGTTACATAAGATTGATTTGATTGGAAGCCTATTAGGTTTGATTTTTTGATAACAAGTCCAAGAGAAGCAATTATCCACAACTCTCGTAGTGTATCTGGTGGTGTCGAATCTAGTACAATTATTCTCCCAATTTAGAAGAACCTCTAGAGTCGCATATCATTTGAAACCAGTCTAGGGATGATACCCCTTATCATTCCTTCATTTTACATCAGAAACCCAGTCCCCTAGACATTGTTGTCGACCAACCTATCGGTTTTCTAGGTGAGCACCGGTTCATTATCTCCAAATCCTCTCTTTGGGATAGTGAAACCATGTATGCCAAACTAGAAACTTAAGTCCATTTGCTTCATATATGTAGTACCAATAGAGATTTGTAATCCTCCATTCCCTTTCTCGAACTGCATAACCATAATGAAAAAAAATGGTGCACCACATCATAAAAATGTGTTTAGATTCCCCCTTTCAAAATACATTTTGGCATGACCATAACATGCCCGGGGGAACCCAAGCCCCTCAACCATAAAAATCCTAGATCTCAGCCAAAAACAGCATTGAAACCACCTTTCTCTGATAGGTTGCACTTTTTAGGTAATTTCCTGGGACAGGTCATAGTTTTCTGTCCAGTACCTACTACCCAGGTCGCAGAACAGACTCCAAAAAGTGCAAGCTGGCTTGTTCATGAGCTCTAGGTACCTAAACTTAAATTTTGATCCACTTAATTGAAATATTAGGGTTAGGCCTCTTACCGACAACTGACGGATCTCGATTCCAACAGTCGATTTGTCCACTACACTCACAACAAGATTTAGGGCCTTCTCTCCTCTCTACATTCATCACACCTCTACTTGAAAATGAGTGAATTTGGAGGGAAAATGCCTTATTAAAAGAGAAACACCTGATTTTTCTTTCGCCTGATGTGTCAAAATGGTAGGTCAGTTTGAAAAACTGTCTACACCATTGGAAAGCTCTCACTGAGCCCTCAAATGGGTATCTATTACTTTTTCGTGATTTGATACTTCACCAAGACACATTTTGTCCAAGAAGGGTCACTTTACCACTCCTCAAAATCGAATTTCTTCACTTGCAATACTTGTACTTCGAGCACCACTTTGCCTCCATACTTGTCCTTGCTCGTGTCAAGTTTTGTCATGAGCAACCATCATGTACTCATGTTTTTATGGTTCCCATTAGACCTTTCTATGTGGTAGCATCATCGAGCCACCCTTGTTTAGAGCATCTAAGTTGAGTCATCATCGCATCCATGGAGTCTATCCCAAGTCCCTTTGTATCCCACTATGGTCCTCCATCCTTCATTGCTTGGTTCCTCTTTCTTGTCGCACATTATGGCCTTCAGTCCTACTATCCCCTATCCCCTAAGATATTGTGTCAGTCGCTACCAGTTCATCCATGCCCTTTATGCTCTAACAAGGGAAGTCATCTGTCCACTACTCAGTACCCCCCATTTCACCATCATCCCCGGTGTTAGTCTGTCAGTCACTCTACTGTTTTCTTTCATGCCTTAGTTGATGATTCCTCATTGCCTCACCTATGGCGTACCTCCTTCTGTCGACATCAGATCATTCATTATAGAAGATAGGTTTAGAGGGTGGTGTACCTTGATTCCAACTTCCACTCTTGTTCAGTGCCTCAGATCAGGAAAAGGGACTCCTTATTTCCCTTTGACTTGATTGTTTCTCAACTCCAACTCCTTTGAGCATGATCAAGATCCGTATACTTGATGGGTCAATGATGCAGCAAATGATACCGACGATTCCCGGGTGTGTGTGAGATTTTTTAAGCCCTCATGAGCGGGTGGCCCTATAGGTAGCCCCCCACATGCTTGGATGACCTATTCATTACAAACTTTTATGCATCTCCATAGATTTGATGATGTCATCCTCAACCTCTTGTAGCGTCTTTTCGTTTGCATATATCAGTTAGATTTTTAGAGCCCTTTCATGTTTACAGGGGCATTTGAGTTGCATTTTTATCTCATGTACTCAGATATTATTATATAAGTCATTGCTATTATCCTAGGCACAGTATGTATGTGGGATTCATTATCATATTTTTATCTAGCTCATGGTTATGCTAGCATGTACTATATAGTTCAGTCTCGTGTTTACTAGACGCATTATTCTTTGTACTTTGTCTCAACAGGCATAGGTATGCCTCCCCCGCCACCTATAGCATAGGTACTCACTCATAAAAGAGACTTGTCACACCTGTAAGTCTCGCCTCCTTAGGGTGTAGTCCTCTAGCACTTTGGTCTACCTTATATTTCTCTCTCTTTGTCTTCCCCTTCAGTGTTTAGTGATTGTGTTCTTACAACGTACTTCAGTCATACGATTAGCTCATCTAATCTGTTACACCATTTTTTGGTCATCTAACATGTTACTATTAGATGGACCTAAGTACACCATGTAAGATCAATTTTACCCTAAGTAAAATTGCTTTCACAATGAAAAATATCTTAGTAAACCACCTTTATGGTCTAAACAGGAAACCCCATGATGAAATATTAAATAAATCCACATTTGTTTGATTTTCTTCAAGGAATAATTAGTTAAAAAACAGTTTAATTAATATTCCTGGTCATATTTAACCCAAAACAAGAAAATTAATTAGATAAATTATTATTTATCTTATTATTTTCTAGGAGTAATTATTTAAACCTTATTTAAATAATATTCCTTGTTAAATTTGACTAAATCATCCATTAATAATTAAATAAATCATTATTTATTTGATTATTACTCAACCACATCCTTAAAATAATAAATAAATCATTTATTTATTTATTATTTACAAATAAAGGGATTTGACCCAAGTCCCTGCTCTCAACCTAGGATGTTTTGCACCATACTATCCTTTTATTTGTTTTATGACTAATTCAAAATCACCATGAACAAAAATCCTCTTAACTCCTAATATTTTCAGCAATTGTAATCGTAAGAGTAGGGCTTCATATTCTAATATATTGTTCGTGCACTGAAAATTGAGTTTGTAGGAGTGACCTTGTGCATGATTTTTCCTTGCATTATATACCCAAATACCTGCTCCTGAGTCTGCTTTGCCATATGAGCCATCAAAACTCATATTCCAAAGAGGTTCATTTTTAGGGTCTTGTTGTACATATTTCATTTGGTTGTCATGTTTTTCATTAAGATCATGTTCTACATGGGTAACCTGTGAATCAATGTCTCCATCATTATAAATAATGAACGAGTCAAGGTCAGTATGGACAAAGCAAATAGGATAGTTGTGTGGTTTTTCTTGACTACTCACCATGTACTACATTAAAGTTTCCCTATACAGTCTTCTTTGTTGACCAAATGCTGGTATTGTGGCATAAGTCATATCCATTTGAAGGATCCCTTGCAACTTCGCTCCCCATGAGTGTGAAAAAAGCATGCCATACTTAGGAGGGATGTCAACTACTACTATATCCATCATTATACTTTTTGCTGGTATTTGAGCTAAAGTGAAAAAAAGATCTTTGATAAGACCTAGACATCTAAATTTTCTAGAATCGAATGAGTATAAATATTTGTAGGGTCTGGTGATTTAAAGGCCAAGTTTCTCCATAACAACCTTTGGCATAATATTATGTGATGCACCTGAATGCAACATGGCATTATGGAGAATTTTTTCATTAACATTAGGACTGAAATAAAAGGGAGGAACACCTCCTTCTTGAGGTTTACCATCAACTTTTGGCCCAAAAAAAAGTTCAGGCTGATCATCATTCAAATTAACAATATCAATAATTTCCCCTATATTTAGTACCTTTAAGACCTAAGACCTATACATATTCTCGTTTATCAATTCAGTGAGAGGAATAAAATTTTTCAGTTTAGAAAGTTCATTCTCAATGTTCAATGGTGTTTGAATTTTGAGCATATTTGAAAAATCAGTTCTTTCAGCCATTACTTTTTTGGTAAGTTCAGTTTGTTGACTTGTACTAACAATATCAGTTTCGCCAATTTTAGCAGAGGTATCATTTTTTCTCCTAGTAATGTGTTCTACGTTCTTATTTTCTGAAATGTTTACACTTTTGTTTGAATTTTCTGCTAATTTGCTAATATCAGGTTCAGGGACTTTTTTGGAAGAATTTTCAGAAATATTTTGATTGAAATTATTAAAGTTTTTCTTGATTGTAAGGTTATACTATCTATGAACCTCCATGATAAAATTCTCAAATCCTTGCTTATAGTCATCAGATTCTTCAGATTCTAACTCTGTTTGAGTTAATGAAAATAATTCTTGTTCTTCTTGAGTGAGAAAAACATAATCATATTCATTAATTCCCATAAAATTTATCTGATTTTCTTCTACTTCTTCAACTAATTCTTCATCTTAATTAGCATAATTCTCTTGTAATGGAGGCCTAATTTTCCGATCATCACCTCTTTGCTCCTTCTATCTTATCTGAGGAGGGTTTCTTCTAGGATTTTGATTTCTGTTTTGAGGAGCTGATTTAATTTCCCTAGGAATAGTTCTCTCATTTAGATTAATTGTCTCCAAGTTATAACCAATGATTCAATTTTAGCATTAGATGTGTAAGTTGAAGGTTCTTCTCTTATAGTAACTCTTCTCTCAGTTCTCATTCTCGCTCTCTTTGCTAACAAGTTGGCTTCAGCACTCACTGCATCCCTCAGCATTTCCTCTAATGTGGCTAAGTTTCTTTCCCTTAGCTGGTAAGGAATTTCTAGTTCAAAACCATCTGGGAATTTAAACAATGCTAAACTTTGTGGTGGTTTTATATGAGAAGGTATTTCATTATATAAAATGTTGAATCTGGTGCAACAATCTTGAACACTTTCAGTTGGGGCCCTTCTAATGTTTATATATTCAGATAAAATTTGAAGAGAGTTATTTTTTACTTCCCACCTATTTAGGAATGTTTGATGAAATGTAGGGATTTCATTGATGCTATTTGTAGGTAAATATTTGAACTATTTTATAAATTCTCCACTAAGACTCTGAGAAAACATCCTTAACTTAACACTTTCTTAATCTACCTCTTGAAGATCAAAATAGTCATTCATTTATTCAACATCTTGTTGAGTAGTTACATGACCAGTTCCATCATATAATGTAATTTTAGACAGGTGATCCTATGGGATAGCTGCCAATGGTGCTAGCGACACCAATGGGGAATATCTAGCTACCATGATTGGTGGAGGTGGTGGAGGAAGGTGGAAAATGGATGAAGTATTATGGATGATGGGGGGAGATGTATGTCTGGAGGTTTGAGTACTCTTATGAGGAAATATAAAAGAAGTGGTGGGGATTATGGAAGCAGTAGAACTAGCTGACTTAAGATGGGCAGTCTGAGAGGTAATAGAATAAGATGCTATAGTTAATGCAATTAGTTCTACAGATTGTTGAAGTTCAGCATCACCAAAAATTGAAGTGAACTATGTTACCAAATCCTGGATAGTTTCAAAATATTGGAGAAGTTGAAGATCAGATTGAATTTGTGAATAACCTTCTCTCACTGGAATTTGTTGAAGAATTGATGAATCAAATACTGCTTCGTCTATCCAATTATTAGATTTAGTCCTGAATAAACCTTGTTCAAAGTGTAAATCAAACTGAATGTCCTGTAAGGTGACAAAGTTTTCAGAGAGGTATTTGGCTCTATGAATAAGTCTGCTACTTGTTCGGCTCTCAGTTCTAGGAGTTTTTCTTAAAATTTTCTCAGGATTGTCCATTATAGTAGGAGGATTTAGATTAGTATGGGATATATTAGAGATTATTTTAGGAGCCAAAATTCAGATATGAAGCACAAAAAAACCGATTATTTACACAAACTAAAGGAAAACCAATCTTATAAAATAATACTATCATACAATTTTTTTTAACCTGAGTTTATGAATTCAGATGAAATGACAAATTTTTAAGTATTGTCCCGAGTTTGGTTGCCACTACATTATCGTTCTATAATTTTAATATTAGCAAGAATAATTTGTAATATTCCTAAATTATCATGTAGCTAATAGGAATATTAATTTTGCTTTTAAAATCTAGTTAGATGAATAAATGGGCAAGGAGGCTCATAAGATGCTTAAGTAGGAATAAAACACCTCATAATGTGCAAAGGGATCATGTTAATAACCATATCAAGCATCCACATATGTGAATAGGGTCTAAAATGTGTGGAAAAATTCAAGTTTGACCAATTCAACAACATTATTATGTGAGGAGTGGATCCTAAATAAAGACAGCTTAATGTGAATGAAGCTCAATCTAGCTAGTCAAAATGAAGACACCTTGAGTGTGAAAAGAGACAATGCATGAAGATCTAGTCAAGGTTCATCCAGTCAAGATTGTTCTATTCAAGATTGAATAAATCAAAAAACGCTGTAAAAATATGAGTAAGACTAATGGAGACAGTGTAATTTTGGTGGAGGAGCCTTAGCATGGAAGCAACCTCATAATTGGGTGGGACCCTTGGTGAGGAAGCTCATCAACTATATAATGAAGGGAATGGTAACCATATGGGGCATGATTGAAGATTATAATTTGTATGTGGTCTGTTTAGACTTATTTGCATTCTTTAGATGTTTAGCTCAGTTTTCTGCACTGTTTAGTGCAAGGGTTTTCTCATGCGGGAATTCCCCACTCTTGCTTGGAGATCTTGTTTAAGAAATATGAGGGGAGAATCTTGTGCTATATTTTCCATGATCTGGTGTTAAGACAAGCAGTCACCTTCAGAAACAGTGTAGTCCCTTTTAGAAACTGTGTTATTTCTTAAGGTATTGCAGTGGAGAGGTTTAATCCCTTGTTTTGAGAGCTAGTTTCCCAGGAGGAGGATCAACCTTCTTCCGGAAAAGCTATAAAAATGAGCTACAACCATTTCTTTGCATGATTAGCCATATTTATAGAGTGATTCAGACATAAAACATGATTTAGCCATAGATCTGCAGCAGATATTTCATGTATATCATTTCTGTCAAGAAACCCTAGCCGGGTCATCTTGGATCTATGAAAAAGGGACTAGATCTCTATTTTTGAGCTTATTTGATTAATACATTAGAAGAACTGATTTTTCTCTCCATTTTCTGAGTATAACCCTCAATAAAATATGTTGTCTCTTTCTGCAGTAGTTTCTGTTTGCAGTAGTCTTAGGGTTTTAATGTTTCTTTGGGCTGTTTTGAGCATGGGAGGCCTATTTAACTAGGAAAAAGTCATTTGTTTCTGATTTACTTTTAGAGAGGGTTGTAATAATGTCATATATAAAGGATCCTTGGGCTGAATTTTTCTGTTAATGATTATATTTCTGAAATATGCATTTTTCATGCATGTATTGCTGAGTTTTCCCATTTGGGAATATTACAATGGTATTGGAACATCATCTTGGCATAGCCTATGCTTATTGAGAAGCCAATATGTCTTTTCAAGAAAAAAAATGATAGAAGAAGAAGATTGATTACATTGAAGACAAAGAAGACAAGGGTAAAACCCCTTTATCTGGAAGAATGAAAGGGAAAGAGTTCTCAAAAAATCTGTTCCAAACTCTCCATGTGCTTAAAAGAGAAATCAAACAAATGAAGAGGGAAAGACATGAAGGTCCCTCAATAATATCTTTACATGAAGAAACCCCCAGTTCTTCATCTTATATGTGCAAGCACTCAGCTACACAATCAGATCTACAACATTATCCAATGCCCAAATTTACTACAAGAGAAATGAAGGAAGAAGATGCACCAAAGGAGGAGACTTTGAGTGATTATCTTTAGGAGTATGAATCTAAATCTTGGAAAATCAAGGAGCACTTGAGCTTCCAAGAGTTCTGCCAGCTCAAGGAGGAAAGGATATCCAACAAGTACAATAGAAGGATAAGAGGAAGATTCTTTCTGCCAAATTTTGATGGATCCTCCACAGGCACATCCAAAGAATGGATAGATAAGCTAGACTCATATTTGGATCTACATCAAGTTTCAAAAAAGGAAGCCCTTAAAGTAGCAGCGCTACATATTAAAGGTAAAGCTTATGCTTGGTGGTTATTTGAATCCTTTTCATTAAAGACTGCAAATATATCTACTTATGCAAGATTCACTAGGATATTAGTGAAGAGATTTGATGTGAAGCAAAATGAAACATCTTTGATTGAGCTAGCAAAGCATGAGCATGCAAAACCCTTGCATGAGTTGGAAAGATCTGTTATGCCAACTCCACTTCAGATTTCTGTTGAAGGGGATAAAAACTTGTGTGATACCTTTCCAAGGGCAAGATCCCCATTGCATGAAGAGATTTATTCTCAAATGGAAGTCATGGAGATCACTATTTCAAGGGAAGACCAAGATCTAAGGTCTCTAATTGTTAATGAGGTATTCTCAAATATTGATGAGGAGAAAGAAAAAGAGGGCAGTTACAGTGCTTTCACTTCAAAAGAAGAACCATCACCACATAGGGATGGACATGAAGCTATTTCTTCATAGGAAGGAGCTTTTACATCTTTGAAAATGGTACCCAAGGAGCACCATGTGACAATAGTAATGGGCAATAACACCTTGCTCCAAGATAGAGGAGGAAGGATGGATCAGCATCCAATGATGAGGAGCATACACCCTTGCTTATTTCAAGGGGTTTCTATTCATGAGAAGGAGACTGAACTATGCAGCAAAGGGAGGGACACATCAATCCACTCATTCATACAGTCTACTTCAGATATTTATGTCTCTTTACATGGAGGCATTCCACCAGGGAGACCCCCTAATTGGAAGAGGAATAAAGTGTTCTCTCAACTTGTTGCAACAATGACATATTTGGCTAAGGAAGGAGCTTTTAGGGGAGCTACCACAGTGCTGAGATCTATTGATGGATTCCAAGGAGAGTTGAGCAATTTTCGAAAATTGACTTTTCTATCTCCCACTCATCTATTTGTGCTGGAAAAGAAGAATTCAGAAATCTATGATGGCATGAGCATGATGTCAAATAGCCACTCCATATCTTTGGGGAAGCCAATGATATTCTCACACACAAATAATATTTCTGAACATGACAAGAGGACATCAACACTCTTGCATGCATGGGCTAGACTATGGAAGTTTTGGAAGAAAAAGGCCTTTGAAAAGGAGGTTGACTTCCCTGAAATTCAATCTTGTCTTGAGGAAGATCAACTGCAAGAGAGGTATCAAAGGAGGAGCTACAATACTCCAACTTGTGACTTTGACATTGAGCATGTCAAAGAGGAGAATGATGGTGTGACAACTACTTCATTTCATAATTTTACAGCGTTGTCATTGTTGGGAAGCCTAGATCCATATTGGGAGTCCCAACTCTTGGTAGAATATTCTAAGAACCTCTTCACATGTAAGGTTATTGATGGGAAAATGGAAGATATGCGGTATACAGTGGTTAATGGAGTCATTTATTCTCATGATCAGATCTATTTGGCTAGAGACTCCAAGATTAAGTATAAACTACTTAATGCAGCCTATGAGATCTTTCTTTCCAAGCCCACTGGTTTCATTAAATCATAGTGTACTATCTTAGATGGATTCATGTGGGATAACTTCAAAAAGGAAATGCACTCTCATGTGAGGAAGTGCATGGATCATTTGATGGCTGAGAAGGAACATAGCTCTTGGAAAGAGATATCATCACTACCTCCTTATTCATTGGGTGTAAGAAGGAGCTTATCCATGAGTTAACTCACCGATTTGAATCAAATGTATGGTGAAACTTGTATTTTTGAACATCATGATGTATCTACTATAAGCTTGTATTTTCTTAACACTCATGTACAAGGCTTTGCTCCAAGATGGGGCACTTTTTCTTATAAGCTTCATAGGCCACTTTGGGCCATGAACAATGGTGATGTTGACCATTCCTTAGGATATGTTGGAGAGATGATGTACTCTTCATGGTTTGATTCATTAATACCAACCATTATAAACCTTCTCCAAGCATGCAAGAAGGATGGGGCAGCAAAAAATTGTTGGGAGAAGCACTTGTCATATCATATTCTATGGAAGTTGGGAGTAAAACTATTGTAATGTTCCAAATTTTTCAATAAGGTAATTGGAACATTAATTTTTCTTTTATTTTAATAAAAGGAATAAAATGGGTAAGGGAGTCCATGTAGCAGCAAAATAAACTCTCCTAAGGTGCAAAGAGTCACTTAAGGAGCTAATTTTGACATTCCCTATTATGAAAAGGGCCAAAAGGAAAAATACTAGGCCATGGTTGACCAAGTCAACAACGTGCCCAAGAGGGGAAGCTTGCACAAGAAGACTGCACAGTTTTGAAAGGAGAGAAATTAGTGGATGAGAGAAACCCTAATGGGTGGGGTCCATGGCAAGGAAGTATTCCTTGCATAAAAAGGTGAAGGAGAGCCATTGTTCATTATGCTTGAGAATTTCGAATTGTAGCTCTCTTCATTTGTTCAACTAAGATAGATTGTGCTGCTTAGCACAAGGGAGATTTCTGTTTAGAAGTTTTCTCTCCTTCATTCGGAAGCCTTGGAGGAGTTGTTCTTCATTTTCCTCACATCCAGGCTTGAGGCCAAATCCATCTCTCTTAGCTACAGCATTTCTGTTGGGCAGATTCATTGGAGTTGTTGGAGGTAGCAGTGAGGGATCATCATCCTACCATTTCCTGAGCTAGTTTTGGAGAGGAGGAGTTTCTTCTTTCTCTAAGAAATCAGCAAAGGACATTTCCAGAGATTTTTTTCAGATTTTGGCATAGGGCCAAGTGTTTCATCTCAGCCCTAGTGTAGTCACTCCCTCTTACAGCGTTATTTTCAGAGGGAAATTGCAGGAGGATTCACCTTGGGGATTAGAGAGTGTAATCTTCAGTGAAAGGGGCAGCCTTTCACTTAGAAGATCATTGAAGGAGGTCATCATATTGTTTGCAGCATTCTTCCCCTTCTCCATTCATATATTATTATTGAGTTGCAGCAATTACACTGCAACTCTGGAATTTTTGTATTGTATCATTTTGTACATGTATTGCAGCCAATCCTTCTAAGGATTGTTAGTTAGTTATTTTCAGGGGTTGAGAGCTTGCTCCCCCTTCTTATTTGAGCTCATATTGTCATATAATCTTGTATATCTCAGTTTTCAGTCATTTTCCCTTATAGACTGCGCAGTTATAGAGATGTTAGGTTATGTAGCAGAGTGTTCCTTCATTTTATGTACATTTTCCCTTGAGGCTGATTTGAGCCCATATTGAGAGGTCCTTCCTCAAGGATTTTGTATATCATTTGCTGCTACAGATTAAATGTCAGTTTTTCACTCTTCTCACATTTTGTGAGTAAATATATTTCATTGTTGTTGCTGCTTGTTAAAGTTCAGATGTTGTTGTAGCTCATCCCTTTTTGAGCAAGATCTTCTGAGGAAGAAGTATTTACATAGCTATAGGTAGAGGCTGAGAAAGGGCTAGATAGCCTCCAGTTCTCACCCTCTTTTTAGAGGTGATATATCTGGTAAATTCCCTCTCATTCCATCTCTGAAATAGCCTTGTTCATATTTCCGACAAAATAATTTCTTCAGCGGTGTAAAAGTTGTTTATTTCCATTCCAGAACATTACAGTGGTATCATAGGTTCAAAATTGGCTCAACCTGTGAAGTTTTAATTTTAGAGAAAAAGAGGTCAAGATGATGCAAAGGATGAGATTGATCTCATCAGTATTCAGATCCAGCATGAACCTCTCCAAGGAGGTTGAGGAGATAGAAAATGGAGAAGAGGAAGGACCATGCACTTCATATTCTCACAAAGAAGCAGAGTAAAAGCATGGAGAGCACTTGGAATTCGAAATTCTAAGTAAATATCTTGCTGAATATAGAGAAAACCCTAGAGTCTTCCAAGAGACTCTATATTTTTCACAATTTGTTTAGCAGAAATAGGAAAGAAGACCCCACAGTCATGGGATGATGAAAGGCAATATATTTCTATTGTCTACTTTTGATGGGTCACCTACATGTGCAACAGAGTCTTGGGTGAAGAAGCTAGAGGCTTTCTTCCTGCTACATCCTATAGTAGACAGAGAGACTGTAGCAATTCCAGCGCTGCATCTTGAGGGAGAAGCAAATATTTGGTGGGTCAGCCATGGGAGGCATGCAAGGGATTCTACTCTTGTTGATTTTTCTCAGATCTTGATCAGGAGATTTGGCCAGAGGAGGGAGGAGCCCTCACCACCAGTTGAAGAGGCGCATACCAGTGCTGTCATAGACATGGAGGAGCACCCTTCATCTTCAGCTATGGATGCAGCCAGCACACTGGAGGAAGAGACTCTTGCAGCCACACAAGACTCTTCCAAAATTTACCAAGGTATGCATGAGTCTTCATTTCCTGTTGATTCAATACATGCCATGAGGGATTGCATACCATGGAAAGTTGATTGTCTAGAGCAGGAGACTTTTACTGCATTGTGCCACCTTCAGGAAAGAAGCCCTCATCACCCTCATGCACTATTGATGAGCCATGTATCACATGTGAGGTTGGGGTTTATGAATTTTTTCATAGAGGAGATTGCATTTCAATGTCCCGTGAAATGCAAAAGGGAAAACTTGTTTTGGGATGATGGTAGCTCTTATGGGAGAGGTACCAAGTTGCAGAAAGATGAGAACCATCCACTAGGAGCTGAGTGGATATGGATGGGATGCAAGAGGATGGTGAACCTCTTGCAAATCTATGACATGGGGCAGCAAGAAGCCATGCTGCATTGGTTTCTCTTGAGGGAGTTTCACCAACATGTGACCTATTCCTTTCATGGGGTTTGAGAGGGAAGAAGAGATGGTAGGATACTTACACCATGGAGCAGAAAGGAGCATGGGTGCATTATGATGGGATGGCATTATTTTTACCATTCATCATGTTCCCATATCACATTTGGGATGGTGGGAGTATGGAGGAGCAACAAACATTCTTGTTGCTCAGATTTTGTTTGGATGTTGCGGGAGCAAGAGGAGGCACTAGCATGGTGCAAGGGGATTTCTCTTTGATATTGGATGCCCAAGCAACACCTTCTTTATGGGAGGGGCTCTACATTTTCAGAAACATGATGGGAGGAGTCTTTGGCAAGATTCAGGTCAAAGAGGGGAGCTTTGAGATGACAATGGCCCTACTCCAAAGGCCAGCAGCGCTGTCACTCGAGAGCTTGGATTACTTGATGAAGTGTTCTCAAAACCACTTCACAAGTGATGTGTCTTGGAGGCATGTAGGAGAGGAGGATGAGGAATTAATGGATGGCAGCATCCATTGCTATGTTTTGATCTTCTTGGCTTGGGCTGACAAGCACAAGAAGAGACACCTACATGCAACAACTTTGGATTCTTCTTCAATGCATTCTCATGCATACTATCTACTAATGGAGGAGTCCACTTGGGGGGGAATCCTAATGGATGTATATCATCATATGGCTAGATGCATAGCCCAATAAATGATGAGATGGTTGGCACAACCACTTCCCTACTTTGTTGCAGTGAGGGAGAGTTTTCACTTGAGCCATTTCAGCTCAAAGACCCAAGTACATGATGAGGGAGGTAATCATTTGCTTTATGTTTGGCACTCTCTTATTTTTATGAGCAGAATATTATATCAAGGAGGATATTTCCTTCTTTCACACTATGTTTTTTTATGATCATAGTCTATTGCAGCAGATATGATGGCTATTTTAGCAGTGGATTGTGGGGGAAATCCACATGGGTTTTTTTGTGCACCATTGGCACCAAATTTTGTTTTCATGATCACATATGGTAGGATGAATGTGGCAGTGAAAAATTGGCTGAAAAGAAACTTTTTTCATCATATATTGAGGCATTCCAATGATTCCCTGCATTGGCTCCATACATGGAACTATATTTCACCTCCTTGCTCTCATAAGTTTATGCTTCTATATTTTTCTAGTGGAATGATGTTGAGAGGAAGCATTGTTTTGAAGGGGGGAAATGAATTGGATATGCCCATTGGGAGTATGATTCTCCCCACTTTTCATGGTGTATATTTTAGGAGAAACAATGGGTAGCCCATGATTGCCAAGCTTCATCTCTTTCCATCATGTGGGAGGAGCCATTTGGAGAGTTTGAAATTTTGGAGGAGGCACTCCATGGTTTGTATGATTGATGGGGTGGCTTGGGTCTCTTTTGAAGACCATTTCATTTCAGCCATATATCAGTAGCATCCCCATACGAATCATGAGGAGGGAGAGACTCATTGGGTGGATGTGCCCTTTGGGAGAGAAGACCTCCATTCTTTTTGCAGCACATGCTCCAAGGGGAGTATGGGAGATGGTATGGTCAGCATGTTCAACCATTTGTTTTTCCATGAGGTGAACCATATGATTGTTTGGATGCCATATGATGATGAATTCCAACTCATCACATATGAGATGAATTGGGCCATCTTGATTTGCAGCGTTGGAGGAGAGAACCTTGGGGATCTAGACTTCATCTTGCCTCTTGAAGGCAACACTATTGCAGCCCATGTTCAGCTTCCACTCCACACTTACCATAAGTGGAGAAGAGGATAGTGTGGGGTAGGCTATGAAGCTTACCATGTTTATCATTCCATCCCACCTTTTCTGCATGAGCACAAGGTGGAGGAGTATTTTCAGGAGTTGCCTAGTTGGAGGGTGACTCATTTTGCTTGGTTGATTGCTTAGGGGATGGAGGATTTACATGAGGAGATTTCAGACTCCATGCCTTGAGTGGAGGTTCCTTTTCAGTTCTACCATTGCACTTGCTTGAGGGCAAGAAATATTTGGGAGGGGAGGACTATAATATTCCAAATTTTTCAATAAGGTAATTGGAACATTAATTTTTCTTTTATTTTAATAAAAGGAATAAAATGGGTAAGGGAACCCATGTAGCAGAAAAATAATCTCTCCTAAGGTGCAAAGAGTCACTTAAGTGGCTAATTTTGACATTTCCTAGTATGAAAAGGGCCAAAAGGAAAAATACTAGGCCATGGTTGACCAAGTCAACAACGTGCCTAAGAAGGGAAGCTTGCACAAGAATAGTGCGCAGTTTTGAAAGGAGGGAAATAATTGGATGATAGAAAACCTAATGGGTGGGGTCCATGGAAAGGAAGCATTCCTTGCATAAAAAGGTGAAGGAGAGTCATTGTTCATTATGCTTGAGAATTTCGAATTACAACTCTCTTTAGTTGTTCAACTGAGATAGCTTGTGATACTTAGCACAAGGGAGATTTCTATTTAGAAATATTCTCTTCTTCATTGGGAAGCCTTGGAAGATTTGTTCTTCATCTTCCTCACATCCAGGCTTGAGGCCAAATCCATCTCTCTCAGATACAGTGTTTTTTTTGGGCAGATTCATTGGATTTGCTGGAGGTAGCAGCGAGGGATCATCATCCCACCATTTCCTGAGCTAGTTTTGGAGAGGAGTTTCTTCTTTCTCTAAGAAATAAGCAAAGGACATTTCTGGAGCTTTTTTGCAGATTTTGGCATAGGGCCAAGTGTTTCATCTCAGCCCCAGTGCAGTCACTCCCTCTTACAACGTTATTTTCAGAGGGAAATTGCAGGAGGATTCACCTTGGGGATTAGAGAGTGTAATCTTTAGTGAAAGGGGAAGCCTTTCACTTAGAAGATCACTGGAGGAGGTCATCATATTGTTTGTAGCATTCTTCCCCTTCTCCATTCATGTCTTATTATTGAGTTGTAGCAGCTACACTGCAACTTTGACATTTTTGTATTATATCATTTTGTACATGTATTGCAGCAAATCCTTCGAAGGAATGTTAGTTAGTTATTTTCAGGGGTTGAGAGCTTGCTCCCCCTTCTTATTTGAGCTCATATTGTCATATAATCTTGTATATCTCAGTTTTCAGTCATTTTCCCTTATAGACTGCGCAGTTATAGAGTTGTTAGGTTATGTAGCAGAGTGTTCCTTCATTTTATGTACATTTTCCCTTGAGGCTGATTTGAGCCCATATTGAGAGGTCCTTCCTCAAGGATTTTGTATATCATTTTTTGTTACAGATTATATATCAGTTTCACACTCTTCTCACATTTCATGAGTAAATATATTTCATTATTGCTTCTGCTTGTTAAAGTTTAGATGTTGTTGTAGCTCACCCCTTTTTGAGCCAGATCTTCTACGGAAGAAGTATTTACATAGCTATAGGCAGAGCCTGAGAAAGGGCCAGATAGCCTCTGGTTCTCACCCTCTTTTTAGAGGTGATATATCCAGTAAATTCCCTCTTATTCCATCTTTGAAATAACCTTCTTCATATTTCCGACAAAAGAATTTCTTCAGCGGTGTAAAATTTGCTGATTTCCATTTCGGAACATTACAACTATGCAGGTTGCACATGAGGGACCATTGTCCTTCTCCTTTACTACATATGGTAGCTAGCATGACTTTAATTATGATTCCATATGCTAAAAATATTCTTATATTTGTTAAGGACATGGTTGGAGGAGAGACACATTGGGTGGATGTGTCCTTGGGGAAAGAAATTTCCCACACTTTTTGCACTACATGTTTCAAGGGAAGCATGGGAAAAGATATGGCTACCATAGTAGATCACTTGTTTCTTTATGAGGTAGGCCATATGATTATTTGGAGAACTTGGGACATACCTCTCATGAGAATTTGGGAGGAGATTTTCTATGAATTACCAAGCTGGGAGGTGATTCATTTCATTTGGATGATAGCATGGAGATGGGAGTCCTTCATTGATGATGGAATTCCCCGTGATTTTCATCACTTCTATCTTGAGGAGGCCATTGATAAGAAAGAAGGTTTCCACATAGACCTTCCATTATTTCATGATGAGATCCATTTTTTTTATTCACCAAAGGCCAACTTGCACACTTGGGAGGAACCAATGGGAGACAGTATTATTGCAGAAAATCTGAAGCAATGGTGGAGACTATTGGAGGAAGAGGCCCCAAGAGGAGGAGGGGAGATTTCGCTGCACCTTTGCAGTTGCTTGAGGAAAAGCAACCTTTGGGAGGGGAAGACTGTAATATTCCTAAATTAGAATGAAACTAATAGGAATATTATTTTTTCTTTTAAAATCTAGTTAGATGAATAAATGGGCAAGGAGGCTCATAAGATGCTTAAGTAGGAATAAAATCCCTCATAATGTGAAAAGGGATCATGTTAATAACCAGATCAAGCATCCACATGTGTGAACGGGGTCTAAAATGCGTGGAAAAATTCAATTTTGACCAATTCAACAACATTATTATGTGAGGAGTGGATCCTAAATAAAGACAGCTTAATGTGAATGAAGATCAATCTAGCTAGTCAAAATGAAGACACCTTGAGTGTGAAAAGAGACAATGCATGAAGATCCAGTTAAGGTTTATCAATTCAAGATTGAATAAAGCAAAAAATGCTGTAAAAATATGATTAAGACTAATGGAGACAACGTAATTTTGGTGGAGGAGCCTTAGCATGGAAGCAACCTCATAATTGGGTGGGACCCTTGGTGAGGAAGCTCATCAACTATATAATGAAAGGAATGGAAACCATATGGGGAATGATTGAATATTATAATTTTTATGTGGTCTGTTTAGACTTCTTTGCATTCTTTGGCTATTTAGCTAAGTTAGTTTCACTATTTAGTGCAAGGGTTTTCTCATGCGGGAATTCCCCACTCTTGCTTGGAGATCTTGTTTAAGAAATATGAGTAGAGCATATTGTGCTATATTTTCCACTATCTAGTGTTAAGCCAAGCAGTCACCTTCAGTAACAATGCAGTCCCTTTTAGAAACTATGTTATTTCTTAAGGTATTGCAGTGGAGGGGTTTAATCCCTTATTTTGAGAGATAGTTTCCCAGGAGGAGGATCAAATTTCTTCCGGAAAAGCTAGAAAAAGGAGCTACAACCATTTATTTGCATGATCAGACATATTTATGCAGTGCTTTAGCCATACAGCATGAATCAACCATATATCTGCAACAAATATTTCATGTATATCATTTATGTCAAGAAACCCTTGTCGAGTCATCTTGGATCTATGAAAAAGGTACTAGATCTCTGTTTTTGAGCTTATTTGATTAATAAATGAGAAGATCTGATTTGCCTCTCCATTTTCTAAGTGTAACCCTCAATAAAATACGTTGTCTCTTTCTACAGTAATTTTTGTTTACAGTAGTCTTGGGGTTTCAGTATTTTTTTTGGGCTGTTTTGAGCATGGGAGGCCTATTTTACTAAGAAAAGGTCATTTGTTTCTGATTTCCTTTTAGAAATGGTTGTAAAAATGTCAAATCTAAAGGATCTATGGGCTACATTTTTCTGTTAATGATTATATTTCTAAAATATGCGTTTTTCATGCATGTATTGCTGAGTTTTCCCATTTGGGAATATTACATAATTATATAGGACAACATCAAAACCACTTTGGAGCCTAGGATCTAACCCTCCTAGACTCAATGAGGGATATCTCTTTTAGATTTAGATTTGTTTTATGAATATGATATTAGGCTAGTTACGATAATAGTGAAGATTTATTTTTAATTGATTGTTTCGTTGGATTAGTAGATATATTTAAACTAATTCCATTGGGCTATGGGGTCATAACATGATGGTTTGTTGCATCAAATTTTCAAGAGCATTCACAAGGAAAGCTAACTACATTTACTGGATCTTAAAACATAATGAATTATGAGATGAAATAAATAGTGAATTCAGTAATGGTTAAAAATCAATTAAGAATTTCTTAACCAGACTTCAGAAGAAAAAAATTTATATTGCAAACAAAACTAGAAATAAGGTGCTCTGAAAACAAATCTTAATCTTCAGATTTATGTTTTACAATCATATTTAAATGATGCACTAAGATAAAAAAAATGGAAAAAATTAACACAGAAAAGGAATAACATCACCAGATAAACATAGCTCAAGTATCCTGCAAACGGTCTTTTATTATTGATGCTCCAAATTCCAAAAATACAATGCTCCAATAGAAAATTTTACAATCCAGGGTCCAACCCATGATACTCAGAAGGTATGAAGTATTTAACTAAACTCTACAACGATTTCGATATCTACTAGGAAATTAGTTATCAATTACAATAATAAGCGAAATTTTGTTAATGTGACCATGAAGTGGACATGATGAAATAACTTTGACATCTAGCCCTATTCTTTAGAAGGTCTTTGTTGCTTGATTTGATTTGTCATTGTGCTGGTAGATTTGGGTGATCTGATTCTATGTTGATCTGGCTGATACACTGCTTTGTTTCTTTGCTTTGATATATGTCCATGTGAATTCTTTCTCTCTTCCTATACTTCATTTTTAAACTCCTTGCTAGATGTAGCAGTCTCCAAAGTAGACTAATCATCTCTTAGCCTTTTTCCTATTGCCTCTTTCTCTTGCTCTTTTCCCTTGTCCTATTTATCTTCTATATTGTGATTCTCTTTTGGAGTAGGGGTATGTATACTTGAAGATGAAATTACCTGCTCTTCAGCCTCCTGTAAGGTGTTTGCTATCCACTCTGTCTAGTTCATGAATTACTCAATCTTGGGCCTGTGGGTGTGAATGTAGGGATTTGATTTATTTTCTACCCTCTTCTTAGAAATAATTCCCAATGGGTCATAAGACCAGGTGAAACTGTTTGTAAACTTCATCTCCTTTAGAATCTTGTCAGCCTCCTGTTCTGTTGCTCTACTATTGCAAAAGAAAGGACCAATTTGGGATTTGATCCTAAACTGAGAATTATTTTTGGCTGATACAAAATGTACCTCATCTACATTGATCATCTGCCTAATGTACTCCAGGGAAAAGATCCTCATGGGGAGGAACATTGGCAGCTTGTAAGGGGGGAACTCACACCCATATATTATAATTTTTTGGTAGTTTTGATACAAGTACCAGTCTCTATTTATGACTTGATCTGACAGCTGCATGATCTTTCTAATGTCTTCACTGATCCTTGGTTCCAATTTGTTGTTGAGGATTCTCATAGATGGATGCACAAATAATTCAATAAACCTTTTTTAAGTGTCATCTTTTTTATCCTTCATCAACATTGTTGTCTAAAAGATAACTTATTGAGGTTGGGAATATTCATTCACTTTCCTCATTGTAAATTGGAACATGTTTGCCTAAAAATATACAAACATATAAACCATGACTGAAGTGTATTTAAACACTTCTTGTGTGTGAAATTTGAAAAAATGATCATGAATGGCATCTGCCAAGAATTGACTGAAATTAAACATAATGGAGGGTTTATACTCTGATGAAAGTATGGACAGGAAACCTATCATTGCTTCATCTATCCATTGATCTGAATGGTATCCTAGTAGATAAGAAAGGACAGTGACTATATGTTGAGTCCTATCAGGGAATGTAGAAGATGGATAGGGAGGATTTTTCTTGGGCAATAGAGTGTCTGTAGCCATGAATAACTCAAGTGTTTTGGATCTGTTGGAAAAATCCAACTTCTGGTACAATTTTATAAGGGTTTCATAGGAAAAAGGTGTGGTTTATTCAAAAATAGGAGCTTGCATCATTTGCATCATCGACTGGGCACTAATGGTAAAAAGTGTTAGCCATCTATAATTTTTGCTGATATCAAAAGATGACTGAATGATGATTTGAGAAAAATTGTGAGTTCTAGAAATCTCATTACCTTCATTATCCCAAGCTTAATTTATTCACTAAATTTTCCTATTCTTTTTCCCTCTCAATTTTTACCCTGCTGCCCCAAGAAAAATCCATTTTTTGGGCTTGTTTGACTCATTTTATCACTCCACTTACTCCCTCATTCATTCCCTTTTTCCCTTCTAAAAATTTATTCTTATTTCCCCTAAGAACCCCTCACAATTCCTCTCATTCATTATTTTTCTTCTAAAAAGTCTTAAAACAATGTAAAAATCCTTTTTCATTGTTTTAATCTTAACCCTTAAACCTATCGGACCCCCTAAAACCTTATAAAAACCCTGTTTTTATAATATACCCGCCCTCTTTGTTAAAAAGGCCTTTAAGCCCCTCTCAGGCTTAAGACCTTAGCCCCTTAATCATACGACCCTAACCCTGACCTTCCGCTATATTCTTAAGCCCCTTTCCTTCTCAGCCTCCGGTCCCCATTACCCCCATATGACCATTCCCCCTACCTATTCTTAAGCCTTTCCCCCATATAACTACATCTCTGCCCTTTCATTTTATTTAAAACCATGCAAACCTTATCATAGCCCCCAAACCATTGAAATATTAAATAGGGCCTCGCTTTCCACTAAATCTCTGTTGACCTTTCACCTTGCGCCATCTGTCCACCAAGCCCCATCATCTGAATCCGCTCACCGCTTCTCAGATCTGTCCACACTGTAGATCTCATCACACGAGATATAACGGTCTGAAACCCATATCGTGCAGAAAATAGCGTCGAGATTTAAAACCCTTAAACTACACGAAAAAGGCAGTATTCGCCTTGCCACGTGGCAATCTCCTAGTGGAATTGCGTCCAATTGACCGAAAACCACTTACCCCTCATCACCCATGTGATAAACCACCATGGTTTTCTTAAACCATTTTTCCCTCCCTGCACCAAAATCAAATTTCTTCACCTCTATTTGAGTTTTCACATGGTTATGCATCCAAAACCATGCCCCTGTGCCTCCTCCACCTCTGCAACACACCTCCTGACAGCCCCAAACCCCAGAAAATGCAGTTTTACCCCTCCTGCAGGTTTTTTAAACTAACATTTTGTGTTTGTGCAGGTTTTTAATGGCGGAAAAGGGCCCATAATGCCCTCCCACAGTCATTAAAAGATTTAGACCCTTGATGACGATCCATGGGTCTTAAACCAAGATTAAGGAGATTAGAGACTTTTTTCGAGGTTTGACCGATGATGAAGCATGCTCATTGATCAATCAAGAACCCTCTAGCGCACAAAGAACACATTCCTACACAAAGGAAAAATATAGACAGTCAAAGGAGTGATGAATGAGGAAATGAATATTGGAAGGATTAATGGCCTAATCCTAAAACAAAGGATAAAAAACAGAGGATTAGCCACGAAGGCAGTGATTAAAGGATGAAATTCAAAGGTTTAAGAATAAAGGATGAATAAAAAAACAACCATAAAGCAGAATGAAGGATAAAGACGGTAAATCAAATTATAAAAATTAAATCAATGTTCAAAATGCCTAAACAAAGTTTTATGATTAAAAAAAAGGCAGATCAACCCAAAGACATCTTTGAATGATTCAACAAAGGAGCAATTACTTATCCAAAGACAAACTTTCCACCTACAGCATGTTCTCTTTCAATAAAGGCATCAAGCAGCTATTACACAGTCAGAGATATTTTGAAGTAGGTCAATAGTTATTACAAAGTTATTACAAAGCCTTTAAAGTCAAATATTTCACCTAAAATAACTCAGAAGTTAAGACAAAGTTATTATTCCAGAGTAACTCTTTCAGATATTTTTTCTTTGGGCCTTGCATGGTCCCAAAGGTCAAAAAACATTAACTCTATAATAAATAACATTAAAACACCCTAGTTTGGTAGCACCTCCTCATTTTTCATATAAATATTGCATGTGAGCTTCATTTTAAATGTTGGTTACTTGATGGTTATTGGACTGATTTCTGTTGCTAAGCTAGTTGAGGAATGCTAGACTGAACTGAAGAAAGCTCCGAGTTGCAGAGAGCTATTGTACATGGAGTATTGTAACTGTTTTGATCATTAATAATACAAGCACGTTCACAGGATCCTTGAGCTATATCAATGGTGAAGTTTTCCTAAATTTTCATTGTTTTCTCTTATGTTTTCCATTATGTCCATCTTTCTCTGATAAAGAAACATAAGTTTTAGATTAGAATTTTTTTTTTCAGCACCCTATTTCTGTCTATATTCTTTATATTTATGTTTTCTTTTGCAAGGTTTGATTGGAAATTTCTTAATTTCCTTCCAGTTACATCTATCTTGTTGTCTTGGAAATGATTCAATAGAGTGAAACCAAGTAAATTATGGTGAATCCATGTTCTTTTGAGTAAGACTTGAGATATTGTTTTTAGGACATTTCTTTAAGGTATGCTTATTAAAGTCTAAACCAGAGAGGTTTATGGTATGCCCTGCCCTCTGGTCTGCCTTGAAATGTTTCTTTAAAGAGTCTTTTGAGAGTTAGTCAAAGCAGATTAGATCCTTTTTGTTTGACCTTAGACCACTCTCACTGTTATCTGATATGTTTTCTTTATCTGAAAGTAGTTCTTGAATTACTGGATTGTTGTCTTAGAGGTTTTCTTATTAAATTTTTTCCAAAGAAGTCTATGGTTTGCCTTGTCCTTTGGCTTGCTCCAAACAGTTACCTTAAAAGGCTTTTCTTGTCTAAGTAGAGCTACAATATTCTTAACATGACTATAACTTTGCTTCCTTCACAACTTATTATTGTTTCATATCATAACCTAATCTAAAGAATCCATTTGGTATAGTTAGATTTACCTATGAATACCCTTGCAGATTTGATGAATAATTAAATCCTTTTATTACTCCATAGCCCAATGGATTAATGTTTTCTCACAGTCTATTTGTTGAGGTGAAACATTCCCTCAATCAGTCACACCATTGATTCTTCAATCTATCAATTAATCCAACCAAAAACAATAAGTCCTTAGAACTTCATAACTAGCCTAAAATCTTAAATAAAGAGCACAAAGATATATCAATTGAAAACAACTTTATAGAGATATCCCTCTCTAAATCCAGGAAGGCTAGGTCCTATGATTCCAAAGTGGTTCTGATGTGGCCCCTGTAGTGTTTGTTCTTGCCAGTCTTGCAAATTACAGGGAGCCAACATAGTGGCAACCATACTGGGGAGCATACTGAGTAATAAACATTTTAGATTCACTCAAAACTCAGAAAACCCCATTAGTTTAAGATGAATCAAGTATTGTCCAAGAATGGTTTCTAATTGATGATGGTGAAAAACAGTGAGTCATAAAACAAGTAAAAATCCTCCACCTTGTGACTCCACTGATTTTCCATTGACTTCACTGAGAAATTTATTCTATCATCAAAATATTAAACAATACCTAGTCAAGAAATACTTTGTGGATTAGGTATCTCTTTCATAGTTTGGTTTGTGTCCTAAGACTGTTATATCTCTAAACCTTTTTTATTTATTGGATCTGAATCCTGGCTTCCAGAAATATTCATACGAGATCCTATCCTAACCTGAATCCTCCTGCTATAGTTGATAATCCTGAAAGCATTCTTAGGAAATATCCTAGATTGAAAGACTCAACTGTTAGCAGATCCATCCACAGAGCAAGTTCTATCTCTGAAAACCTTATAAACTTGAAAAATACCCAAGTTGACTTACCCCATATAAATAGCTTATTTAGAACCAAGTCACAATGTCATATAGACCAAATAAACCTAGAGCCTGTAAACTCATAGCAAAGTAATAGTAGGGAAGCCTCCCCTTCCATTCCTCCCAATTTCCATTTTCTCAAAAAATTTGGCTTCTCTCATCCTAAATCTGCTCAAAATCACTTAGTTGGTCCAAGTACTTCAGCTACACCCACCCATATATCCACTATTCAAACCACTCCACTTCATCATCCACCTCCACTTGTTAATCCCCCATTGTTTCCACAAGCTCATATCATGGCAACATGGTATGCTCCCTTAGTCCTTCCTTTACCTCTAGTTTCTCTACCATAGGACTATCAGTCCAAGATTCCATTATATGATGCTAGTAGTTCTACTACAGCTCGACAACATGTGGACATAATGAATGACTATTTTGACAAACAAGAAATAGATGACGAAACTGTTAAAGTTAGAATTTTTTCTCAAAGCTTAGGGGGAGAAGCAAGAAAATGGTTCAAAGGCTTAACCCCTAACAATATTAATGATCTCCCTTCTTTTCATCAACTATTCCTAAAAAAATGGGAATTCAAGAGAAATCCCCTCCAAATCCTATCAGAATACAATGACCTTAAAATAAATGCTGGAGAGAGTGTCCAAGATTATTGCACTAGATTCAATAGTGTTTATAATTCACTCCCTCCACAAATTAAACCCCCACAAGGCTTAGCCTTAATGAAGTTTCCTAAAGGATTTGACTCAGACATGTGTTATCAATTAAGGGAGAGAGAACCCGTCACATTAGAAGATATGCAGAAAGGGGCAGTAAGTGTAGAAGCTAACCTAAATGCCATAAGGGCTAGATTGAAAGAAGAGAAAAAGGTTACTTACAAAGATGAAGCTAGACCCTCCACATTATATTCCAAAATCAATAGTCTATTTAGAACCATGGAGATGATTATGGAGAGATCTAACATGAATGAGAGAGCTTATCCTAAAGAAAACCAAACAGCTCCTCAAAATAAAAATCAAAATTAGAACCAAAAACTTACAAGGAATCCCCCTCAAATTAGACAAAGAGGCCCTAATCAAGAAGTTAGACCTCCTTTCCACCAAAACTATGCTGGTGAAGATGAGGGAGCGATTGAAGAAATAGAGCGAGATCAAATAAACTTATTGGGAGTAAACAATGGGGACCTATCTTCCTCGCTGAAGAAGAACAAGGCATATTTATAGCCTATGATGAAGAGAGCCCAGAGTCTAAAGATCACAAACAAGGCTTTGAAAATTCTATAATGGAAGTGCACAGACAATATGAACTTAGGAGTAAAAAGAGTCAAGACACTCCCAAAAGGAAAACTTCTAAAATTTTTGGTAGAAACAATTATGAAAACATTTCTAAAAAGACAGCAGAAAACAACAAAACAATGGCTAAAAGTTCTGATAAAAACAAAGGAAAAAATAGTCAAATTAAGGACAAACATAGTGGTGAACAAAGTAGCACTAGCAACTCAGCTAATGCTCCTAGTAAAACTATTTTAACTATTGTTCATAATAAACACCATCAAGCTGAATTTGCTGAGAAAACAGTGACTAAGAAGGATAATCTAAACATTTCGAAAGCTCAAATATCTTTCAGCATAGACAGTGAAATTTCCAAAATCAAGATCCTTAGTCCTCTTACTGAATTAGTCACCCAAGATGTATATAAAACCCAAATTTTGAGAGCTTTAAACATAGGAGAACAAACTGATTCTGTCAATGTAACTGATGACAAGCCTGAGCTTCTGTTTGGACCAGAAGTAGAAGGGAAATTTCAAGAAGGAGTTGTTCCTCCATTTTATGTCAGTCTAAACATCCATGATAAGATTTTGTATAATGCCATGCTTGACTCAGGAGCCTCCCACAACCTTATGCCTAAAGTAGTGATGGAGATACTAGGCATTAAGATAACTAGACGTTACAAATATTTATAGTCTTTTGATTCCAATAGAGTTAAATGTCTAGGCCTAATCAAAGATTTATGTGCCAACTTAGCACAAATACTAGCCAAGAGCTTAGTGATGGAAATTCTAGTGGCTGATATACCTCCTAAATATGGCATGCTCATTTCAAGGTCATGGGGTGCTAAACTCCAAGGTACCCTGCAAATGGATATGACTTATGCAACCATCCCTTTCTTTAGTCAACCAAGAAGACTATATAGGGAAAAACACATGAAATATATGGTTAGTAGTCAAGAAAAACTAGAAAAATCCCCCCCTTATTCTAGTAACACAGACCTTGACTCATTCATTGTTTACAATGATGAAAATCTTAATGAACAAGGAGAAGGAGATGAAAAACCACCAATAGAAAAAGAGGAAAGGAAGGAGGAGCAGCTAAAACAGTTTGCTAACTCAGAACATCACAGAAAACATAATGAATATTATAGGCAACAAACCAACCATCAACACAGGGCTGATCATGAAAAATAAAATAAAACTCAGCATAGTGAAAACCTTGAGGAACAAAGTAAAAATGAACATAATAAAGATCCAAAAAACAACATAGTGACAGCCACAATAAACACAACAAAGAGGACATAAATGACTTAAATAAAAAATCCAAAATTGAACCTCTTTGGAGTATCAGTTTCGATGGGTCTTGTAGCAAACTGGTTCAGGAGCAGGCATATGGGTGCATAACACATAAAACAATCATGTAGAAGGTCACTCATATAAACTAAAATTTCAATGCACAAACAACACAGCTGAGTATGAAGCTCTCCTCTTAGGACTGCAATTATTGAAAAAACTAGGAGCCAAGAGGATAACTATTCATGGAGACTCAGAACTGATTATTAAACAAGTAAATGCAGAATATACTGCCAAGCATCTAAGATTACAAGCATACAGAGATGATGTTGTTGACCTCTTGAAAACGTTCACGGAATATGAGCTTAACTTTGTCCCTAGAAACCAAAACATTTTTGCCAATGGTTTAGCATTTGCTGCTAGTACATGTCAAAAACCTTATGAAAGTAAACAATACACATTCCAAGTTAAATATAGACCAGCAGTCCCTAATAATATCAAATATTGGCAAGTATTTGAAGGAGATAAGCAGATAGAGGATTTCCTATAGTCCAGAAATGGGTTTGAAATGCCAAATTCAGACTCAGAGTATGAAGGAGACTGTCCTACCGAGGAACAAAATTATGAGGAAGAAAATCCTAACATTGCTGATATAAATCTGTTAACTAAAGAATACCCACAGAAAACAGAACTGAACACTAATTTAGAACAAGAAGATTTTGAAGTGCTGCAATCTAACACTTATAACTTGCCAAAGGGACTAGTGCCTCTAGAAGATTTGTTTGAAATTAATGATGTTTCCAAAAATCCAAAAATGGAACCCACTGAAACTGAAATAGAAGAGTGCAATATAGTCAGTGAAGAAAGGCCCAAGATGATTAAATTATCCAAAACACTACTAGCTCATATAAAACTGAAATATCTTGATCTTTTTAGAGAATTTTCTGATTTTTTTGCATGGAGTTATGAGGACTTAAAATCATATGATACAGAGATAATTCAGCATAATACACCCCTAAAAGAAAACCAAAAACCTTTTAGATAGAAATTGCATAGGATAAACCCTGTGCAATTACCCCTAGTTGAGAAATAAATCAAGAAAATGTATGATGTTGGAATCATAGTCCCAGTGAGATATCAGAGTGGGTGTCCAATCTTATATCTGTGAAGAAGAAAACAAGAGAAATAAGGCTTTGCATAGACTTTATAAACTTAAACAAGGCCTCTTTAAAGGACAACTACCCCTTGCTCAAAATGGATCATATCTTATAGAGAGTAGTGGGTTCTAAGAGAATTTATTTTTTAGATGGCTTTTCAGGATACAACCAAGTGTTGATACATCCTGATGATCAACTTATGACAACTTTCACTACACTTTAGGGTACATTCATGTATGTGAAAATTCCCTTTGATTTAATGAATGCTGGTGCCACATTCCAAAGAGCCATGGATATTGCTTTCTCAGAAGAGATAGGCTTCTTCATTGTAATATATTTAGCTGACATCACAGTCTATTCCAAAACAGATGAAGAACACATTTCTCACCTAACAAAAGTCTTTGAGAAATGTAGAAAATATGGTCTATCCTTAAACACCAAGAAAACTTTATTTGGCCTCCAAGAAGGAAAAATTCTAGGCCATATTATATCAGAAGAAGGGATCAAGATAGACCTAAAAAGGATTGAAGGAATATTGCAAATCAATCATCCTAGAAATATCAAAGAACTACAATCTTTTATTGGCAAGATTAATTTCTTAAGAAGGTTCATACCAAACCTTGCTGAACTCCTTAGAAACATAAAAAACATGCTAAAAAGGGGAACAAGAGTAAAATGGACCATTGAAGCAAAGCAATACTTTGAACTGGTTAAACAAGCACTCACCCAAACACCGGTTCTCATTAGCCCTGATTTTAATAAAGATTTCTTTATTTTCTCCTTTGTGTCAGAACACACAGTTGTTGCTGTCCTACTTTAGAAAAAATAAAAGGACAAGAGCAGCCCATTGTATTTTTCAAAAAGGCATTAAGAGATGCACCCCTGAAATACAACATAATGGAAAAACAGGCTTTTTCCTTTATCAAAGCATTGAAAGATTTCATAGTTTACATTTTACACTCACACGTCATTGCCTTTGTTCCACAAATAGTTATCAAAGACATTTTAACACAAGATCTTGATGGAAAAAGAGGAAAGTGGATTGATGCTATATTAGAATATGACTTAGAAATCAAACCCACTAAACTGATCAAAGGACAAGGACTTGAAAAAATTATGGCTGAATCAAATCTCAAAACCTTAGATATGAATATGGTTGATGTTTTAGAAGAACAAGAATAATGCACAACCCCTCATGTTGAAGAAGTATTGTTGAATTCACTTTGGTATGCTGATATTTTATATGTGCATTTATATCTTAATGTTCCTCCTGGTTTATCTAAGACAAAGGCAAGATTCTTGAAGTTAAAACCTGTAAATTACTGCATTATAGATAAATGGTTATATTGGATTAAATTTTTTCATGAGAATGATGCAGAGAAGATCAAGCGTGAGCTTCATGAAGGGGAATGTGGAGGCCACCTCTATTGGAAAACAACTATCAACAAAATCCTTAGAGATGGTTATTATTGGCCCACCCTTTTCCAAGACATCCATAAATTGGTAGTTGCCTGCCACAAGTGTCAAATCTTTGAAGGCAAAAGAAAAATCTTACCCTGACCTTTGCATCCTATTTCTGTTGAAGCTCCTTTTCAACAGTGGGGCCTAGAATTCATTGGGGAAATTCATCCTTCTTCATCTGCCCAACATAAGTGGATCCTAACAGTAACTTATTACTTTACAAAATGGATAGAGGCCATCCCCTATAGAACTGCCAGTGATTTAGTCATCATTAAATTCCTTGAAAACCATATTTTTTTTAGATTTGGTTGTCCTAGAAATATTATCACTGACAATGCTACTGCCTTTAGATCCAAGAGGATGGTAGAATTTTGCCACAAATATCAGATCACATTGGGTCATTCCACAACTTATTACCCTCAAGGTAATGGGTTGGCAGAATCCTCAAACAAAAGTTTGGTGAACATCATCACGAAATTTCTAGAAGGAAATAAAAAATCATGGCACAGCAAGCTAGTACATGCATTATGGGCAGACAGGTTAACATGCAAGAAATCAATTGGAATGTCTCCCTATCAGCTAGTTTATGGAGCAGATGCAATTTTTCCAACAAGCCTAGGAGTGCCAGTTATGGGGCTGATCCAGGAAGTACAGTCTGAAGAGGATGACATGATAAGAAGGATAAATCAAACTATACAGCTACAACAAACTAGAGAGGAAGTCTACAATAGAACACAACTAGTGCAAGAAAACATCAAGAAGCTATTTGACAAAAGGAAAAAAGCAAATGATTTCAACATTGGTGACAAAGTGATCAAATGGGACTCAAGAAGAGAAGACAAGGGAAAGCATGGTAAATTTGAAAATATGTGGAAAGGTCCCTACATCATCCATTCTGCCAGAGGCAACAATGTATTTTTCTTACAGGAGATGGATGGAACCGAACTTTTTGGAGGTCCTATGAATGGTAGGATGTTAACACATTATTTCCATTAGTGATGCCAAGTTTAAAGCTTTATCCATTGTACATAACATTGTTTTGAAAAAAGGATCAGAGAAAAATAAATGCAAAAATAGAAAAATAAAGAAAAAGAGGGCATAAAAAGAAAAGGTATAGCCCCATACCAAAAAAGAGTAAGTTCTTGAGGAGGGAAGCCCTATTCAGTAACAGCCTAATCATGACTGAGTAAATTTTAAATTTCTACTGATAGGTTAGTGAATGAAGATTTTCCAAACTGTCTAAACTTGGCTTATCAGTAGATTAGATTAGATTAGGAAAAGAAAAATTGTTTCCAAAGCTCAAAATCTGAACCAAGAAAGGAAGAGAGGGATATAAAAAGAAAATTCCAGATTTTAGCCCTCAAAATTTTGTGTTAAATTTCTGCAAAATAAATTTTGTATGCAAACTTGTACAAAGTACCACTGCTCATAACAAATCAGACTGTCCAATCTTGATTTGGTTATGTTTTCAATTTTTTTGGTTTTAGATTAGAGAATGAAAATCTGTCAAACAGTTTAATCTTAACAGATAGTTAGAATAGGTAGAGAAATAAATGAGTTCATTAGCTTAATCTGAAATCTCGGATGATATAAGTGTAGAATTTGTTAGTTTCTTGTTTTCAAAAGAAAATGATGTCAAGGGTTAGCTAATTCAAATGCACCCAATGAAGAAAAAAATGTTATAACAAGTAGGATGGGTAGGTAGAAGTTGAGTTGGAATTAATCATATTGTGAATCAGATGCTGAAAAATCACTTCTTCAAAGTAGCAGGTCATCAAGTTACAAATGAGTTCTGTCAAAGTGCAAATCAAGGCATTGGTCTACTTCTTCCAGAGATTTTATCTCCGAGGTTATTGACACCTCCTAAAGGAGCTACCCTCCCCAATTGGAGCCACTGTTGGCCATCTACAATTTTTGCTGATATCAAAAGATGACTAAATGAAAATTATGGATTTCTAGAAAACAATATTTGAGAAAAATTGTGAGTTCTAGAAATCTCACTTCCTTCATTGTCCCAAGCTTAACTAATTCACTAAATTTTCCTATTCTTTTTCCCTCTCAAATTTTACCCTAGTGCTCCAAGAAAACTTCATTTTTTGGGCTTGTTTGACTCATTTTATCACTCCACTTACACCCTCACTCATTCCATTTTTCCCCTTTGAAAATCCATTCTTCTTTCCCCTAAGAACCCCTCACAATTCTTCTCATTCATTATTTTTCTTCTAAAAAGTCTTAAAACAATGTAAAAATCCATTTTCATTGTTTTAAACTTAACCCTTTAAACCTATCAGACCCCCTAAAACCTTATAAAAACCCTGTTTTTATAATATACCCGCCCTACTTGTAAAAATGGCCTTTAAGCCCCTCTGAGGATTAAAACCTTAGCCCCTCAATCATACAACCCTAACCCCGACCTTCCACTATTCTCTTAAGCCCCTTTCCTTCTCAGCCTCCGGTCCTCGTTACCCCCACACTGCCATTCCCCCTGCCTATTCTTAAGCCCTTTCCCCCATATAACTACACCTCTGTCCTTTCATTTTATTTAAAACCCCACAAACCTTATAATAGCCCCAAAACCATTGAAATATTAAAGTGGGCCCTGCTTTCCACTAAAGCTCCACGGACCTTTCACCTTGTGCCATCTATCCACTAGGCCCCATCCTCTGAATCTGCTCACCACTTCTCAAATCTATCCGCACCATAGATCTCATCAACCGAGATCTGATGGTCTGAAACCCATATCGCGCAAAAAATAGCGTTGGGATTTAAAACCCTTAACCCGTGCTAAAAAGGTGGTATTTATTGACCCAAAACCACTTACTCCTCATCACTCGCACGATAAACCACTGTGGTTTTCTGAAACCATTTTTCCCTCCCCGCGCCAAAATCAAATTTCTTCACGTCTGTTTTAGTTTTCCCATGGTTCCGCCTCTGGAATCGTGCCCCTATGCCTCCTCCTCCTCTGCAACACACCTCCTGACAGCGCCAAACCCCAGAAAACACAGTTTTACCCTTCCTGCAGGTTTTTTAAACTAACAGTTTGTGTTTGTGCAGGTTTTAAATGGCGGAAAAGGGCCCATAATTCCCTTCCACAATCAGTAAAAGAGATTTTAGACCTGGGGTGATGATCCATGGGTATTAAACCAAGATTAAGGAGATTGAAAACTTTTTTTAGTGTTTGACCGACGATGAAGCATGCTCATCAATCGATCAAGAACCCTCTAGCGCACAAAGAACACATTCTCGCACAAAGGAAAAATACAGACAGTCAAAGGAGTGATGAATGAGGAGATGAATATTGGAAGGATTAATGGCCTAATCCTAAATCAACAAATAAAAACCAAAAGATTAGCCACGAAGGCAGTGATTAAAGGATGAAAGTCAAAGGTTTAAGAACAAAGCATGAATAAACAAATAGTCATAAAGTAGAATGAAGGATAAAGAAAGTAAATCAGATTATAAAAGCTAAATCAATGTTCAAAAGGCCTAAATAAAGTTTGATGATTAAAAAAAAGGTAGATCAACCTAAAGATAGCTTCGAATGACTCAAAAAAGGAGCAATTACTTCTCCAAAGACAAATTCGCCACCTACAGCATGTATTCTTTCAATAAAGGCATCAGGCAGTTATTACATAGTCAGAGATATTTTGAAGCAGCTCAATAGTTATTACAAAGTTATTACAAAGCCTTTAAAGTCAAATATTTCAACTAAAATAACTTATAAGTTAAGACAAAGTTATTATTCCAGAGTAACTCTTTCATATATTTTTGCTTTGGGCCTTGCATGGTCCCAAAGGTCAAAAAACATTAACTCTATAATAAATAACATTAAAACACACTATTTTGGCAACACCTCCTCATTTTGCATATAAATATTGCATGTGAGCTTCATTTTAAATTTTGGTTACTTGATGGTTATTGGATTGATTTTTGCTGCTAAGCTAGTTGAGGAATGCTAGACTGAATTGAAGAAAGCTCTGAGTTGCAGACAACTATTGTACATGGAGTATTGTAACTAGTTTGATCACCAATAATACAAGCACGTTCACAGGATCCTTGAGCTATATCAATGGTGAAGTTTTCCTAAATTTTCATTGTTTTCTCTTATGTTTTCCATTATGTCCATCTTTCTCTGATAAAGAAACAAAAGGTTTAGATTAGGATTTGTTGTTTCAACACCTTATTTTTGTTTGTATTCTTTATGTTTATGTTTTATTCTACGAGTTTTGATTCAAATATTCTTAATTTCCTTCCAGTTACATTTAACTTGTTGCCTTGGAAATGATTCAATACAGTGAAACCAAGGAAATTATGGCGAATCCATGTTCCTTTGAGTAAGACTTGAGATATTGTTTTTAGGACCTTTCTTTAAGGTATTCTTATTAAAGTCTAAACCAGAGAGGTTTATGGTATGCCCTACCCTTTGGTCTACCTTGAAATGTTGCTTTAAATATTCTTTTGAGAGTTAGTCAAAGTAGATTAGATTATTTATGTTTGACCTTAGACCACTCTCACTGTTATCTTTTATGTTTTATTTATCTGAAAGTAGTTCTCAAATTACTGGATTGTTTTCTTATAGGTTTTCTTATTAAATTTTGTCCAAATAAGTCTATGGTTTTCCCTGTCCTTTGGCTTGCTCCAAACAGTTACCTTAAAAGGCTTTTCTTGTCTCAGTAGAGCTAGAATATTCTTATCATGACTATAACTTTGCTACCTTCACAACTTATTATTGTTTCATATCACAACCTAATCTAAAGGATCCATTTGGTATAGTTAGCTTGCCCTATGAATACCCTTGCAGAGTTGATGAACAGTTAAATCCTTTTATGACTCCTTAGCCCAATGGATTAATGTTTTCTCACAGTTTATTTGTGCAGCTGAAACATTCGCTCAATCAGTCACACCATTGATCCTTCAATCTATCAATTAATCCAACCAAAAACAACAAGTCCTTAGAACTTCATAACTATCATAAAATATTAACAAAGATCACAAGGATATATCAATTGAAAACACATTTATAGAGATATCCCTCTCTTAATCCAGGAAGGCTAGGTCATAGGATTCCAAAGTGGTTCTGATGTGGCCCATGCAGTGTTTGTTCTTGCCACTCTTTCAAATTATAAGGAGCCAACAAAAATAACTTCTCATGTGGGGGAAACAACAACCGTATGATTTATATCATAACAAGCATGACATTTTCTAATAAATTCAGGGAAAGTGTGGGTTTCTGGAAATATATAATATAGTAATTTTGTGTCCCACAGCCCTATATCATCGACCTCATCGATGATCTTATTCTCCAACAACCAGTGCAAATAAAAAAGATCAAACCCTGAAATAGTCTCATGTATCTTAAAATCTCTATTAGCTAGGGCCACATGGTCAAGGTCCACATGAGGGTGAACCATTGGATTAAATGTTTCCTGCTCTTTCTTCTTTGGAGGCATCACTGATCACTAAAAAAGAAACTGACTATGTTTTTGCAAGTTCACAGAAGGTGATTAGAAGAAAAGGGAGTTATGTTTATCAGAATGGGAGTTCGGAGAAAAGAGGGGAAGAAAGAAAAGGGAATTTTTCTTGATCTGTAGACAATTGAAGGTTTTATGCGCCTTTATTTTGATCTGTGAAGCCTTGAAATTCAATCGCCTATTATCATAAAAAGATAGAACACTGTAACCTTGAATCAGGTGAAGAAGAGTGATTTTTAGGGGTGGCAGGGTTTTCGTTGTGTAATATCCCAAATTAGGGAAAGTAAGCAGTAACGAGAATATCTTAACATATTCCAAAAATGGACTGCTCAACAATGCATTCATAGAAAAACACATTTACAGAAATATAAGCCATGAAAATGTAAACGAGAACTTGGATCCATTATATATATCCATCTAGCATCTAAATCCAAGAGGAGATCATAAACAAAAGAAACTAGGTGAGGTAAACAAACCTCCCACACCTAGTGTAGCTGAAAATGACCAAAACCCCAGAACACTGCTACTCAGAAATTATGCACAAAAGAGATGGCGCAGTATTATGAGGGTTTCAACTCAAAAACTTGGAGAACAAGTATATCTACTCATATATTGATCAATAATTCTTAAGAACTGAGATCTAGTCCTTATACAAAATACAAGATAACCCAGGAAGGGTCTCTTGTCATACACTCTGCATACAAATGTGATCTTGCATTATCTTTCTGAAATAGAGAAGGTTGTCTGCCTCTCATCAAGTGATGTTGCTCTTCCTTCCTACCTCCTCCTTCCATCTGCAATGCTTCACAATCATGCTGCTCACTGATTGTGCTTGGACCTCCATGTATGAGATCCTTGGGAATTTCTTGCAAGGATACAAGAATCCCTCCTGTTGGAGCATGTGCTCCTCCTCCCTCTGCATGAGGTCCTAGATGTGCTCTAGATATGAAAATTTTGTTTCCCTCATCTTCATCAATTTGTATGGGAAACCTTCCAATCATTGGATTTTCTTGTGAAAAAGAGATCCCCATGCCCTCTTGTTTAGGAATGTGAGACAGAGGTCTTGCCTCTAACAATGTACAATGTAATGTGTCAGCTTCTCTCCTAGTTTTCTGAAGTGGAGTGGATTTTATAGTCTCCTCCATCACATGCAAGGTTTTTGTTCTCTCAAGTTTCTCTTTCTCATGTGTCTTATGAAGTTTCCCATCAAACCTTCCCACGAATGTTTCAATGAATTTTGCATAAGAGGAAGTGTTTGCATTTCTCAAAGAACAAGATTCAAAAATCCACCATGCATGGGCCTTACCTCTGAAATGCAGTGCTGCAATTCTGATGGCTTCATCTTTAGAAATGTGGTGTTGTTGTAAATAGGAGTCTAGCTCCTTCACCCAAGCCCTAGCTGAACATGTAGGTGAGCCTTTGAAAGTGGATAGAAGAAATCTATCTACATATTTCTGCTTGCTTCCCTCCACCTAGATCTTTCAGTACTCTTGGAAATTGGTGTGATCTCTAAACCTCTTAGTTTGAGATTCATACTCCTGCAACAATTCACTAAGAGTTTTCCTCCTAGGTATCCTTCCTCCTCTCATCCATCTCAAGATAGATTTGGGCACTTGAGTGTTGTGCATCATAATGTGTAGCTACATGCTCACCCTCACCATGTGAAAATCTAGATTCAGCTCTAGATCCAAACTCCTCTGGATATCCCATCTCCATTCTTATTTTCTTCAGCTCTCCTTGAAAGCTATGCATAGATATTGGAAGAAGTTTTGTAAGCTTGTCTTCCTTTCTCCCTTTACATAATGGAGCCTTCTCTTTTCTGTCCATATCTCCTGAAATTATAATGGCCTGAGATCCATAGGGTAAGGCAATATTGAGGCTTTAATACGACTGTAATATCCTAAATTAGCAAAAATAAGCAGTAACAGGAATATCTTAAGATATTCCAAAAATGGACTGCTCAACAATGCATTCACAGAAAAACACATTTACAGAAATATAAGCCATGAAAATGTAAACCAGCACTTGGATCCATTATATATATCCATCTAGCATATAAATCCAAGAGGAGATCATAAACAAAAGAAACTAGGTGAGATAAACAGACCTCCCACACCTAGTGTAGTTGAAAATGACCAAAACCCCAGAACACTGCTACTCAGAAATTATGCACAAAAGAGAAAGCACAGTCTTACGGGGGTTTTGACTCAAATATTTGGAGAAAAACTAGATCTACTCCTATATTGATGAATAATTCTTAAGAACTGATATCTAGTGTCCTTATACAAAATACAAGATAACCCGAGAAGGGTTTCTTGTCATACACTCTGCATACAAATGTGATCTTTATAAAATTACTGAATAATCACTGCAACACTGAAGGGTAAGAGTGTATAAGGCTGAAAGATATCTGATATAATTTATATCCCTCAAGGTCTTCCTCCCATGAAAGGATGAACCTCTCAATCACAAGGAAACACTACAACAGAGCCACTAGACCATCCACTGATGTTGCCTCCAAAAATAATTCATTCCCTAGCTGGAACAGTGTTGGGAATGTTGGGGAAATGTGTGGCCTGATACCATAGATCTGAAATGAGCTCTATATCTCTCCAATTATATCTCCCGATAGAAGGAAACCTCCCTCCTATGAGAAACTAGCTCAGAAAGTGGGACTCCAATCCCTTCCACTGCTGCACCCTGCAACACCGCACAATAACCTACAGAAACTGTGTTGATGAAGTAAGTTGAAGCTTGGCCTAAAAAATTGATGTGGAAATGCATGCAAAAATCTCCCAAGAGGCTCCTCAAGGAAAGAGGTGGGATTCCCGCTCGAGAACACCCAGTGCTAAACAGCACATCAACCCTGCTAAACAACAAGAGGAAGCAAAAGTCTGAGCAGACCCAAATAATAATCTAAAACATGAAGAATAATTATGCCATCCTCTTCCTTAAATAAAATGTGAGTTTTCTTGCCCTTGGCCCCACCCAATTAGGTCATTTCTGTCGAGATTCATCTCCCTCCAAAACTGTGTTATTCCTTCCTTGATCCCTGCTCCTCCACATCTGCGTTGTTGACTTAGTCAAAGTAAACTTAATCAACCTAATATTATCCCTGTTCACACATGGAGGTGTTTTATCAAGCTGCAAAGAGGGTCTCCTTTCACACTTGAAGTGTTTTTATTCCTTCTTAGGAGACTTTTGTGCCTTTCTTCCCATTTATTCATCGGCTAAAAGACACTGCTAACTCTAATGTTCCATTTAGCTTGAAGCTAAAATTTGGGAACATTACACGTTGACATGCCATAGGCCCGTTGGGTAACGAATTGATTGATTAAATGCCTAAATGGTCTCTAGGAGGGAGCAGAGGTGATTGGGAAGACATGACAGGAGTGACATCATGGTGCAATGGGAATGTCGAGGAATTAACAATAAACAATGTGATTTAGTTATGGTGGAAACCACTTTTCGCAGGGGGTCATGGATGGTAAGCGGGAAAGCACAGAGGAGGGGGGGTGCGAAAATACGTGTGCCTGACACGTATAGAATGGGACGGTTTGGGAAACCACCCATTTCAGACCCCCACCCCCGACGTTAAATTTCAAAGGATGAGGGGGGGGGGGTGTAGAAAAGAGTGTAGGCCGTCGGATGAAATGGAGGGGGCAGAGATGAGATGGAAGGCGATGGGAGATTAACGTTGATGGGATGGGTGAGTGGATGGTGGGGTCAGTTGAATTATATGAAATGTGTCGGATTAGAGTGTAAGGTTCAGGAATATCCAACTAACAGTCAAAATGAATTAATCCCCGAAATGTAGGATACAATTCTTTTATTTTTTTGTTATTTTTTCCTCCATTACGTGATAATACAAGAAATCCTTTGAATAATGCTTTGAAATCAATTTCATATATCTTCAAACTTATTTTTATTTCATACTACCTACCCTTTCACTATTCTAACATTTTTATCATTCTTTTGCAGGGTGCATTTAGGCTTGCAGACCCAATTTTTTTTTTTTTTTAATAAAACTCTAACCTACTCTATCCCTTATTCCTTCCATTGGCTCAGATTAAATAGTTGAGAAAATTTTATTTCTACCTAAATACTAATTTTACAGGATTGAACTGTTTCGCAAATCCTTATTTTCTAAACTATCCAAAAAAAAATTTAAATTGTTCAATCATGCTTAAACTATATGATTGGACAAACTAATCTAATCAGGAGTGGCATTTTTTTTGGGTGTGGAGCCTGATTATCTTGTTTATTTTGTATCACAGCATTGGACCCCTATACCTTAATTTGGGCGGCAATGCCACCCGTAATTAAACGGTTCCTGGGGGGTCCGGGGGGGTGGCTGTGACTTTATGGAGCCCCCCCCTAGTGGGGGGTTTCAGGGGCAGCACCCCCGAAGCTAAAAACAGATGTAAAATTGCCTTGTAAAAGTATAGTAATTTCTAGTCAATTTGGGTCGTTCATTAGGAGGATGATCTGACGGTAGAAGTTATGTTTAGTTTAGTGTTTTTTTCCCTAGAAGGCAACCCCTTGTTTGTATGAGGGTATTGTACTGCGACTATGCATTATATGTGTATTCTTAGAGTGAGAAACAGATAGGGAGACTATGAGAGAGCACATAGGATATTACAACGAATCTGTTGTAGGTTGTGTCTCTTCATTTTGCTGGATAATAGAAAGGAAGGACTGGCTGTTCAGGGTGGACGTAGCCCAAACTGGGTGAACCACGTATATCTGTGTCTCTCTGGTTTTATGTGTTTTGTGTGCTTGTGTTTTCCGCATATTTCACGTGTTTCATTTCTCTGTAATATTTAATTTTCTAACAACTGGTATCAGAGCCGAAGGTCTATTTGGCTGATAAACTTGCAGGAAAGAAGGGTTCCTGGTTCGAGTGGGAGCAATGGCAGAAGATGGTAAATTTAGGGTCGAGAAATTTAATGGCCAAAACTTCCCATTGTGGAAGATGTAGATGGAATATTATTTGTATCAGAAACATATGTACCTAACTTTGAGTGAAAAAACAAAGAAGCCGACGACTATGACAGACGCAGAATGGGATATTCTTGATAGAAAGGCACTTGGAACAGTACGGTTGTGCCTCACGGCATCGGTAGCCTTCAATATTTCAAAGGAAACAACAACAAAGGGTTTGATTAAGGCGTTGGGGAAACTATATGAAAAACCCTCGGCCTCAAACAAGGTATTTCTTATGAAACATTTATTTAATATGAAGATGTCGGAAGGTGGATCTGTTGCAGACCATTTAAATGATTTTAATACAGTTACCAGTCACTTAAGTTTTGTGTAGAAATTTGAATAATAGATGAGTTATTATTCACTGAGATTATCCTAATTACACACTATTTGAGCTTCATGCATAATACATAACCTCTTCTACCATTGATCATCAATTTGCAGAATTAAAAACAATTACATGCGGACATTGAAACATTAATCAATCACACATATCAACACAGTATGTAATGGGGAAAGCTTACAGCTGAAAACCCCCAACTATCTGTATATTATAATGATAGAGAACATGTAACAATACATAGCACAAAGCTCCTCACAAGCTCTCAACTCAATCTCACATGCTACACACAAAACAAGCTCAGATCATGCACATCCCATGCTCCATTCTGCTCCACCTGTATGCTTACCTCTACTGCGCAATCCAAGATGAAGAATGAATGGATCCAATTTCAAATTCCCTTGGATTGTACTGCGCAATCCTCATTGGCAATCTCAATCAATGTGTGTGCAAATCTCATGCACAGCTATAGTCACAACTGATAGTAGACTCACCCTTTCACCCACCTCTAACACTGGTCTCCACTGAACTGTCCATGCATTGCAGTTAACTGATGTGTTCTTTAGTTGATTTATGAGCTAATAATTAGTGAATTAATTAATAATTAATTCACACCACTCATCACTAGTGTATTTTTCAGTTAGACTAAATACAACTAGTTCAACTAAGTTAAACAGAACACAACTCCACCAACTGTCTTATCAACTCCACCAAACTCTGCCACATGAGTTCTAACTCGGTTAAATCCATGCAAATTAAATAACCCTAGAAATAGTGTAATTCCTTCACAATTTATGTGTGTTACATCTCTAATAATCTATGTCTAAAGAGAGTGAGATAATGTTTGTAGTCCAAATATTATTAAGAGCTAATAATATTCGACTGATCTATTTTGTTAAGTCCCTATATTAATAGTGTAGTCCCTTATTATGTTAGTGTAGCCCCCCTTATTGTTATTATTGTACCCTTGTAACCCCCATATTGTTATTAATGTGCCCTTACATTATTATTATTAGGTCGGCTAGGATTACATTGTGGCCCACTAGGATTACATTATGGCCCCATGGACTCCTATATATAGAAAGGAGGTTATGTGAATTGTATCATCCAAGAATTGTTCATTTATGTAATATATTGGAGGTTTCCCCCTCGAAGTGGCTCATTTCTAAGGCGTTTATATCTCTTTTCTTCTATTTTGGGAGCTGGTTGCACAACATTTGGTATCAGAGCTTGGGATTCTAGGGTTTCGTTGCTCCAAACAGGTCATCGTGGCATTTTCACTATAACTTTTTTTCTACGAAGTTTCAGAAGCTAAAATTTGTAGGGTGCAAAGCTGAAATCCTGAGGAAGATTGTCTAAATATTTCAGACCTTGGTTCGCAATATTTTTGGAGATATCATCTGTGGAAGTTAGGTCTTTATTCAATCTCCTAAACAGGTCATCGTGGAATTTTCGCTATAAATTTTTTTCTACGAAGTTTCAGAATCTGAAATTCGTATGGTGTGAAGATGAAATCCTGAGGATATTCATAAAAAAATTTCAGAGCTTGGTTCGCAATATTTTTGGAGATATGATCTGTGGAAGGTAGTGCTTTTTCAGGATCCTGAATTTCATCTCAAAGAGGTGATCGTGGGAAACGTTCAATAACTCTCTCTCTGGGCAGTGGATTTGAGTGCCGTAAAAAAAATTTGTGAGTAAACAGACTTTAGTTTCTTGGCTATCAATTTCAGAGACAAAGGACGAAACAGTGACACGTGGCAAGTCCTACAAGTTTTCTCTACTGAACCAGTCCAGAATTAGGTCATTGTGGGAGATTGGACACAACTTTATCTTGGGGAATCCAAATTAGATAAGACTTGTGGCATTTGAAAGAGAATTAATAGGGCTAATTCAGTGTTGAAATTTAGATATTAAAGTGCTGCAATCACAGAGATAATCAAATTTCAATATCGAGCTCCTAAAAGCAAGTAAATTGCATAAATCTTATTTGAAAAATCAGTCTGAAGTGATTCCCAGAGCCTATTGAGCATATATTTCAATGTTTCATTCTGAAATGCCTCATAAAAATAATTCAACACCCATTAAGCCCTCAAAAATCTATACTATGATGCATGAAGTGGAAGAATTGCAGTATGAGATATCAAAATTACGGTACCAAGTGCAACAAATTTCGATCTTACGAAGAGAAACCGAAGATGAAATAGATGGTTTAAAAGCAGAAATGGAGGCTAAGTTGGATGGTTTGAAGGATCAAATAATAGCTAATATGGATGATAAATTAGTGGAAGATCACAACGAGCATCAACAACAAGTTCTCCAACTCTCACAGGATAACCCAACTTTGGTGCAGAATCTAATGAAACAACAGGAAGATCAACATCATATCGAAAGAAGTTATGAAGCAGTCATAGAAACAAGAACTCGACAAGTGCGATCAATTTCAGAGTATCTCAGCAAGTGGAAGAACTTTCCCGTAGAATATTTCACATGGGAGGATGAGAATTTTATACAGAAGCATCAAGAAATAATCAAGCGTTGAGGACAACACTTGTTTGAAGGAGAGGGGCATGCTAAGTCCCTATATTAATAGTATAGCCCCTTATTATGTTAGTGTAGCCCCCCTTATTGTTATTATTGTACCCCTGTAACCCCCATATTGTTATTATTGTGCCCTTAAATTATTATTGTTAGGTCGGCTAGGATTACATTGTGGCCCACTAGGATTACATTATGGCCCTATGGACTCCTATATATAGAAAGGAGGTTTTGTAAATTGTATCATCCAAGAATTGTTCATTTATGTAATGTATTGGAGGTTTCCCCTCGAAGTGGCTCATTTCTAAGTGTTGATATTCTTTCTCTTCTATTTTGAGTTGGTTGCACAACATATTTTTAGATTTGGCAAAATTTAAAAATAGATTCTCTACCAGATATCATAAATTGCAGGTCCATCATTTTTACCAACATGACCAATACTCCAAGAATAACATACTGCAACCCCTGGACCATGCTCCATATGTCTAAAAATAGATTTTTCGACAAAAATCACATGTGTGGTCCCCACCTAGTTTAGGTGATCACTTTCCAACTATGATCAGGAAAGATGTTTCAGGAGGCCTCCTTCACTGTTTCTTGTTGCCATTTTCAACACTCCCTCTCAACAAGAAAGGACTGTCTTTGCATGCGACATGCAACTCCATGCATTCGCCCTGCAACCTCCACAAGCGCCATGCAACTCCATGCATCTGCTCTGCAACTCTTCTGAAATTGAATAGGCTCCAACAACTTAGACCATTTTCAGGACGATTATCAAAATCGCCACTTATCAGCTCTAATTGCACATGCCGAATGTGAACCACCGCATTGTTGAATCCTCAGACCTATGCACTCGCACTTGCTATCAATCCCGATTCGCACTCCAAGATCCGACACTCATCACTTGATCCGCCTACATCAACTAACCACCATGCTACTGCCAAGGCAGGGTGACCTCGTGAGCGTTCAATCTGATAGACCCACACGACCCCAGAATCTCCCGGCCCAGAAATCTCCTCTTGGGATTATTCATGCATGTCACCCCACCTCTCACCTGGTGGTATAGCTGCATGCACTCCCTCTGCCCATATGGCACGAAATTTCTCTGCATGAGTGGTTTCTTCCACTCCATGATCCTCATCACGTGGTTGTTCCACATCCCGAGGTGCCCACTATTACCGCATTTCAAAACCAAATGCAGAAAAGACCACCGCATGTCTGCATAATCCAATATATAATCCCCAGAGAAATCCCATCTACTTCAAGCCCATGTAGATTCTTTGCTCGAATCCCAACCTCTTGACTTGTCCTATTTCCCAGCCGAAGGAAAACTTTCCCTTCACTGAAGACAACTTCATACCCTTTATCCTCTAACATTGCAACTGAGATCAAATTCTTCTTTAAACCTGGAACATGCACTACATCTTGTAAAAGAATGAGTTTACCTGACTCCCTCTGAAAGGTTATGGTACCAATGTCGGTCGCATTGTATCATCCATTGTCGCCTAACTCAACATGCAACTGGAGATCTTTCTCCACCAAGTCACTGAAAAGATTCACATCTCCCGTCATGTGAAAGGAAGCGCCACTATCAAAATACCACCCCAATCCCAATGCACTAGACACCATGCATGTGATCAATGAGAAGTCCAGCTCAAATTGCGAGGCAAGAGCCTCACCAGCTGCAGCTCCAGCAGCCTGCTTGTTCTTCTTCTTCTGTGGACAATTCGTGGCGTAATGCCCATGCTCATGATAGTGAAAACACTTCACTTTGGACATGTCACGCTCTTTACCATCCGCACCGGATTGAGAAGCATTCTTCTTGCCCTTCCCCTTCCTTGCTTTGGTAGCCAAAGTGCAATCCTCTTCATCAGATGCCTTTGATGAAGATCCATCCCTGGTACTCCACCTTATCTCCTCTTGCACAAGATCCGACCAAAGTCGCTCCCATCCTGGCAATTTTTCCCGACCATTGACAGAGTCCTGATAGGAGTGCCAACTCTTCGAAAGCCCAAGGAGAGCCAAGCTCACCAATTCCTCATCATCCACACTAACTCCTACACTCCCAAGCTCATCCCTGCAGTGGACAAACTTTGTCAAGTATACCGGAATAGTGTCATTCTTCTCCATCTTTATTTTCCTGATTTTATCCTTGAGCGCCAACTTCCTTTGGTCACTCTTGCTCTGGAACAATTCTGTCAAAGCTTTCCACATCAAGAATGGAGAAGCTTTACCATGCAGGCTAGATACTATGTGATCCTTCATGCCCTCCAACAGAATCCTTCGACACCTTGCTGTCTTCTTTTGCCAAGCTTCAACTACAGCAGCATCAGTAGAAGTAGGCTTTGGAACTTCTTTCTCTATGAACTCCAACAACCCATTATCATCTAACACCACCTCCATCCTGTCTTTCCATGCAATATAATTCGAGCTACCCTCCAGGGCATACTCCAATCGCAATCCGTTGAAAGACATCTCAACTTTGACACCAAGAAAACACTGCTGCAAATTCGAATTCCACCAACTCAAAACTCAACCGCTTCTGATCTGAAATTGTGAGAACAAGAGATTTCTAGTACAGAGATCGACAGTAGGGGCATTTACTGGATATCTCACCCTTCAACGAAAGGATGAATCCAGAGGCTGCCTAGCCCTCTTACAGACTCTGCCTAAAGAAATAAAATGTAATCACTGTAATAGATCCGATGATCAACTTTTCTCCGATACCATGTAGAAATTTGAATAATATATGAGTTATTATTCACCGAGATTATCCTTATTACACACTATTTGAGCTTCATGCATAATAAATAACCTATTCTACCATTGATCATCAATTTGCGGAATTAAAAATAATCGCATGCGCACATTGAAACATTAATAAATCACACATATCAACACAATATGTAATGGGGAAAGCTTACAGCTGAAAACCCCCAACTATCTATATATTATAATAATAGAGAACATGTAACAATACATAGCACAAAGCTCCTCACAAGCTCTCAGCACTATCTCACATGCTACACACAAAACAAGCTCATATCATGCACATCCCATGCTCCAATCTGCTCCACTTGTCTGCCTACCTCTACTACGCAATCCAAGATGAAGAATGAATGGATCCAAGTTCAAATCCACTTGGATTGTACTACACAATCCTCATTGGCAATCTCAATCAATGTGTGTGCAAATCTCATGCACAGCTATAGTCACAACTGATAATAGACTCACCCTTTCACCCACCTCTAACACTGGTCTCCACTGAACTTTCCATGCATTGCAGTTAACTGATGTATTCTTTAGTTGATTTATGAGTTAATAATTAGTGAATTAATTAATAATTAATTCACACCACTCATCACTAGTGTATTTATCAGTTAGACTGAATACAACTAGTTCAACTAAGTTAAACCAAACACAACTCCATTAAGTGTCTCATCAACTCCACCAAACTCTGCCACATGAGTTCTAACTGAAGTCAACCATGCAATAGCTCAACTAAACCCTAGGAATTTTGTAATTCCTTCTGTCGGCTGCATGTGCCACATCCGTAGCTCGAACTGAAGTGCTCCAAGTGGATAAGATAATATTTATAGTCCAAATATTATTAAGAGCTAATAATATTTGACTGATCTATTTTTAGACTGGCAGTCTAAAAATAGACTCCGCCCAGTATGTCTAAAAATAGAGGTCCATCTATTTTTACCAACTTGACCAACCATCCACAAATAACATCCCGCAACTCATAGACCATGATCCATATGTCTAAAAATAGACATAGTCTAAAAATAGACTTTGAGACAAAAATCACCTGTGTGGCCCCCACCTAGTTTTGGTGATCACTTTCCAACTAGGATCAGGAAAGATGTTTTAGGATGCCTCCTTCACTGTTTCTTGTTGCCATCTTCAACATTTTGTAGGGGTAAAATTTGATGATGAGGTTAGAGCTCTGTTATTTTTGTGCTCAATGCCAGAAATCTGGAATGGTTTAGTTATGGCCATTAGTAACTCTATCTCTAGAACTAGTACTTTAAAGTTTGATGATGTTGTCGGTGCTATCCTTAGTGAGGAAATGCGACGGAAAAGCTCCAGTGAGACATCGGGTAATGCTTTGAGTGCAGAGTCTAGGGGAAGAAGAATGGAAAGAGGAAAGAGCTCCGAATATCGCAGTAAATCAAGGAAAGGAAGATCCAAGTCCAGATTGGGGATAGTGTGTTGGAAATGCGGAAAGAAAGGACACCTAAAGAGATATTGTAGATCTCGGAAGGGAAAAGAAGGAGATGCATAGAAATAAAACAATCATGAAGAAAATGTGAAAGGTGATGTGTTACAAGATGCTTTGATTCTTTCTTTTGAAAATGTTACTGATTCTTGGGTTGTAGATTTAGGGGCCTCATTCCATGCCACACTTGATAATAAATATTTTCATGACTATGTTCAAGGATATTTTGGACAAGTCCATTTGCGTGATGATAGACCCTGTAAAATTGTTGGAATGGATAAGGTTCTTGTAAAACAATAGAATGGAAAACAATGGTTATTAAAGGAGGTAAGGCATGTTCCAGATCTGAAGAAAAATCTAATTTCAACAGGGCAGTTAGGTAGTGAAGGTTGCATGACAACTTTCATAGATAAAACTTGGAAGGTCACCAAAGGAGCATTGGTTGTAGCAAAAGGTGAAAAGGTTGGTACATTGTATTTATGAAATGGTATTTCTAACTTTGTTAATGCTTTAAATTCCAAAGGAGCAGATGCAACATTATGGCATCATAGGCTCGGACACATGAGTGATAAGGGGATGAAGATTCTTCACTCAAGAAATTTGTTGCTGGGTTTGAAGAAAGTTGATTTGGATTTCTGTGAGAATTTCATTTATGGAAAACATGAGTTAGATTTCTTAGAGTTGGGAAATAAAAGAAGAGCGAAAAATTAGAGCTTGTGCATACAGATGTATGGGGAACTTCTCAGGTATCATCTCTTGGTGGCTCTCGTTATTATGTTACTTTTATTGATGATGCAACTAGAAAAACTTGGATTTATTGTATTTAGAATAAATCTGATGTATTTGATACTTTCAAGAAATGGAAAGCTTTCGTTGAGATTGAGACAGGAAAGAAGTTGATGTGTCTCAGATTAGACAATGGAGGTGAATATTGCAGCAAAGAGTTTGATAGGTATTGTTCAGAGCATGGAATTCGTAGAGAGAAGACAGTTCCAAGAACACCATAAGAAAATGGTGTGTCAGAAAGGATGAACAGAACAATCATGGAGCGTGTAAGGTGCATGAGATTGCATATAGGATTGCCTCTACAGTTTTGGCCAGATGTTGTAGATACTGCTATTTATATAATAAACAGAGGGCCTTCAAGTTCCTTGGATGGTGGTATTCCAGAGGAAGCATGGACAGGTAAAAAGGAAAACTACTCTTTTTTAAAGCCTTTTGGTTGTGAGGCCTTTGTCCATATTAATAAAGAAAATAGAAGAAATCTTGAGGCAAAATCAAAGAAATGTACCTTTATTGGATATGGTGTTAATGATTTTGGTTATCGCTTATATGATTATGAAAATCAAAAAATCATTAGGAGAAGAGATGTAATATTCAATAAAAAGGTATTTTATAAGAATCAGTTGCAAGAAAAGAAACAGGAAAAAGAAAACAAAGAATACACAGTTCTTGACGATATCACAGAAAAGGTAAAGGTGCCTGAAAATAATAATAATCAAGAGCCACAACAACAACAACCTCCACAACAGCAACAGGCACCTCAAACACCTGAAAGTGGTGTTAGAAGATCTACCAGGATAAGAGACCCCCTAAACGATACTATCCTTCATTATATTATTTATTGTTGACTGAATCTGGTGAACCCGAATGTTATGAAGAAGAAATGTAGGTTGAAAGCAGGAAGAAGTGGGAGCTAGCCATGGAAGAAGAGATGGAATCCTTAATGCATAACCAGACTTGGGACTTAGTTAGGTTGCCTGTAGGTAAAACTGCATTGTAGAATAAATGGGTTTACAGGCTGAAGGAAGAAGATGGAGGAAAAAAGAGGTACAAAGCTCGACTTGTGCTGAAGGGGTTTGCATAAAAGAAAGGTATTGATTTTGATGAAATATTTTCTCCTGTTGTTAAGATGACTTCAATCAGAACTATTTTAAGTCTTGTAGCAGCGGAAGATTTACATCTTGAACAGTTAGATGTAAAGACAACATTTCTCCATGGATATTTGGAGGAAGAGACCTATATGGAGAAACCAGAAGGATATGTGGTCAAAGGGAAAGAAAAAATAGTGTGTAGGTTAAAGAATAGCTTGTATGGCTTAAAACAGGCTCCAAGGCAGTGGTATCTAGAATTTTACAAGTTTATGTCTGAATAAGGTTATATTAGATGTCACTCTGATCATTATGTTTATCTGAAAAGGCAAAATGATGGCAGCTATATTATATTGTTATTGTATGTAGATGACATGCTTGTTGCAGGGTCTAACATGCAGGAAATAAATGTGCTCAAAAGAAAATTGGCAAATTCATTTACAATGAAGGATTTGGGAGCTGTAAAACGAATCCTTGGTATGAGAATAACTAGAGATAGGAAAAATAAAAAATTAACACTATCTCAGAATGAGTACATACAAAAGGTGTTGAAAATATTTAATATGCAGAATGCAAAACCAGTTAGTACACCTTTTGCTAGCCATTTCAAACTTAGTAAGGAGATGTGCCCCAAGACCCAAGAATAAATGGACTATATGTCTAAATTTCCATATGCATCAGCAGTTGGAAGCTTAATGTATGCAATGGTTTGCACAAGGCCTAATATTTCACATGCAGTGGGAGTTGTAAGCAGGTACATGAACAATCCAAGAAAAGAACATTGGATGGCAGTAAAATGGATTCTCAGATATTTGAGAGGTACCACAAATCAAGCATTATGCTTTGGTGGTTCAAACATTGCTCTACAGGGATATGTTGATGCAGATATGGCAGGTGACAGAGATAACAAGAGGAGCACTACAGGATATGTATTTATGTAGGTGGAACAAGTGTCAGTTGGGTTTCAAAAATCCAAAATGTTGTTGCACTTTTAACAACAGAAGCAGAGTATGTTGCTACTACAAAGGCTAGTAAGGAAATTATTTGGTTACAAAGGTTTATGGATGAATTGGGTAAGAAGAATGATATGGGAAATCTATACAGTGATAGCCAAAGTGCCATTCATCTTGCAAAGAACTCGGCACTTCATTCCAGGAATAAACACATACATCTCAAGTACCATTTCATACGGTCAGTATTGGAGGATGGACAGTTGAATCTAGAAAAGATACACACTAGCCAGAATCCTGCATATATGCTAACAAAAGTTGTAGCCAGGGAGAAACTGAGAATATGCTCAGTTTCAATTGGTCTTCAAGAATGATGATGAAGATGAGAAACAGCCAGGTCCAAAGTGGAGTCATTGTCCAGCAAATGAAGTATTGGTGTAGTTGCTACAATCAGTCTCAAAGTGGGAGATTGTTGGGTATGGAGCGTGATTATCTTGTTTATTTTGTATCATAGCATTGGACCTCGATACCTTAATGGGGGTGGAAACGCCGCCCATAATTAAACGCTGTTTGGGGGGGTGGTTGTGACTTTATGGAGCCCCCCCCTAGTGGGGGGTTTCGGGGGAAGCACCCCCGAAGCTAAAAATAGATGTAAAATTGCCTTGTAAAAGTATAGTAATTTCTAGTCAATCTAGGCCGTTCATTAGGCGGATGCTTTGACGGTAGAAGTTATGTTTAGTTTAGGGTTTTTTCCCTAGAAGGCAACCCCTTGTTTGTATGAGGGTATTGTATTGAGGCTGTGCATTGTATGTGTATTCTCAGAGCGAGAAACAGATAGGGAGACTGTGAGAAAGGATAGAGGATATTACAGCGGATCTGCTGTAGGTTGTGTCTCTTCATTTTGCTGGATAATAGAAAGGAAGGACTGGCTGTTCAGGGTGGACGTAGCCCAAACTGGGTGAACCACGTATATCTTTGTCTCTCTGGTTTTATGTGTTTTGTGTGCTTTTGTTTTCCGCATATTTTATGTGTTTCATTGCTCTGTAATATTTAATTTTCTAACAATTTTGATTTGCAACACTTTCGGTATTATTATTTTTGGGGTTTTTTTCTTTCTTTTTCTTTTTTCTTATATTTTTTTTGGAAATGATTTGAATATTCAAAATCATACAAAATATGAAATTTCAACTTATGAAATACTCAATCACCTTAACATCCTATAATTTATAGGACACTAACATGACGTATAATAAAAACTCCTTTCTCATGAAACCCATGAAGCAAGATTTAGAAAAATACATTTTATTATCTTTGTCTTCTTCATTACATAAATTCATAATTACATAGTCATTATGAAGACTGAACCTAGTTACAATTTCCAACCACCCCTCTTAACTAGGGAGGTATTCATAATGGTACATGGTTACTTTTAATCTGATGAATCTCATAAGAATAATGAGATTGGTAATAACATCTCTATAACATCATATCAACTAGAATTGGCATAGTGCAAGGCCTTTAATAACAACCCCATCTCTCAATGAGACAATGAGCTACAATAATAGTGAGGCCAATGATTTATAGACACCATCAATGCTATCGAGACTAATGATTTATAGACACCCTCATCATTGTCTCTCTTGGATCATACCCTACCCAAGTTTAGGGTATGTCCACCAGGACTATTCTTATCTTGGATTATCAATCCTCAAATAATATTGATCAGCAACTACTTTAATCTTGGATTCCCTATCACATCCTCAAAGAGTATGTGATGCCAGATGATTACCCAATCCTCCATTATGTATTCTTAGGTGAAGAACAAAATCATTTTTCTATTCATTCTCTCCTCATGGCCTTCACTAAGACTTATGATTGTTAGTCCTAGTCTAGTGCATGACACATGAATTTAGAGAATCATATTTGTCACTTCCTTTTAATTAAGGAAGGACATAATTCAAGTTTCTTCCAAGTAATAAGCTCATTACTAGGCTCCCTCTTAACCAGAGACCTGCAGAAGAAACGATGAAAAACCCAGCTTCTCTTGAAGAAATCCCTTCAATGTCATGGATTTCTTAAATTTTGAGGACTCTTCAACTTTGGGATACCTTCATAGGGAAAAAATAATTCATCACTTTGATCCATGAGTCATGTCATCTATCATAAAGTGATTCATCAATCTTTCTCATCTAGTCCATCTTCATGCCATGTTTCTTTCCTTGGAACCATATTTCTTCCAAGGATCCTTCGTCCTTCCATATGGTTGGTAGCCCTGCATAAACTTATCCAGATAAACATATAATTATTAAATTTTAAATAAAAATTTACCCGAGTGATGATATTTCCCCATGACATCTTCTTTTAGGCATCAACATCCTTTATTCAGATTGACACATCTCCTAAAGGTATGTATTTTCAAGGGTATTCATCTTTACCAGAATTCTATCAGAGTCTACATATCTTCCCAGGAGATCTCCTAGTCAAATATTCTTGGATTCCAGATGGTAACAACCTCTTATCATGGTTGAACTTCATGGTCTCTTCTTTTCTTTATCCACACAATTTTTACTTCATTCCCAAGAACTTCCAGTATAAAGTTCCTTGTTTTTATAAAACCACCTCATATTCCATATGAGGAAATATTATGTTGATTTCATATGTTATTGACAAACTGTGTATCATAATAGATTCTCCTTTCTTTGATCATACTACTAAAGGTAGAAGTCCATCACCTGCAACCATATGACATGAATTAATAACATCAAATGTTAGCATATAAATATATGTACCTCTTCCTTTTCTTCTGAGTCTGTTATGGCCTAAATCTACCTCAGGCTGAAGGAAGGTGAGTTCAGGGCAACATCAAACCACGCTCAGTCTGGTAGCTAGCCCTACCAGATCAGGAGAGGGCTCTCTTCGGGTCAATCTCAGCAAAGATAATCAATAAGGCTTGGGATGAATTGAAATAAAGGCTGATTTTGAGGGCCTTCCCGGAGTCCAAATTGAGTGCAGGATAGCTCGTTGGAAAGCTCTGCCTATCTAATTTCCAACCCAGGTAGAATTTCTGAATTGTGTTTCCATTTTCCCCTCCAAAAATGAGTTTTCCCAACACTTCTTCTTGTGTGTCCAAAAAGTGGCAGAAAGGCCATTTTTAAGGTGTTTTTGACCCTTCAAGAAACCAAAAACTTATCAAAATCCTTAGGTAATGGGTAGGCATGCATAAATTTTGATGAAAAATCCAGAAATGCAAATTTTTCCTCAAGAGGAGCTGCCAATTATAACCGCGTGCCAAGTGGCACTACGGGTTGGGCAGGAAATCTGTTTTAAGGCCAAAATTTCAAAATTGACAAAAAGTTTACTGAATGTCCACCATCAAGTGCTATACTGGGCCAAAGAAGCTTCGGCCAAAATTTGGCATCTATCATACCTTTTGCGACACTTTAGTGCCCTCTTTAGTTTTGCTTTCAGGATCTTGATTCATGCCTTGCAAACATGATTTCGCGCCCAATAATGGTTATTCATGTGCCTGAGCATGTTATTTTCCTTGTTGGCCTTCTCCAACAACTTCTCAAGATGAATATTAACCCTCTCAAGCCAAGTGTCTCTATCATCCTCAATCTCCCACTCAATGGATGTCATCTCGGTTGGGCTTCTTCGGGCAACTTGCCGGTTCTCACAGATGTTTTGCAACTCCATGATTGTTTTTTGATCTTCCAACTGTTTGTTTCACTGCTCCAGGTAGTTTATGATCCATTGGGCTCTCTACAACTTTATGGTAAATGTGTCTATCTCCGCCTTCTGCTCCTGAATGGTCTCTCTCAACTTTGAGCTTGGAGATATCAAATCCTCATCAATCAGTATGAAACCTATGTCTTGGCCTCCTGAACGGCCCTCATCCTGCATAGGCCTCTTACCTTTATCTTGTACCTGTACCTATGTTGCTGATGATGGCAATGAGACCCCTTCCACCCCAGGTAGAGATAGTACTCGCTGGGCTACTGCAAATAATCCTCTAGTGCCTCTCTGATAAGTGACATATGTCGGCACACTAGTAGTCTTTGCCTCCTGATCTCCATACTAATGTGAAGGTTCACCTGCATCATGGACAACCTCCGGAGGAACCTGAGGAGCTGTGAAGAAATCATGGGAAATGAAATCCTCCCATGAAATACCCTACAATCCAAGCTGATGTACAACCACGATCTTGATGAGTGCATAGCGATAAATACTATTGTACTGCTGCTCGGGAGTTTTCTTTTGCACAAGAGTGGTCATTCTCTCGATGTTCCGACACATGAAATAAGGAATGTTCATCATCCTCACTTTGGTGAAATGTATCAATAACCTGATGTGGTAGGCATAGAGGCATGAAAACCGGCCCTCACAACTTAAATATCTAATAATGAGTTTCATCAAAGGCGCATAGGATTCCTTTAGGAACCAGAATGGGAACACTCTGCTGAGCTGTCTCACAAAGCTAGGCCTGATATATGGTTCATAATGCACTCTGTCCACCTGATATCTTTTGTTCCACCGTTCACCCACATTCGATATTCCAGTTGCTTGAGAGATGGTTTCCGGTGTCAAAGTGAAATTTACACCAGCAAGAGTTACCTGACCATCATGCAAATGAAATACAAACAAATGAGCCAACTCCTGATGATAATGAATCCTAGAAATCATTTCACAAAACTAATAGCATGACTGTTGTCGAAAACATGCCATGGCAAGTGGAAAAGCCTGCAATTTAGTCAATGAGGTGGGCTCCTCTCTCACATGTCTGCCACCTTTACGATGCCTTCTAGGTGCATGTAGCTTGGTGTTAGAATCACTATCTCTGTCATATGATGTATCAGTCTCTGCCTCCATGATGTCCAAAGTCTATGTAAGGTGTATGATGTGTTGTATGAGATGAAAATGAGAATTTGGGAGTTTTTGTTTTAATTTCCAAATATATGGTAGTGTGGGAGGGACTGTGGGGAAATAGGGAAGTGGGGACAATGAATTTTTTTCAAGTGGAATTGGCCTTTTGAAAACTTGTGATTTGACAAATCTAGGGACAAGGGACAACCACTTGATTTTTTAGGATAAACTTGGGATTTGGAGAAATTTTTTAAATGGGATAGGGATAATGGGAATGAGATGGGTATGAATGGCTTTAGGGATGTAGGGAGATATGGGAATGGACTATAATAATAGGATAACAGTGAGGGGAGGAATAAACAAGGTGAGGAATGAAGTATTTGGCACAAAGTTATTTTTAAAACAACAACTTCAAAACCCTAAGGAAGCAATTTTCAATAAGATGATAGGGTTTGAGTTTTGAATTTAAAATTCTCATAATCCATTTTCAAACACTTGTAAATGGCAATCACAATTTCACATAAACTTACTTGGACAAAATAAACCGAGTCGATTTGGAGTTTACGGAAGAAATGTCAAAAATTTATTTATCTGCCATGTGCGCCGCGACCACTGCCCAGTGCGTCATGTCCCTTCAATGTGCCGCGACAGTTCAAAAACACACGAAGATGAGCACCCTATGCACTGCGCTCAGCTTATGCACCGCGACAGTCGCCCAGTGCGTCACGCTGCTCAATTTTAACACAGTTCGGCCTCAAAATGCTGGCTTTGCTCCTCCACGCTTTCTTTTGGATCATTGATGTCTTGGCTTGCAAATGAATTTTTGAAACACGAAAATATATTTATGCCAAAGATTTTAATTTTTGATTTGAAAAAAACCCACTTTACAATGTTTGAAAACTTTTGCACTTTTCAAATGAACTCTGTTTTTCTTGCTTTTTGATTTTTGGACTGAATGATGAATTTCTTGTCTGTTTTGTAGGGATGGATGACATGAAGTTTTGGCAAAGGAGACCAGGGCTGCGAATGGAGAATTTACAACTGAAGAACTTAAAAATTACATTGCATTTATTACAAAAAGGATAAAATAGACAATTTTTCTTCAAAACAGAGTTTTGAAGAAAAATCATTATCAAGCATTATGATGATGAAATTTTTGCAGTGAAACTTTATTTGAAGCTTCCTTATGTGCCTGCTGACATTATTAGACATTATGAAGACTAAATTAATGAAACTCTAAACCTAATGAGACTAAAAACCCTAAAATGACTCTTTGCCAACCAGGAGACCAAAAAATAACTGTGAATGATTTTAATGAACAGACACGGACTAGTAGGTACATGACATGAGGGATATGAGTGACAAGACCCTTCCTTCAGATGATCCATGCTCCTAATGGAATGCAGGTGACTGAACTGAATGATACACCTAAAATGAAATGCAACAAGAGATATTTTGATCTCTGACAGAGGGATGAAAATACCGACTCTAACATTGGCTCCAATGGGGATGGTAGCTCCTTGGAGGTGCCAAGAACTACAGATTTCTGGGAGAGCAGGCAGTGCCTTCTTCCATTGGGCTATGGATTCCATAACTTCGAAAAATCAACACAAGACTCTTGACTCAATTTATTAACTGAAACTGGACTCAAACCGACTCAATTTTGAAACCAAAATGACTGAAAGACCTGACTTGAAAAACTCAAACCAAAGCTAAAATCAATATCCAGAGTTATAGCCTTCACCTAGGGCCCCAAACTGAAGAAAAGATCACATCATACTCTTGCAATGAAACTGTAACAAATACTGGAAACTAAAATGTTGCCTTTGGCATCTTATTTATTTACAAATCTACCCTACTTTGTTGCAGAGCCAATAGATCAAGTAACGCTGTAATGCCAGATCAACCAATCAAGTAACTGTGACTAGGATGCTGCTTGAAAGTGCTTCAACCATGACACAAATGTAAATTCTGACAGCCATACATGCACATAACGAGTCTAGTTATGTAAAAGACAATTTGATCTATCATTCAAACTGAAAAAAATTTCCTTGTACGTTGCAATAGGATCGCAAAAACCAGACTATGTTTGCTGCCCCAACTCCACAATACATGCTTCTAACTGCAAACTATCAATGCAAACATCCACGGGCAGCTCTATTGTTTCTTGTTTTGAAGGAGGGAGAGTTTCAAAGAAGTTTTCTGGATCTCGGAATTCATATGATTGGATCTGATCATTTAAATACTGAATCTCCTTCTCAAATTTTTCAACAACTAACTCAAAGAAACCAGTTTTAGCTTTAGGAGGAAACTTCAGAGATCTCAAAAATTGAAGCACAGCAATGAAAAATACTTCATCAATTTCAATATCAACCAACTGATCTATAACTTCTTTTAAAAATTCACAAAGAGCAGGGTCTACCACATACCCTACCATTTTATTTTAGTGCATGAATGGATCAGTGAGCACTGTAATCTCTATTTGAGTTGGAGTTGCTAGGTGAATGTTTCAACCTTCATACTTGTCTGACTGATGTCCACCATCAACATCAGATATAACTTGATACATGTACTGGGGAAATTTGCAAGTTAGATGTTACGTTTACAAACTAGACCGGATATTGACTGAAGCATTGTTTATCTACTTTTGCTAATGCAAAGCAAGAGCGTTTCCAAGGTTACCTGGAATAACTTCAGGCTTCGTCTGTAGCTTATAAAACGAATAACACTAACAAGCAAACCATTTTTCCCCAGTATGGTCGTCACTATGTTATGGCCTAAATATACCTCAGGCTGAAGGAAGGCAGATTTCAGGGTAACATCAAACCACGCTCAGTCTGGTAGCTAGCCCTACCAGATTAGGAGAGGGCTCTCTCCGGGTCAATCTCAGCAAAGATAATCAATAAGGCTTGAGATGACTTGAAATAAATGCTGATTTTGAGGGCCTTCCCAGAGTCCAAATTGAGTGCAGGATAGCTCATTGGAAAGCTTTGCCTGTCAAATTTCCAACCCAAGTGGAATTTCTGAATTGTTTTGCCATTTTCCCCTCCAAAAATGAGTTTTCCCAACACTGCTTCCTGTGTGTCTAAAAAGTGGCAGAAAGGCCATTCTTAAGGTGTTTTTGACCCTTCAAGTAACCCAAAACTTATCAAAATCCTTAGGTAATGGGTAGGAATGCACAAATTTTGATGAAAAATCTAGAAATGCAAAGTTTTCCTCAAGAGGAGCTGCCAATTATAAGTTCGTTCCAAGTGGCGCTACGCGTCAGGCAGGAAAATCTGTTTTAAGGCCAAAATTTTCAAAATTGACAAAAATTTTCCCAAATTTCTTGAAATTCGGGCTAAATGTCCACCATCAAGTGATATGCTAGGCCAAAGAAGCTTCGGCCAAAATTTGGAGTCTATCATGCCTTTTGCGACGCTTTAGTGCCCTCTTTAGTTTTGCTTTCAGGATCTTGATTCGCACCTTGCAAACATGATTTCATGCCCAATAATGGTTCTTCATGTGCCTGAGCATGTTCTTTTCCTTGTTTTCCTTCTCCAACAGCTTCTCAAGATGAATATTGACCCTCTCAAGCCAAGTCTCTCTATCAGCCTCAATCTCCCGCTCAATGGATGTCATCTCGGTTGGGCTTCTTCGGGCAGCTTGCCAGCTCTCATAGATATTTTGCAACTCCATGATTGTTTGTTGATCTTCCAACGGTTTGTTTCCCTACTCCAAGTATTTTATGATCTATTGGGATATCTACAAATTTATGTTCAATGTGTCTATCTCCGCCTTCTGCTCCTGAATGGTCTCTCTCAACTTTGTGCTTGGAGAGCTCAAATCCTCATCAATCAGTATGAAACCTGTGTCTTGGCCTCCTGAAGGGCCCTCATTCTTCATAGGTCTCTTACCTCTATCCTGTACCTATACCTGTGCTGCTGATGATGGCAACGAGACCCCTTCCACCCTAGGTGGAGATAGTACTCTCCGGGCTGCTGCAAATAATCCTCTAGTGCCTCTCTGATAAGTGACATATGTCGGCACACTAGTAGTCTCTGCCTCCTGACCTCCATACTGATGTGAAGGTTCACCTGCATCATGGAAAACCTCCGGAGGAACCTGAGGAGCTGTGAATAAATCATGGGAAATGAAATCCTCCCATGAAATAACCTGCAATCCAAGCTGATGTACAACCACGATCTTGATGAGTGCATAGTGATAAATACTATTGTACTGCTGCTTGGGAGTTTTCTTTTGCACAAGAGTGGTCATTCTCTCGATGTTCCGGCACATGAAATAAGGTATGTTCATCATCCTAACTCTGGTGAAATGCATCAATAACCTAATGTGGTAGGCATAGAGGCATGAAAACCGGCCCTCACAACTGGAATATCTGATAATGAGTTTCATCAAAGGCGCATAGGATTCCTTTAGGAACCAGAATGGGAACACTCTGATGAGTTGTCTCACAAAGCTAGGCCTGATATATGGCTCATAATGCACTATGTTCACCTGCTATATTTGTTTCCACCATTCACCCACATTCAATATTCCGGTTGCTTGAGAGATGGTTTCCGGTGTCAAAGTGAAATTTACACCAGCAAGAGTTACCTGACCATCATGTAAATGCAATACAAACAAACGAGCCAACTCCTGATGATAATGAATCCTAGCAATCATTTCACAAAATTGATAGCATGATTGTTGTCGAAAACATGCCATGGCAAGTGGACAAGCCTGCAATTTAGTCAATGAGGTGGGCTCCTCTCTCACATGTCTGCCACCTTTACGAGGCCTTCTAGGTGCATGTAGCTCGGTGGTAGAATCACTATCTCTGTCATATGATGTATCAGTGTCTGCCTCCATGATGTCCAAAGTCTATGCAAGGTGTATGCTGGCTTGTATGAGATGAAAATGAGAATTTGGGTGTTTTTGTTTTAATTTCCAAATGTATGGTAGTGTTGGAGGGACTGTGGGGAAATAGGGCAGTGGGGACAATGAAGTTTTTTCAAGTGGAATTGGCCTTTTGAAAACTTGTGATTTGACAAATCTAGGGACAAGGGACAACCACTTGATTTTTTAGGATAAACTTGGGATTTGGAGAAATTTTTTAAATGGTATAGGGATAATGGGAATGAGATGGGTATGAATGGCTTTAGGGATGTAGGGAGATAGGGGAATGGACTGTAATAATAGGATAACAGTGAGGGGAGGAATAAACAAGGTGAGGAATGAAGTATTTGGCACAAAGTTATTTTTAAAACAACAACTTCAAAACCCTAAGGAAGCAATTTTCAATAAGATGATAGGGTTTGAGTTTTGAATTTCAAATTCTCATAATCCATTTTCAAACACTTGTAAATGGTAATCACAGTTTCACATAAACTTACTTGGACAAAATAAACCGAGTCGATTTGGAGTTTGTGGAAGCAATGTAAAAAATTTAGTTATCTGCCCTATGCGCCACGACCACTGCCCAGTGCGTCGCGTCCCTTCAATGCACCGTGACAGTTCAAAAAAACACGGATACGAGTGACCCTATGCGCCGCGCTCAGCTTATGCGCCACGATAGTTGCCCAGTGCGTCGCGCTACTCAATTTCAACACAGTTCGGCTCCAAATGCTGGCTTTGCTCCTCCACACTTTATTTTGGCTCATTGATGTCTTGGCTTGCAAATGAATTGTTGAAACACGAAAATATCTTTATGCCAAAGATTTTAATTTTTTATTTGAAAAAAACCCACTTTACAATGTTTGAAAACTTTGGCACTTTTCAAATGAACTTTGTTTTGCTTGCTTTTTTATTTTTGGATTGAATGATGAATTTCTTGTCTGTTTTGTAGGGATGGATGACATGAAATTTTGGCAAAGGCGACCAGGGCTGCGAATGGAGAATTTACAACTGAAGAACTTAAAAATTACATTGCATTTATTACAAAAAGGATAAAATAGACAATTTTTCTTCAAAATAGAGTTTTGAAGAAAAATCATTATCAAGCATTTTGATGATGAAATTTTTGTAACGAAACTTTATTTGAAGATTCCTTATGTGCATGCTGACATTATTAGACATTATAAAGACTAAATTAACGAAACCCTAGACCTAATGATACTAAAAAACCCTAAAATGAATCTTTTCCAACCAGGAGACCAAAAAATAACTGTGAATTATTTTAATGAACAAACACGGACCAACAGGTACATGACATGAGGGATATGAGTGAAAAGACCCTTCCATCAGATGACCCATGCTCCTAATGGAATGCAGCTGACTAAACTAAATGAGACACCTAAAATGAAATGCAACAAGAGAGATTTTGATCTCTGACGGAGGGATGAAGATACCGACTCTAACAGAGTCATCGTGCAAAAATTTTCCCTAGAATGAATAATTTTATTCCCTAGACCTTCTTCATTAATATGTCATCATATCCCAAGATTATTCAAGATAGAATTCTCAATGAAACATTTTTCTTTCTTCCTAATGAGTGAATACAAGGAGGACTCTATTAGAAAATCTTAGCACCTGTTTCATATATGACCCTTAATCTAGATGAACAACTTCCATAAATGTTGTTATTAGTCAGGTTCCCAGGAGCCATTTCTTTCATAGCATAGTTGTATTGCAAACATTCTCCTATGACAAGTGCTCCTTCCATGCTTCTATCATGATGCCTTTTCTACATGATTCATTAATGTAAAATTTTTCCTAACATAGTCATTTACAATCGACATAAACCTCTTAAAAAGGAATATGATCTCAATCATAATAGAGGTCTTTCACTTATTATTTATTAGATTTACTTGCATTAGGTTCTACCCTTTCTTCTGTGACATGGGCTTCTTCCTTTTTCCTCTTTTCCTTTCTAGATTTAGAAAAATACCTTTTATAATTTCCAAGTTCATTATATCCAAAGCATCGTAATTTGTCCATATTTCTCCTTTTATTCTAAGGACCAAATTTACCAAATCTTAATTTCTTCCTGAACATGGCTGCAAAGGCTTGATTTTCTTCACTTGGTCCTATATCAAAATTTTATTTTAATATAGTATCCTTCATTTTATATAGAGACCATAGATCCTTTAATTGTGTTTCTTCTTTCTTCCCATATACTCTTTAAGTGAAGTTTCCCCATTCTTCCGGTAGTGCATTTAAAACCATTGTAGTCATTTCACTATCATACATTACTTCTCCCAATTCTTTTAATTGATCTCATATCTCATAAATCCTGATAAAATATGAAGTGATTCCTTCCTCTCTTTACAATTTCATCTTGTATAGTTCTTGTCACAAATAGATTACTTATCTTAGAGTACTTATAGAGAATAGCTCAGCCAACTTTTCATATATTTCTTTTGTAGTTTCTAGTTTTGATACATAGGGTATGAGTGAGTCCTTAATGGATTCTATGAGAATCCTCTGGGCTCTTATTTCTCCCTTCATGTACTTGGCATGATATAGAGCATCTTATTTTGAAGGTTGGGTTATAGATCCTTTGATGTAGCCCATAAATTCATTTTCAATTATATTCAAATCAGTCCTTTTCTTCTATGCAAAAAAGTTTAATGACCTAACCAATTTGTTGCTTTATTTTCAATAAGTCATTTTCAAAGATTCAAATGAGGTCATAGAAATACTTTTGTAAATTAATTTCTTCCTTCTATCAGCTTCCTGGATGATGATGGCAAGAACAAAAATTGATTTCTTCAAAGTACCTAGGTGTTCTTGGATCCTTGATGATCAAGGAAAACTTGATGATTACTTTAGAATGATGATGTCTTTAGTAGTGTTTGATGGAGCTTGATGATGTGTCTTCCAAAAATGTCGATTAGGTTTAATATGAATAATATTTGATGAAAAATATTATCTCCTCGATGTGTGGAATAAGGTTGAAGGTATCCTTGAGATGGATTTGCAAACTAATTTGTCTTTTCAATGTAGACTTTGAATTTTTCTTTGATGTTTTCTAGAAAATTTATTTTTTCTCTTTGATCCTTGAGTGTCTCCTTGTTAAGTAGCCCTTTTTCTTCAACACCTTAGCTCTGATTCCATGTTGAGAATTCAAAAGGGAATAGTTTAATTCAATTACCTTCCTGATAATTACTTGTGAACTTATTTTTCTTAATTATATTTTCTCTTTATTAGCTTATTATGTCTTTCATCAAGTCAATTATCAAAAAACAAGAGACACGAGTTTTAGGCTCTTCAAGCCAGGGCCAAAACCTCTCCCTTTTGGAGAGGAAAACCCACAAGTAATTATTCTTATAGACATTTGGTTGAAAAGTACTATGAACATGATAAAGACCCTTGACCTTTGTATGCCTCCAAGACCTTGTCACTGCTCTCTTCTTGGATCCTTATGGTGGTGTTATTCTCTGCACAGTTTTGCACCAATACTTAGGGAGGCTCAGTATCTTGCTAACCAATTACTTCTTTACTGTAATCCTTCAAACTAGCCTCAACCTCCTTCATCATGCACCTTTGAGATCCTTGGAAAGTTGTGGTAACACTTCTTCTTACGCTACTTTGATGTAATATTCCCAAATTTTCACATGACCCATAATCCTCAAGATGAATAAATATCCACTTTTTATGTGTGAATGTGGATTAATTAAACCTAGATCTACATAATGGGGTAGTGGAGCAACTACTAATGTGAATGGATTGGAGATCAGGTCTCATTAATGAGATATATCATCGAGGTTGAAGCAATCAACTGAGATCATGGAAAGCATCTAATGAAAGATCATAGAGCATTCATGATGAAGTGATGGAGGAATTGGTGCAATTAATGCACATATGATGGAGAGGATGTACACTTTATGTAGACATGATGGATGACTTGGAGAGACAACACAGTCAAACATGGAGGATTATGTCCACATACACAACACAGTTTAGAGGTGGGCCAAGGCATGGGAAGGGTCATAAACTATATAAATGAGATGAAGGCAACAATGAAGGTGTGATTTTGATTATTCATGTAAAGGTCTGTTTAGATCTAGAATTTTCATTTGACATTCCATGCTTTCTTTGGCTAGTTAGCTAAGATTGCAAGTGTTGTTTAGAACTGGGTGTTCCTGGTTGGGAATCCCACCTCTTTCATGGAGTAGCTCTTGAAAGATTTTTGTACTCAATTTTCATGAGGAATTGGTGCCAAATTATTTCCACTCTCTGTAGAACACCTACCTTCAGGAATTAGGCAATTTCTGAAGATCAAATGGAAGGTGGAGGTTGTCTTCAATATTTCAGCTGGAGAACTGGTGTAGGATTATTCCTATCACCTTGGGCTTGAAGATCAGCATTCCTAGGGCTTTATTTCACATCTAGAATTAGGAAAAACATTATTGACCTCCTATCAACAGAAGTCCCATCAAGTATTATGCAGTCCATCATTGCAGATCGAGAGGAGGAAGGAAGTTACTAGTATTTCAGCTAGTAATCCTATGAGGGATCATCCCCTCACCTTGCCATCACCATTTCCATCAGCCTGAAGCTTATTGTAGCACATTTCAGTCGGAATAGAGCCTCTCTCTCTTTCACAACACAGTTTCTTTAGTAGATGCATATTCAGTTTCTGCAGCTTGAAGGAGGAAGAAGAGGAGACAATATCTCAAGCTCCTAGCTTGTAATTATGAAGGAGGGATAAACCATAAAAGCTTATATCTATTTGTAGAACATATTTTAGTGATCTTTGGATCAGATATAGCTTCATTTTTTCATAACCCAGCAGTCAAAGGATCAAACCCTAGGAGGGTGATTTTCCAAGTTGTAGATCTGGAAAATCCTTTCTAGGTTATCTTGGGTTCCCATCACATTGGCATCATCAAAGTTCTTGAGCTCCATAGATATGCATTTCCTTTTGCTACAACTTCATGTACATCAACAAAAAAAGGGACAACGTAGTATTTATTCTTGTAAGCTCACCAGTTACGCAGTGCTAGTTGTAGCATGTTTGCAGGGTGATTCTAGTCCATCTCTTTGGCTAGATTCCCTCATATTTTGTACATTGTGTAACTGAATCCTCTCCACATAATAAAATGGCTCAGCGTCTCTATATATTCTGATGTTTTCTTTAGATTTATTGTTTACTTAGTTGCAGTTCTTATATTGTGTTTCAGTATTACTGCATTCTCCCTTCTGGAATAATACAATGGTATCAAAGCATGATCTTTGGCTCAGCTTGTGGACACTTCATCTTTTGCATCAAAGGAAGAAGCAGATATATGAGATCTATCATGAAGGAGGATTATAGTTTTTCCACTCCTCTCTTTATATCCATGCAATATCTCTCCAAAGAGGTCAATCAAGTGAAGAGAGAAATGCAACAGGAGGATCCAAGAAGAATATTTGATGAGGAAAGTCCAAGCACTTCCTATCAGCAACAAAGAAGACCAGAGAATCATAGATCTACTATATACACTTTCTTTGAAGAGGGCGAAGGGTATAACAATGAAGAAAGAAGAAAACCTGAGACTCATGAGATTCTCAGTCTATATCTTGAAGAGTACAAAGCATAGTCTAGAGCATTCAAAGAGAGTCTAACTCTCCAAGAATTCTTTGAACTCAAAGAAGAAAGAAGATCCTATAGCAGCAATAGAAGAAAAATTCACAATAGATTTTATTTTCCTACATTTGATGGATCTTCCTCAAGCACTATTAAGGCTTGGAGGAAAGAGTTAGATACATTTTTCAGGCTACATCCTGTAGCTGAAAAAGAGGCTGTCCAAATTGTAACACTTCATATTTTAGGTGAAGATAATGATTGGTGGTTTGGTCAAATGGAGTATGAAAAGGTGCCTAAATATTCAGATTTATTTCACAAGTTGAGAAATAAGTTTGATGTGAGAAAACCAGAGATGTGTCACAAAGATACATTTCCTAAGGAAACAAAGGAGGATGTCATTCTTGTCACTCTGGACAAGGGGTGACTACATTCACCACCAACTGCAGAAGTAGTTGCATTTGGAGAAGAGACACTTGAAACTTTGCAATATAGCCTTGAGCTCATGACATATAGAGTCCCATGCATGATTCCGGAGATGTGTGAGGAAGAGGATGAAGATTCCAGCACTGGTACAATTGGAGAAGAGCAACCATCACTCTTACCAGCAGTTGGAGACACCATTTTCCCAGTTGAAGGAACTCTTGTGTTCTGGCAAGAGGTTCCCACACGTCAGTTGATCCAAGGAATGCATACACTTTCATCACATATTGTTTCAGTAGATCTTATTGGAACTTATGGGGACATTCCATCGGGGTCAATGCATAACCAAGGGTTAGAAAAAAATGTTGATTTGAAGCGGAAAATTATCACAACGTAGAGGACCCTTGATCTAATAAAGGAGGAGATTAATATCTATCCCAGTTCATCAATTTTTATCTGCATTCAACCCTTTGAGTTAAAGTGTAGAATTGTAGAATATTGGATGATCATGATCCTATGTACAATGACTGGTTATGAGATCAGTATTGTGCCTTGCTTTGAGACAGCACATGTATTACCATGCAGATCTACAATGTTGTCACTTAGTATTAGCGATAAAGATTGATCCACATTATACTTAGAGCATTCTGAAGGTAGCTTCATTCATGAAGAAAGGGAGGGTAATATGATATATGGTAGAAACCTTGAGATGATGAATCTTTTCTCCTTTCTTGATGACACTTTCTCAATGAGCATCTCACAGCTCAAAGAGAGACTTCTACCTACAGCAGATCTAGAACCTCATTGGTTTTGGAGGGCCATTGATGATAATAAGGTCTCATTAAGAGATCTCATTGGAGGTGCACTTCAAAATTTCATGGAGTGCAAATTTCTTCAACAGTTTGGGGAGGATGTTATTCTACAAAGGGAGGATACCATGTTTATGTAGTACATCATTCATCACCAAAATTGGGATGAGTGGGTGAGGATGATAAGCAAGGGGTTGCATGACCACTTGCAAATATATGACATGGGCCAACAAGAATCTTGGTTATGCTAGTTTCTTTTGAGTGAGTTTGGTTACTACCCAAAGGCTCCTATTTATTTGATCCATGCCTTGAAAAACACTCGTGTAATGAAGAAGGAAGCATGGCTGCATTGACTACTCTTAGGTGAGTATGGTTACCACCAAATAGCTCATATTTTCTTGACTCATGCCTTGTGTATCAATGATAGTATGAAGAAAATAAATGCATGTTCATTTTGGTTTCCCTTGAGAGAGTTTCTCATCACATGACATCTCCTATGTCTATGTGTTTTGTATTGGGTAGAACTTGGCATGATGCTCTCATAATGTGTGTTGATGGTGTTTTCTTCTATTGGGCTGATGTGACATTCCAAATGTCTATCAGTATGTTTTTACTCCATGATGCACATGAAAAGGAGAGAAAGTAGCAAGATGTCTTGTTTCTTTTTTTGCTTTTGGGGGAGTTTGTTTTGTCCATCTTACATGGAGGAAATGGAGGATGGCAGCAAGAGGCCCTACTCCGGTGGCTACTATTGGAAGAATATAGTTTGACACTTTGGTCTACCCATATGTCTCTATTTCTTCTTTTGCATAATGTTGGGATGATGCTTGGAACCAACAAGGCCAATAGGGCTAAGGATGAGGGCATGTCAATGCTCATTCTAATTCATAAAGCATGGGCTGAAGAGATGTATTTTGAGATGGAGATTTTCCTTTGTGGAAAGAACCACTTTATTTTATGTATCTCATGTATTGATGATGATGTTGGACATCATATGGTTGTCACTTGGTACTTCGTGGTGGAAGGAGGACACCTAACCATACAGTTGGAGGTCATTCTATGAATTCTTGAGAGACAAATTTGGAACCAAACATGCATGACACATTTCAGAAAATGGAGGAGGCCTTCCTCATGTGGATGCCATTTGGAGGGGAATGGATGGATTTTCATATACTTTTTTAGTTTCTTGAGGACAAGCAACATTTTGTCGGGGAGGTCTGTAATATTCCCAAATTTCATATGATATTTGGAATATTAGAGTTCTTAATTTTCTTAATAAATTAAGTAAATAAAAGGGTGGAGGGACCCATAATCCTCAAGATGAATAAATATCCACTTTTATGTGTGAATGTGGATTAATTAGGCCTAGATCTACATAATGGGGTAGTGGAGCAACTACTAATGTGAATGGATGGGATATCATGTCTCATTAATGAGATAGATCATGGAGGTTGAAGTAGTCAACTGAGATCATGGCAAGAATATAATGAAAGATCATAGAGAATTCCTTAATAAGTGGAGGAAGTAGTGAAATTAATGCACACATGATGAAGAGGGTGTACATCGTATGTAGACATGATGGATGACTTGGAGAGATAACGCAGTCAAACATGGAGGATTATGTCCACATGCACAACACAGTTTAGAGGTGGGCCAAGGCATGGGAAGGCTCATAAACTATATAAAGGAGATGAAGGAAACCTTGAAGGAATTATTTTTATTATTCATGTAAAGATATGTTTAGATCTGGAATATCATTTGAAATTCCATGATTTCTTTGGCTGTTTAGCTAATATTTCAAGTGTTGTTTAGAACTAGGTGTTCCTGGTCGGGAATCCCACCTCTTTCATTGATTAGCTCTTAGAATAGGGTTGTACTTCATTTTCATCAGGAATTTGTGCCACATTATTTCCACTCTCTGTAGAACACCTACCTTTAGTAATTACGCAAATTCTGAAGATCAGTTGGAAGGTGGAGGTTGTCAAAAGTATTTCAGCTGGAGAATCAATGTAGGATTATTCCTATCACCTTGGGATTCAAGGTCAGCATTCCTAGGGCTTCATTTCAGATCTGGAATTAGGCCAAATATTATTGAAATCCTATCATCAGTAGTCCCATCAAGGATTGCACAATCCATCATTGCAGATCGAGAGGAGGAAGGAAGTTACTAGTATTTCTGCTAGTAATCCTATGAGGGATCATCCCCAAACCTTGCCATCACCATTTACATCAGCCTGAAGCTTATTGTAGAAATTTTAGTAGGCATAGAGATTCTACCTATTGTACAATTCATTTTCTGTAGCAGCTACATATTCAGTTGCTGCAACTTGAAGGAGGAATAATAGGAGTCAAGATCTCAAGCTCCTAGCTTCTAGATCTAAAGGAGGGATCAACCCTCAAAGCTTAGGTCTGTTTTTAGAAAATATTGCAGCCATATTTAGATCAGATCTAGCTTCAGATATGTATAACCCAGTAGTCAAAGGATAAAACCCTAGGAGGGTGATTTTCCAAAGTTGTAGATCTGGAAAATCCTATCAGGGTTATCTTGGGTTCCCATCACATTGGCCAGATCTTGAATCTTGGCATCATCAGAGCTCCTGAGCTCCATAGATCTGTATTTCCTTTTGAAAAAACTTCATGTACATTAGCAACAAAAGGGACAACTCAATATTGATTCATGTAAGATCACCAGTTACATAGTGCTAGTTGTAGCATGTTTGCAGGGTGATTCAAGGCCATCTCTTTAGCTAGATTTCCTCATCTTTTATACATTGTGTAACTGAATCCTCTCCACATAATAAAATGGCTCAGCTTCTATATATATTCTGATGTTGTCTTTAGATTTATTGTTTACTTATTTGTAGTTCTTATATTATGTTTCAGTATTACTACATTCTCCCTTTTGAGATATTACATTCGATCCCTTCAAAATAATTCAGACATAGATACTCCATTACTAGTTAGACTCCTTCTTCACTATATTTTCTTACTATAATCCACACTAAGAGTAGTCTTTGTTTCTTTTTGTATTATGCTTCAAGTATGAGGTATATTAGGCCCAGAAATATAGATAATTATCCTTCTCCTGTTATGTTTTCCAACCTCTAATTTTTATACCAAAATAGTTCTCAATTTCGCACTCCAATTGCAGACACTTGATCTGAACTCCTTTGCTGTCTATATTGCACCAAACCACACTGTATTATTGCCTCAGACATGTCTGAAAATATCAAACCAATTCAAACTCTTCTATCTATGTTTTCTACACAGTCCATAGGGGTATTTATAGTGGTTTGACCCTGTAATTAGCCGACTTGTCAATGAATTGATGTGACCTATTTTGACTCAACCTTTCAAGGGGTATTCTGTAGCATTTTCAAGACGACTTCTTCTAGAAATTTATAATGCACGATGACAAGGTATTGAGGCATAATTTTTCACCTGGACAAGTGTAAAAATCCTTCAAATACATGGCTCTAAATTATACATTTATGACAAGATGACAAATCCATAAAAGACACCAAGAAGAAGTCTTTGACCTATAATAAAAACCCCTTTATTATGAAACCCATGAAGCAAGCTTTAAAAAATTACATTTTATCATCTTTGTCTTCTTCGTTACATAAATTCATAATTACATAGTCATTATGAAGACCGAACCTAGTGTTCCAACAACCTTAACGTCAACTCACTCATCCTGCTTCCCATAAGTTACCCCAGATGCCTACCCAACCAAATCCAAACTTGGAACAACACACAGGCACAGTATGTCTATAATGGAGAAACATTGTATCCAATGTATGTTGTGGAGATCCATGAGATAAAACTTAGGTCGAGGAGAGTGATCCTAGAAATAATCCTTCATCTCCACCTAAAGAGGTTGAAGAGGAAAAGGATGAAAGCATCCCTCAGATCGATAGACCTCATTTTCCTGAGTGACTGATCCACCCTAGCCAGCACACCCTAGAAGAGACTGAACTTTTGGGACAACTTAAGAATATGTGTGTAAACAAACCACTTATTTAGGAAATTAAGGATGTTCCCATCTACAATAAGCTTATCAAATAAAAATTATTTGAAAATACTGGGAGAAAGAATAGAGTCACCCCCACCATCAATTTTGTAGGTTAGTTATCTGATTTGATGTTGGGAAGAGTAATTTTCCCGAAATACCTAGACCCTGGGAGTCCAGTAGTAGATGTACACATTGATGGTATCATTGTACCTCATACATTAATTGATATTAGGGCTACCATCAATGTGATAACCGGGGAAACCATGTTGAAGTTCAACCTCCAAGGAGACTTGAGAAGGATCACTCAAGTTATGCTACTTGTAGATAGATCGACAATATATTTGGAAGGAGTTGCTGAGGATGTTATGGTCTCCATTGACTCCTGGGAATATTCCATTGACTTACTGGTACTTCAGCCCAAAACAAAGTTTAGTGGCTATCCTCTCATTCTAGGAAGACCTTGGTTGGCCACTTTCGATGCTTATATCATATGTAGGGTTGGAAACATGATTATCAAGAATGGTCCCTTATCAAAACAACTGGTATTATATCCTCTTGCTTAGCCTTCCATTGAACATGATATACATCTATGGATGGAGGATGAAGAAGAATATGAAGTGCACCATATCACACACTACCTTATATGTAACTTATATGTTTATATCAAACGGAGGCAACCCGATGAATATGATCTCATTGACCATATACTTAAAATCCAACCCCCCACTACCACTCCACCAGATGACTTGGTGAGAGAATATGAAAGAAACCCTTGGACCGAGTTATGCTTAGTTGACTCAACCTATGAACCAGCAAAGGTTGTAGAATTTAGCCCATCTAGATCCCTAAAGATCAACCCCTGTCTCTCGGAAAAAGAGGACGAACATTTGTGCCAGTTCTTGAGAGAGAACTTATATTATTTTTCTTGGGATTAAAAGGACATGAAAGGAATGCATCCCTCAGTTTTCACACATCATATTTCATCAAAGAGGGATGCAAGCATATGCACCAACCCCAAAGGAGGATGAACTCCGTTAGAGAACTTTTGAGGTCTAAAATGGGCCTCCTAAGAAAAATTTACAACCAAAATAAGCTTTATAGGAACTAATAGGATTCAAGATGATGATGTCAACCATGGGTGATGATTCACCATTTTTGGGGTAAAAAAGTAAAAAGATGAAAAAATAATAAAATAATAAAACTACTTTTTCAACTTGTATTTTCAACTTATTTCCCTAATTTTTTACTCAAATTTCGAGCAGGGGTATTCGCTTGATGCAAAATTTAATTACTCATCTAAGGAGTAGCTATGTTGCATACTTTCGATGGACCCTACTACATGAAAAATAGAAATATATGAAAAATCGTGATTACAATCATGTTTTTCATGTATTTCTTATTTTTCGTTTAGAACAATTCATCAAAAGTATGCAAAATGGGAAATCCTTGGACGAGGAACCAAATTCTACATCCAACAAGTGTTCCCACTCAAAATTTGAGTAAATCCATAGGAAGATATGTTGAAAATACGAGTTGAAAAAGTACTTTTTTCTTTTTTCCCTCTAAAATTTGATGATGTAATCTAATATTATTTTATTATTTCCACTACTGTTTTATAATCTCCTTATGATGACCATTTTAGATCTCAAAATTTTCCTAATGCAACCTTAAAGGATAGAGTAAAGGATGAGTTACAAAAGTTGCTACATGCAGGGTTCATATACCCCATACCAGACAGTGAGAGGGTGTCTCCTCTTGTCTTAGTCCCAAAGAATAATGGAAGTGGAGGATATGTGTTGACTACAGATAACTGAAAAAAAAAAAAAAAAAAAAAAAAAAAAAAAACTACTAAATAACACCATTTCCCCTTGCATTTTATTCACCAAATCTTGGATTGTCTTGCAGGAAAAAAATTATTCTCTTTCCTGAATGGATTTAATGGGTACAATCATATTCAGATCATCCCTGACGACCAAGATAAGGCCACATTCACATTTCTTTGGGGAAACTTCGCTTATATAGTTCTTCCCTTTGGCCTATGAAATTCCCATGACACTTTCTAGAGAGCAGTATTGAGCATTTTTTCTGAGCTTGTCCATGATTATGTGGAAATATACATGGATGATTTCACTCCCTATGGGTATGATTTCCAGGAGGTTATATCCAATCTGGGTAAGGTACTGAGGAAATTCATTAAAATGCATCTCTCTATGAGCACTAAGAAATGTGTATTCTTGAAAAAGGCATGGATTTTCCTTGGGCACTCCATATCTCAGGTAGGGATACAAGTAGATCCAAACAAAATTGGCATCATAAAAAGAGTACCTATACCTCAGAAGCATATTCATGTTAGAATTTTCTTAGGCTTGGATGGTTACTATAGGAGATTTATCAAGGAATTTAGCAAATTGGCTTCTCCATTATTTGGATTGTTGGTCAAGGATTGTGAATTTTAGTGGTCAAGTCTCCGTCAAAAGGCTTTTGATAGCATTAAGGAAATATTGATAACTGCCTCTATATGTCGAGGTCCCAATTGGCCCTTGTACTTCCATGTCCATACCCATACATCAAATAAAGCTATGGAGAAATCCTTGGGACAATTGGAAGATAAATTACCCTATGTTATTTATTTCATTAGCAAAAATTTATCTAAGGCTGAACTAAACTACATTGTCACTGAGAAAGAGATTTTAGTTGTTTTCCATTATTTGAATAAGTTTAGACATTATATTAATGGGTATCAAAAAATTTCGCATACTGACCATGCAACAATCAGGCACTGAATGAAGAAACATGATGTAAATTCTAGAATCATTGTATGGTTATTATTGTTGAACAATTTGATTTGACCATTGTTGATAAGCCTAGGAAAGAAAATGTTGTTGAAGATTTCCTGTATAGACTCACTTTTCTTGCAGATGAGGAAGGGATGATTGATGATCAGATTCTAGATGAACACTTATTTTCTATCTCAGTACTCTCTGCTTAGTTTGCTGACATAGCCAATTACCTGGTTGCTAGGAGCTTTCCTCCAAACCTTCCATCAAAATAAAATAGAAGAATTGTAAGAAAGAGTGTCCCTTTCACTTGGATTAGTGGCAATACTTTTAAATTAGGACTAGATCAAATCCTTAGAAGATGTGTCAGGGAAGAGGATTTCTTTGACATCATCTTAGCATGTCATGATGGGCCCTATGGGGTTCATTTTTCTACTAAGAGGAAAACTTTCAAAGCCTTGCAAGATGGATACTATTGGACTACTCTCCATTAGGATGCCAAGAGATACACAACTATATATATGCTCAATTCTAGAGGACATGGAAACCTACATCGAGGGATGAGATTCCTCTACAACCTCAGGTGGCCTTGGAGCCATTTGACAAGTGGGGCATGGAATTAATTGGACCAATTGATCCACCATCCAGGGAGACGAGATACATCATAGTATGCATTGATTACTTTACCAAGTGGGCTTAAAAAAAGACTTTCAAGGCATCAAAAGAAGATAAGGTGGCTTAATTTTTGAGAGATAATTTGTTTTACAAGTTTGGATGTCACAAGGAGATAGTCACTGATGAAGGGGATCAATTAACATCCCATATAATTGAAAATCTAGTGAGGAAACACAATATCAAACAAAATACTTCTATTGCCTATCATCCTCAAGCAAATGGGCAGGTGGAGGTGACCAATATAGCATTAGAAAATCCTTACCAAAGATGTAAGAAGTATCATAAGAGATTGGGTATACAGACTAGTGGAGGCCACTTGGGCATACAACATCACTTGGAAGACAATTACAAGGTTTACTCCATATGATCTCGTCTATGGGAATAAAGTTTTGCACTCTATTGAGTTTTATTATAACACCCTCAGAATGGCAGCTCAATTGGATTTGGACATCACAAAGGAAAAATGAGAGAGATTGCTTCAGTTAAATGGGTTGGATGAATTTAGGATGCAGGTCCTCCTTCACACAAAATTAATCCAACTACAAAGGAAAGTCTGGCATGACAAGCACTTCAAAGAGAATACATTTCAGGAAGGAGACTGGGTTTTGCTCTATGACTCTAGATTTAAGGACTTCAAGGTAAATTTAATGAACATATGGATAGAACCATATCAAATACAGAAATTCCATGAAAATGGATTTTTTAAAATCAGAAACATATATGAGGAGGGGATCCCCCTACTTGTCAATGATTACATGATGAAAATGTACAATAGGCCCCTGTCCAAGGTAGAATTCATCAACAAAATCAGCGGAGAGGTGAATGTAATTGGGAGCCTCATAGCTTCCAGTCCCTCACCCTCCTAGGAAGAAGGAAAAAGAAAAAATAAGGAGGCCTGGGTGAAAACCTTTCTGAGGCATCCAAGGCCAACTCCAGGATTGAAAACCTCCATGAGGAAATCGTGGAGAAAAAATAAAGATAGAAAAAAGAAAATAAATAAAATATCTTTGGGTGAAAACCCCTTGGAGGCACCCAAGGTAGGCTTGTGGATTGAAAACCTCTTTTGAGACATCCCACCTATCTTCAAAAAATAAAAATAGAAAATAAAAAAATAAAAAACACAAAAAAAATCAAGGGGATGAAATAACACCAAGGAAAATAACATGTTTCTGTTTTACAGGTTGAAGAAAAGTGGTACAACATGGATGAGAATACAATATTCCTCCATATCCCTTTCTCTCCTCTATATATTCACTCCACACCAAACTCCAAAACTCATCCCACCATCAAATTCTACCACCCCATGAGCAAGAAAACTCTAAATTTCTCCTGTCCCTGTATTGCTACAGGATGTCCTAGAAAGCTATAGAAAATCATCTAGTGCTATAGGAATTCTTGAACACCTACATGAATAAAGTTAAAGGCCACAATCATTCACCCAAGCCTCTCTGATCCTAGGAAGTGGTATGAAAAGTGTCACCTTACCTATGCCTACCAACCCTAATCATCATGCCATTCCATGGATTGAGATTCCTTTTCTAACCCTCTATTTTTCTTATGTGATACAAACTATTTTTACATGGACACAAAACATTTTATTTCATGTTTCTCCTAAAACTCAACACTACCTCAACATGCTAACACCACCTCCAACATTTCCACGTCATTCCCTCACCACCTCATGTCATTTTGGGATCCATAATATGCAAAAAAGAGACTTCTACAGGAAGATAATATCTTCCTGTAGCACACCTGTACAAGCACCAAAACCATTCGATTATGGCTTTGCACATCTAGAGCAGCAGAGAAAGGTTGAAGATATGATAATGAAGGCAACCACAAGACTCTAGGGAGGAAGATACATCAACAAAAATAGCTTGAAGCCTCCATGAGATACCTGCAAACAACACATCAACAAAGAAAGCACCTCACTTATGAAATAAAGACACAAAAAATAAAGGAATCTCCCGTGATTACTCCACTGTTATAGCTCTCTGCATGAAGGACCCTGCAACCAATTGGAAACAAGGTAAGGCTCAAGTATGACCCTTTCACACTCCATCTATGCATATTTGACTAGATGAATTAAGGTCGAAGAGAGGAGATTCAATAAGATAATAGGTGGATAGTTAACTTGGCCACCCTCGACAGTGGAACTAAAAGAGTTTGGTGGAGTTGGCATGTCACGTGGAGCTGTCACATCAGTGGCAATGAGATCACAGAAAGTGGGTGATGATTACGAGGTAGGAGGGAATGATCACTTTGAGTGGGGCCAATATTCCAAATGAGGAAATCTCGTGCAAGGTCCACCTAAGCACGATGATCCAAGCCCACTCGAAATGGCATAAAAAGTACTTTGGCTCACTTCCCCTCACACATATTTTTATTTAAAAAACAGTTAAACAAAGGATGAAGTTGTGAAGCCACTGAGAAGGTTTTAACACCAGTTAGTTGTGCCTGCAGGAATTTATATGAAAAAGGCTGCAATTTCTATAGGAAACTTCAAGGAGTGCTACAGGGGGTTGAGAAGAAGCATTCAAGCCACCAAAAGGGCCAATTACAAATAAAACACCACCCTCCATTAAGGAAATTCAATTTATAGAGGTAAGTGGCCATTACCTCCATCAAGTTTACAAAAATTTCTCCAAAGAAGTCTGCGTGTAGTAGGGTCATAATTAAGGGAATTGAAGAAACTGTGTGAAAATGTAAGAGGTAAAACATTCATATTGGAGTATTAAGAGTATTATTTCCACTATCACTAGTAAATTTGACACTAAGACCATAGAAGAATGTTAGATAAGGGAAACACCAACACCTGTCTAACCATGGTTTGATTAAATTAATAGTGGAGGATGCCCTCAATAAGCTCATAATTCTTGTGTTATGGTACAGTTTCATTGACATGGACAAAGAGACTTTGATAAGGACACAAAATATCACTTCTGGAGATACCCCTTCCTCTAGCCTTGAAGATAGTGATATTAGGGCAGAGGGAGAAGAGACTGAAGAAGAGGAGATGGAGAAAGAGAAGGGAAAAATAGAGGATGCAAAGGAAGAGAGAAAAACTTATGAGGAAGAATAAGAGAGGGAGGTAGAGAAGGAGGCTTTGAGGCCCAAGGAGGCCAATAACATATCCCCTCAACAAACCAGTCTATTGCTAGGAAACACTGAAGATGAGGTGGCAGCCACCTTAACCACTTTAAGCACCCCTGTAAAACCCAAGAAGAAAATGAAAAGGAAAACTCCCATGTATTTTAAAACTAGAAAGAGAACTAGGGTGAAACAAGGAAGACCTCAAACTCCAATAGAGGTCCCCATTACCATTGAGGAATCCCATAGCCAAATGGAAGAAATAGGGCCATAGGAAGGAAAAATTGAGGAAATTACTTCCAAAATACCAAACCCAAGACACCCATGACATATGGAAGAAGGCACTCTGCCAGATTAGCATCTTTAAAACAATTAGGCGTGCCCACATACCTCCAAGGAGGAAAAAAAAGATGATATAGGAAACACATGGTGTGCTATAGGAAATAAGGGAAAATCTACAGGAAGAGAAGAATGATCAAGGGGAAGAATAGAAGCCACCAATAGAAGGGAAGAGTGCCCAAATTGAAGGAAAATAGGTATAGGGGGAAGCAGAATTTGTAAGACAACATCCACAAGAAGAAGCAACCTCTCCAAAAACTTTTCAAAAAGACATCATAGAGTTCCAAGAACCTACCCCATAGCCTGTATGGAGATATTACTAAAATTTCATTAATGGTGGGAGGCTGATACCTGAGAAACACTCAATCCCTCTCTTTAATGAGCTAGAAATAGAAAGGGGGCACACCCACAGGTGGATGCAAATTGAAAAGTCCAAAAATGTTGAGGATGTGTGGATAACGGAGGAAACAATCACTGAGATAGGGAAGGGCTACGACTGATGTCAAAATTAGAGAATCGTTATTGAGAGAACAACTACAAGTCGAGCAAGCCGAGAACATGAGGCTAAAGGAATAATTGCAAGAGAAGGACAGAAAATTTCCACCATGGAAAATTTTTGCATGGAGGAAATGCAATACATACACCCTTCTAATTCTTGTGTAGTCTACTTGAAAGAGAAATGTTTGAAGTTTCAAATAAAAACCTTATCACAACATGGTTCATTGCCCTTTCAAAATTATAGGCAATTCATTGATTTTTGTAGGCAGTCCAGTGTGGAAGAGAGAGATAGGATGGAAGAATTTTACATACAAAACCTCATTTTTACTGACATGAATGTCTAGAACCCCAATTCTAGGTTGAGTGATATGAAATTGATGGACTTAGAATATTAAGTATAAAATGAATAAAAAATGGTAGAAGAAATCAAGAGGGTGATGAAGAGAGAATAAAGAGAACCCCTCCAAATCAAGGCAGAGCTCATAAGCCCTAGAGGCATCATCAACAATCACGAGATGATCTCCAATGATGCTGACCTAATAGAAAAATAAATTAACACCCAAGCACATGAAATATCACTTTTTGATGGAATCTCCATATACTAGGAGAAGAGAGTGTGGAGGCATTCCAAAGTATATGGAAATGCTCTACCACTTGGCCCAAAGAATAGGGAGTACCATACTCTATATAAATTGAGAGTTACCTTAGAAAGAGTGCCCTTGTACAAAAAGCAATGCAAAGAATGAAAATCCAGTGGATACGATTAAATATAATCCCACCTTTGTTGCAGGGGCTACATCAAGGGATAGATAAAACTGAGAACCATAAGGAATGGGAGGAACCAGAAAATAATGTAGGATTCTACCCACCAGAAGGAACTCCTTTTGAGCTACCCTGAGATTTTAGGGAAGCTACTAGAGCTCTGAAGGAAATTATGGGAGAGGAAAAAGTTTCTAAGAGGATGTGCAACCATTTAAGTAGCGGGGGTGATGATGAGGCCCATCATTAAGTATATTTTAAGGGATTATAGTGTCACCTTTTTAGCTTATTTACTCTCTCTCTCTCTCTCACATTTGATTACATTTTGTCATATTTTTCTTAGTGAGAAAGTTGTAATAGGATTATCATGACTTGAAGCCTAACATGGTTTAATTGAAGGAAATGAAGGGAATAAAGCTATTTTTTAGTAAAACTCCATGTCAGGGCTTGGAGTAGATAACAAGGAGAAATTATAAAAAAAAAATTCCACCGTGTTAACTTTCACAATCAACCACATATCTCCTCATATCCTCCTCCAACGGTTAGAAGGCAAAGGAAACCAAGAAAGTGAAAGTTAAGATGGATCCAAGCTCCACATGTCTCGAAGATCAAGGGGAAAAATTCCTACTTTTTATGGAGTTGTTGGTTGCTTCCCTTTAGTATCAATGAATAAGAGGAAGAGCTCATTAGGATTTGATTTCCATAGGAAGCTAGATAACCCTTGGATCTGTATTAGAGATATTTTGACTGTCATTTTTGATGTAAGAGACTTATTATGAAATAAGAATGAGAAGTTGGTCTATTTATCACTGAGTTGATTTTAGAGGACTGAAGTTGGCGGGTTAGGGCCCAATCCATGATTTGTAGTCTCTCTTGTGTAAATTTGTGTTTATTTATGCTTCAGTATTTTGGTTGATGTCATGGCATTTTAGTAGCATCTAAAAAATCAAAATTGTGTTGACAGTCCCCGCCTCTCACCTCTTCCATTGGAGCTTGAGGAGGAAGGTCTTACACCATAGGCCAAAAACATTCAGTTTATAATAAAATAATGTAAATTTTTTCTATCATGAATATGTTGTATATTAGAGGTTAGATTTATGATGTAGGTGAATGCGTAGCTTAAGTTAAATTCAACTCATATTTTCCATTGTTTTACATGATAAGTTGTTAAGGATAAATGCATGAGTGAATGTACTGGTTGAAGGTTTGGTTACAACATCAGAGAAGGACCCCCTTTTCAGCACTATCACTTTGGACTTCAACCCTCCTTCATTTGCCTTACATTCTTCCATGCATGACCCTATTTAGAAGACCATCTTCACACCCACCGAGAGCAGCCTTCTTGGTGCAAGACAAGACTTCCACGGTTTGTGAGATTGGAAAAGGGATTTGGTCACCCTAATTAAATTAAATCTACCATACCCCCACCTTTCATGATCTCCATTCCACCATTCTTAGCCTCAATACTTCTTGGCTTGTTTCCTGTAGCATTATAGGACTTCCAGTAGAAAAAAAAAGGATCCTATAGCAGCGTTGAGCACCACCTCCTTCACTCTATAATCACTCCTCCACCTCACCTGATCTTAATATGAGCCTTAGTGTACCCCTAACTTGGAATTCTTGGTTCAAGGACACCACTAGGTCACCCAAAATCCTTATTCTCTTGCTGAAAAACATATTAAATTAAGTGTGATTAGTTTATTATATAATACACCATTAGCAAAATAGCTAGCAATGCAATAGATAGAATTTAATTGATCATAGATGTAGTATGTGTGTGAAAGTAGATTAGGTCCCTTTTTTCAAGTCAATTGAGTAGACTAGAGAATGAATGCAATCTAGTATAATTTCCCTTCTTGTAATTAGAGTCAACGCTAGTATTTTCCATTGCAAAAGTAGACAATAAGTAGATGAATGAGTACAATATAACATAGTTTATTTTCTTAAAAATAGAGTAGTGTTCATGGTTTACTTTCAGTATTGAGTTGAAATTAGAAGTGTGAAAAAAATTCTTCCTTATAATACTAATAATTCCCAACACCTCATAGTAGAACTAAGATGAGGATGGCATGAGTATAGCTCATCTACTATGCATATAACACTGTCACCTCCAAGTTTGTACAAATCCTGGGTTTATAAGTAAATTTGAGTAGCCTTTGGGGTTTGCAGCAATCTTGGTGTAATACTAGGGCTCGCCACCATCTACGCTAAAAGTGCTAGAATAGATATGATTTAATAGTACCTTTCTACTAGAGAAAATGTCTCCTCATAATCTATTCCCTCCACCTGAGAGAAAACCTTAGCCACAAATATTGCCTTGTGTTTCTCGACACTCCCATCTGCTTCTTGCTTCACATTATAGATCCACCTGGATCCTAAAACTAACTTGTTCTCTGGTCTTAAGACAACTTCCTATTCTCTTTTCCTAATAATGGAGTCATAATCTTCTACCATGGCATCAACCCATACTGGTTGCTGCACTTCTTCCTCGAATGATGATGGCTCAGTCTCTAAACTCTCACTCATAAGATCCATGTAGCTAGTGTATCGATAGGGTGACCTTCTCTACCTGCGATGTGATGTGGGTGATCCCACATTCTCTCTAGCATCATGCATCAACCTATCATCCTCTATGGTGTCCTTCCTTCCATATCTGGATGTCTCTTCATGAGTGGGTGCTTTCACTCTTTGCTCCTCTGCTTGTGGCTACTCCACATCTTAAGGTTCTTATTTTGGATTTAAAAACTCCTCATCTGCATGCATATGAAGCTCCCTCTCAAGGTAAATTCACATGTATTTTCCTTCATAAAATTTCACATCTCTATGAACCAATGTCATCTTGTTATATGGAAGTTACACCTGATAGTTGTGAGGTGTATAAGTGTACCCCGCAAATATACCCAACTCAGCTCTTGGTTCTAACTTTTTTCATGCATCTTTCGTAACATAATAGTAAATTGATGAACCAATAATTCTAAAGTGTTCCACATTTGAATTCTAACCGGAAAGGCTTCCTATGGTTTACTCATCTAGAGGATCCAATGAGGACTGTTGTTCTACACATGCACAACAGTGTTGGATGATTTCGCCCACAAGTGCAAAGGTAGGCCCTAATCATGTAACATCGCCCGTGAAGCTCCCACAATGATTATATTCTTCCTTTATGCAACCCCATTCTATGGTAGGTTATGGGGTGCTATTAATCCATATCGAATTCCTTCTAATGTACAAAATTTCTTGAATTCATTTGGCACATATTATCCACCATTGTCACTCTTGAGAACCTTCACTTTCATGCGTGCATATTTTTCAACAAGTGCTTTGAACTCACAAAATTTTGGGGATGTCTAGGCTTTCTTCTACATTAATAATATCCAACACTTGCATGAAAAATCATCTACAAAAATCACATAATACATGTGCTTGGACGTGGAGGCTGTTAAGAACGGTCCACACACATATGAGTGAACTCATTCAAGGATCACTTGTGCTCGACTGTCCTTGTCATAAAACGTGGCTTTGGTGTACTTCCCTAATGTACACCCTTTTCATGTATCACACCGCTAAATTTCACCCTTGGGAGGTCTTGTAGAAATATGTTGCATGATCTTAAAATATCTGTGGTGTAGAAGGCCCAATCTTCTATTCCATAACTCACTAATGTCTCGATGATCCACCTTCTCTATCTTCATTCTCAAGGAAGCTCAATATTATAAATCCAATTTGTAGAGGTTCCTTACCTAAACCTTGCTCTTATTCACCCATCCCATGGCTATGTGACAAAGTAATTCCTTTTATTTACTAAATATCACATCATAGCCATGGTATTCTAACATAGAAACTGAAACTAAGTTCTTCTTCAAACCAGGCACATACATGACATATTTCAATGTGAGAGGGGAACTGAAATGCCTCATAAAGGTAATAGTACCCATTTTGGTCATGAAATACCTCCCATCATATCCCATCTCAATGTGCATCTGGATGTTTTTCTCCTCCAAGTCATTGAATAACTCTTTGTTAATAGTAATATGGAATGAGGCTCCACTATCCAAGTACCACACACTACCCATCAATGATGAAACCATGCATGTGATGAGGGTGAAATCCAACTCAAATTGTGAATCAAGTGCTTCACATGTCGCTCCTCCTGAGGGCTTCTTGTCAGCCTTCTTATGCAGAAACTTTGTGGCATAATGTCCCAACTCATGAGTGTGAAAACATTTAATCTTAGACAAGCCCTTATTCTTTCCTTCTTGGCCAGAATATGATTTGGAATGGGATGAATTCCCTTTCCCTTTATTCACCTTTCAAGCCAAGGCACAATTCTCCTCATCATCATGCATTGATGAGGATCCATCTTTGGTGTTCCACTGAATCTATTCTTGTGCCAAGTCAAACCATAAACGCTTCCACTCTTATAGCTTCTCCCTCCCATTAAATGAATCATGATAGTTGTTCCATCTATTAGGAAGGCCTAGAAGTTCCAGGATCACTAGATCATCTTCATCAACTATAACACCAACACTTCCAAGCTCATCTCAAAATTGGGTAAAGTTGGTCAAGTAATTTGGTATTGTGTCACCCTTCTCCATATTGAGTTTATTGAGCTTGTCCTTCGGTGCCAACTTCTTTTGGTCATTGCTACTCTGAAACAAATATGTTAGGGCCTTCAAAATCTCATATGGAGTTTCACTTCCATGGAAGTTCAAGGCAATATGAACTCCTTCCAATATAATTATTCTGGCCATTTATGCACACTTATTCCACTCTGCTAGATCATGTGCATCATCTAGAGCTCATTTCAGGGTTTCCTTGTCAATGAACACCTTTAATCTGTTTTCCTCTAAGACTGCTTCCATCTGGTCTCTTTGAGAAATGTAATTATAGATATCCTCAAGGTCATACTTGAGCCTAAGACCATAGAATGTCATCATAATCCTACTGCTAGCTCTGAAGAAGATAACAAAAAAACTTGTTCCTCCTACAAGCACAAACTTGTGTTATTCTCTTCTATAGTGATTTCTCTTATGATTACATGTATAAAATCCACGTATATTCAAACTGATAATTTTAATATACTAAAACAATATACTTAAATATACTCTACAAATTGCAGAAACCAATTACGATAAACAAAATCATAAAACATGAAGGAGAAATAATTTCAATCACACATTACACAAATATTTACTAGGGAAAGCCTCAACTAAAAACCTTGCTATTTTTATATTGCATAATTAAGAAAATACAAGAAGATTACAATGCTTTTCTCCAACTAGAGAAACCTATGCACTATCTATATATGTCTCACTACTTCCTAGAAATTCCTAATACTTAACCAATTTTTTTCCCTACACGATCCCTATTTCCTTGTGATGTTTCCTTGGGTAATTAGCTCCTATTAATTAGAGAAACTCCCAATATTAATTGCACAATACATCTAGGAATTTCCTATGAGTGCATGCACCACTTGTACAATTCGGATTATTATACAACTAATAGTACACTACCCTTGAACTGCAATCTCAACTGAGTCTTTCTCAGAAATAACATGCATGAGTTATTTATGAGTGAATCATCAGTTATATGATCTATCACTAGATGTGGTTCAAGTCCAAGTTCCTATTGGAAATGTTGTCATTGATGGCAAAGGAATTGGAAAAGACAGGAGCAGCACCTAAACTATCCATAAGGCAAAATAGACAAGGTAATAGAATGAACGATAAATTGAATATCTGGCCAAGATTTGTATATGTTAATAAAGAACTGTGGAATCCCCTAAACCTCTGTATGAATCTCTACGTATGGAGTTAAAAATGAAACCTTGTTGAGGAATCATGGTCGTAGGATTCGAATTCCAGGATGAGACCTTCTTGTAATGAAGAACTGGCTGAGTTTGATATTTGCAGTCGTGGAACTACTTGGTTGAATATATAAGGGGCTCTCGAGGCATTCAGTGTATCCATTGAATAACTTATTGGTGGCAGAGATATGATGTTTTTGAATGTACAGGTGGAAGCGGAAATGTGACAGGATAGAACTACGAAATGGAAGGTTGATATGTTATATATATCATAGAAGAATTGAAGAATGACATTGAATTGTAACGAGTTAATGTTTGTAAGGAAATCCCATCGGAAGAGAACTACATTTTTTCATTGATTATTGGAAATCCTGCCAAAAATAAACCAAAGTTATAGCGCAAACCCAGACTAACTCTTTGGAATCATGAACAGAACCTTGAGCGAAGGGCGGAACCACGAAGGAGGAACAGTGAAGGCGGTTTATGGTTTTTATCGCACTGTTTTCAACGGGCAAGCGGTATTCAAGAGGTGGAGAGTGATTCCATAGAACGGATGACACGCATCCCTGTACGATTTTACAAAACCAATTTTCACTATGCACCATCACACATTATATTTCGACTGAGGACGCCCAGCGATATCGTTGAGTGTCGTTGATCTGGGAAGGGGTCATTGGACGGTCGTCATTTGTTGAAGATGCGCGAAGTTTAACAAAGGTACGGCGGACCATCGCACGTTAACGTTTGGCATCGGAGGTCGAGCGATATGTATATATGTCGTTGATCTGGAAGCTTGCTAATCTAACGGTGATCAAACGCTGGATTTGCGCGAAGTTTATTGTGGTACGATGGGCATATTGGATTGGCTATTGACTATGTATGTGGGCCTGGGGTCAAAGTTCTATCGTAAGATTAATTTATTTAGAAGCATTGGATATTTATATAAAATCCGAAGGGTTAATATTTAGACATAAGGCTTGGGAATTCAAAAGTTGTAAATATATTTGTTTGTTAATTTCTTTAAAATTGATAAATAAAATTAAAAAGAGATAAAAAAAAAAGGCCCCGTGGGATAAAATAAAAGGAATACCATTAGAGGTTCGTGGTTTTTGACTCATGGTTTTAATAAAGGCAAAACTATATAAGGAGAAGAAAAAAAATAGAGAACGGGGGGTATCGTAAGGGTTGTGAATAAAAATTTCTCCAAAAATAATATCTGTATGGGCGAGCTCTATTCTTAACTGATAAATCTGAAACTACGATGCACCCATGAATATAATGATCTGACGATGATGAATCTCTTGTGTGAATAACGGACGAAATCGTGAAGAACTTGTTGAGTATACAGAAAATAAATAAATATGGTGACCGACAAGATATGTCATATGGAAACTGATGGATCCAGTATGAAAATTGATGAAACGTGGTCTGCAGTGGTGCTGAGGGTCGAAGCCTTTAGAGAGGGGGTTGTAGCTCCCTTCCAGTGGTAGCTGGTAAATGAGAGCAGGGGGTAGTAGCTCCCTTCCAGGAAAGTCTGGTAAAGGAGAGAAGGTTGTAGCTTTCTGCAGGTGGGTGCCTGCGTGCTGGTATAAGTCTACACTAGCATATATTGTAAGAATTTTTCTCTATAATAAATATTGAAGACTGAGATTACAGCAGCGGTGGTTTTCTCCCAAATTGGGTTTCCACCTTAAATCCTGGTGTTCATATGTATTTTTTACGTTTGATGGTTTGTTCTGTTATTTCTGTTCATGCTTAATGCTTATCTGATGCAATGCTCTAAGTAAAGACATAATAAGATATCTGGACATACATGTTGGATGTAGTACTATAACATATGCTTTTGAGTGAAAGAAAAGAAAAAAAATTTAGCCCTAAATACTGATTCACCCCCCCCTCTCAGTATTTTTCCCAACAATTGGAATCAGAGCAGGTCCTTCTGAAAAGCTTAGCCACTAGAAGGAAGATCAAGAAAGATGAGCAATCAAGATGGAACAACATCTACCAGGCCTCCACTCTTTAATGAAAATAATTTAATCTTCTGGAAAACAAGGATGAGATCCTATCTTCAGTCTCTGGGAGTAGAGGTATGGGCAATTATTGAACAAGGATATCAATATCCAGCTGCACTACCAACAGATCCGATGGAAAGAAAGAATTATGAAACAAATGCAAAGGCGGTCAATGCTCTATTGGGAAGTCTAACTGAATCAAAATTTTTCAAAGTCATGCAATTGAATACAGCAAAGACAATATGGGACAAAATCATTCTAAGTTATGAAGGTGATGCAAAGGTAAAAAGTGCTAAACTCCAAACTCTTAGAATTCAATATGAGAATCTAAAAATGGATAATGAGGAGAGCATTGCCAATTTCTTTTTACGTCTTGATGATATTGTAAATCGTATGAGAAATATGGGAGAAACAATAACTGAATCTACTTTGGTTGAGAAAGTCTTAAGATCACTAACGACAAAATTTGAGTCAAAAGTTTCTGCTCTTGAAGAAAAGCAGGATCTTCAAAATCTTACTGTGGTGCAACTTCATGGCATACTAACTGCATATGAAATGAGAAGAGGAGGACCATCTAAAGTCAAAGAAGCAGTCTTTATAACTTCTACAAAAGGGAAGGAAGTACAAAAAACAGAAGGATCAGGATGGATCTCAGAAGAAGATGAGATAAACTTTGTAAAGAAACTTCAACTTGGCATAGGATGTTTCAGAGGTAAGCTTCCTTTCAAATGTTTTGATTGTGGAAGAGTTGATCATTATGCTGCTAAATGTCCTTATAAAGAAACACATAAAAAGGGGAAGGAAGTAGCCAAAAGGAATAAGAATCATTTTAGCACTAGAAAGAGTTACTATACTCATGAAGATAGTGATGGTTTATCTGATAGTGAGGAAGAATGTGAACAAGATCTTAGACTTCTCATGGCATTTGAAAGAGAATCTAGAGAAGAAAAGGATACTTTTGTGGATGCTCTAGAAGACAGTGATTTTCTTGATGAAAACAATAAGCTCAAAATTTTCTTAGAAGAAAGTAAAATAACCATAGAAACTCTGAAAAATCAGCTTGAAGAAAAAGAGAAACACAATGAGAAATTAGAGTGTGAAGTAGTAAGTCTAAGAAAATAACTTTAGAAAGTAAAGACTCTGAATCTTAGATTTGCTAAAGGATTTGAAACCTTAGATGAGATTATCAAGGTACAACGTTCTCCTCTTATAAAGACAAGTCTTGGATATATCGTAGAATCTTCTCAGGCTTCAGCACCAAATTATCTAAAAGCAGTTACATCTGGTTTACAACATGCTGCCACTCAGCAAGTGAATAAAGAATCTTTACAGGTAAAGCATGATCATCTCAATTCAAAGAACACTAACAGGAATGTCTTTCAAAGAAACACCAATCAAAAAGTAAATTCATATAGACGATTTTATGATCGTAGAAATATCTTCTTCAATGGACAATGTTTCTCATGTCAGAATTTTGGTCATAAATCTATTCAATGTGTTGCATATAAAACCATCATGACAAGAGAATCAAGAAAGAAAAGGATTGATATTGAAACAAAGAAGAATATTTATAACAAATTTTCTCCTCTTCAAAATGAAGTTGAATGTGCTTATTGCAATAACTTTGGCCATGAATAATCTGAATGCAGGAGAAAAGTTCTGCCAAAAGAACATGTTTCTTCAAGCTCCAAAATATGGAAAAAGAAGGAATTACAGGTTGAAAATTGTGGCATAGCGTTATTTGCAAAAGATGAAGAAAACCAATGGTACATTTATAGTGGATGCTCAAGACACATGACAGGTGATAAAGACAAACTTCTTGCATATAGTGCTCTAGAAAAGGAAAAGAATGTTACTTTTGGAAATGATACTCCTGCGACCATTAAGGGAAAAGGGTCTGTTTTTCTAAAAGATAAGGTGAAAGCTAATGAAGTCATGTATGTGGATGGATTAAAGCATAACTTGTTAAGTGTAAGTCAAATGTGTGATCAAGGAACTGAATTTGTCTTTAGTTCAAAAGAATGTGTGGTACGTGATCTTGATACAGGTAAAACAATTATAAAAGGAAAAAGAACTCCAAGCAACCTCAGACATATTGAAGAACTGCTAAAAAGAAATGGGCATATTTGAGTAATCAGCAAATTGGCGGTGGCATAGAAGGCTGGGGTATCTAAGCTTCTAAATCAACAAATCAAGCAGACTAAAAGCTGTCAGGATCTTCCCAATATTACTCACCTCGAAATATCATATGTAACTATTAATTGTAATCAAACCAAAGAGCAATTTAATGCCAAGGAAGGATCATCAAAAGCCTCCCGAACTCATTCATACTGACATAATCTAGAAGAAAAAGTAAAAATTCACTAATGGTGAAGAATACTATATCTTATTCATTGATGACTTTTCTAGAATGTGTTGGATTGGGCTGCTTAAACACAAAGATGAAGCATTTGAGAAATTTCAGGTCTTCAAAGCACTAGTTGAGAATGAATTAGATCTAAAACTCAAGTGTCTCAGATCTGATCGAGGAGGAGAATATACATCAGATGAATTTCTTGAATTTTGTGAACAACATGGCATAAAAAGACAGTTTTCTGTAGCTGGGACTCCACAACAAAATGGTGTTGCAGAAAGAATGAATAGAATAGTTCAACAAATGGCTAGAGCTATGCTTGATGATTCCGGAACACCTGACACATTTTGGGGAGAAGCAGCACATACAGTAGTAAACATTCTCAACAAGGCACATGTTCGTGTAAATAGTGATAAAACTCCATATGAACTCTGGTATGGTAATCCTCCCACTGTAAAGCATTTTAGAATTTTTGGAAGAAAATGCTTTATCAAGAATAATGATGAAAAACTTGGCAAGTTTGAACCCAGAGTAGATGAAGGAATATTTCTTGGTTACTCCTCTATGAGTAGGGCATATAAATGTTACAATAAAAGACTTCGGAAGATTGTTGAATGTATTGATGTTGTTTTTGATGAGTTTCCTGCAATTCCAAAAGAATAAAAGAAAACAACAGATGAAGATGATGATGACACATATCCTACTACATCAAATAAGGATGATATAGACAGTGAACTCAATGAAGAACCCGAAGATGATTTATCTGAAAAATCTCCATCTAGATATGTTCAAAACAATCATCCAGAATCTCAAATTTTGGGAGAAAAGGGATCAGGTGTACAAACAAGAAGGACTCTAGTGGGATCTTCTAGCAATCTGGCATTTCTATCCACTATTGAACCTCACAATGTTAGTCAAGCTAGCAAAGATGAATGTTGGATTCAAGCCATGAATGAAGAGCTTGATCAAATTGAAAAGAATCACACTTGGGAATTAGTACCAAGACCTCATGACAAAAATGTCATTGGAACTAAATGGATATTCAAAAACAAGTTGAATGAGAATGGGGATGTTATAAGAAATAAAGCTAGACTTGTTTGCAAGGGGTATTCTCAACAAGAAGGTATAGACTTTGAAGAAAATTTTGCTCCTGTAGCCAGACTTGAAGCCATAAGAATGTTTCTTGCTTTTTCAAGCTTCCAACAAATCAAAGTTTATCAAATGGATGTTAAATCTGCTTTTCTGAATGGTGATTTAGAAGAAGAAGTTTATATAGAACAACCAGAAGGATTTATTTTGGGAAATGATGAAAAACTTCTTTGTAGACTTAAAAAGGATCTATATGGTTTCAAACAAACCCCAAGGGCATGGTACTATCTTCTTGACAAATATCTTCATCAATAAGGATTTTCAAAGGGGTCTGCTGATAGCAACTTATACACAAACACTGAAAATGACAAACTGTTGATTGTGGTTGTATATGTTGATGATATCATTTTTGGAAGTAATGAAGAGTCTATGAGTCAGAAATTTGCTTCTAATATGCAACAAGAATTTGAAATGTCTTTACTTGGGGAACTAACATTCTTTCTTGGCTTGCAAGTGCAACAAGCAACAGATGGTATATTCTTATCACAAGCAAAATACCTCAAGCAAATCCTGAAGAAGTATGGCATGGAAGATTGCAAACCTGTAAGTACACCAATGATAACCAGATGTAATCTTAGTTATAATGATGATTCCCCCACCGTAAATCAACCAGAATACAGATCTATGATAGGAAGTCTACTTTATCTCACTGGGACAAGACCAGACATCATGCATGCAGTTGGGATTGTTGGACGATTCCAAGATAATCCAAGAGAGTCTCATCTTTAGGCTGTGAAAAGAATATTCAAATATCTACAAGGAACTCAAGACTTTGGACTATGATATCCAGAGAATGCTAATATTACTCCTCATGCATACACTGATGCAGATTGGGCTGGAAGTGTTGATGATCGGAAAAGCACTAGTGGTGGTGCATTATTTATGGGGCCCCAGTTAGTATCTTGGTTTAGCAATAAGCAAAGCTCCATTGCCTTATCTGCAGCAGAAGCAGAATATGTGGCTGCAGCATCATGTTGCACTCAACTTCTCTGGATGATGCAAACCCTACAAGACTTTAAAATGAAATTTTCACCTCCTATCTCCATTATGTGTGATAATACAAGTGCTATCAGTATCTCAAAGAATCCTCTTATGCATTCTAAGACCAAGCACATTCCCATCAAATATCACTTCTTACATGAATAAGTGCTTGAACAAAAGGTGATATTGGAGTATGTTTCCTCCAAAGAACAAGTTGCTGATATATTTACCAAACCTCTACCCAGGGAAGCGTTTGAATATCTCAGACAAAAACTAGGAGTATTCTCTGCCATGCAGAGGATCAGATCTACTTAAATACAGAAGATTAAATTGGTTATGAAGTGCTATGAATGCACAGGCTCAGGAGGAGCATTGGTCATATGAAAAGAATGAATTGTTGGTCATATTATGTTTGAAGATGCAGCATGATCTCAGGGGGAGCATGGCATTGTTGGTTCAAAGGATCTTGATCAAACTCTTTGCCATTGATGTCAAAGGGGGAGGAAAAGCAACAAAGGGCTTCTAAGGGCTTGAGCTTCTAAGGGCTTCATGAAAAGCAACAAAGGGCTTCTAAGGGCTTCATTAAAAGCAACAAAGGGCTTCTAAGGGCTTCTATAAGGCCATCAGAGGAAGATTATTGCCATCAATGCCAAAGGGGGAGATTTTTGGAAATATTGTCATTGATGGCAAAGGAATTGGCAAAGACAGGAGCAACACCTAAACTATCCATAAGGCAAAAGAGACAAGGTAATAGATTGAAGGATAAATTGAATATATGGCCAAGATTTGTATATGTTAATAAAGAACTGTGGAATCCCCTGAACCTCTGTATGAATCTCTGCGTATGGAGTTAAAAATGAAACTCTATTGTGGAATCATGGTGGTAGGATTCGAATTCTAGGATGAGACCTTCTTGTAATGAAGAACTGGCTTAGTTTGATATTTGCAGTAGTGGAACTACTTGGTTGAATATATGAGGGTCTCTTGAGGAATTTAGTGTATCCATTGAAGAACTTATTGGTGGCAGAGATATGATGTTTTTGAATGTACAGGTGGAAGCAAAACTGTGATAGGATAGAACTCTGAAATGGAAGGTTGATATGTTATATATATTATAGAAGAATTGAATAATGACCTTGAATTGTAGCGAGTTAATGTTTGTAAGGAAATCCCGTCGGAAGAGAACTACATTTGTTCATTGATTATTGGAAATCCTGCCAAAAATAGACCAGAGTTATAGCACAAACCCAGACTAACTCTTTGGAATCATGAACAAAACCTTGAGCGAAGGGCGGAACCACGAAGGAGGAACAGTGAAGGCAGTTTATGGTTTTTATCGCACCATTTTCAACGGGCAAGTGATATTCAAGAGGTGGACAGCGATTCCATAGAACGGACGACACACGTCCCTGTACGATTTTACAAAACCGCTTTTCACTATGTGCCATCGCGCATTATAGTTCGACCTAGGACGCCCAGCGATATCGTTGAGCACTGTTGATCTAGGAAGGGGTCATCGGACAATCATAATTTGTTGAAGATGCGCAAAGTTTAACATAGGTACAGTGGACCATCGCATGTTAACGTTCGACATTGGAGGTCGAGCGATATGTATATACGCCGTTGATCTGGAAGCTTGCTAATCTAACGGTGATCGAACACTGGACTTGCACAAAGTTTACTGTGGTACGATGGGCATATTGGATTGGCTATTGACTATGTATGTGGGCCCGGGGTCAAAGGTCTATCGTAAGATTAATTTATTTAGAAGCGTTGGATATTTCTATAAAATCCGAAGGATTAATCTTTAGACATAAGGCTTGGGAATTCAAAGGTTGTAAATATATTTATTTGTCAATTTCTTTATAATTGATAGATAAAATTAAAAAGAGATAAAAAAAGGCCCCGTGGAATAAAATAAAAGGAATACCATTAGCAATTTGTGGTTTTTGACTCATGGTTTTAATAAAGGAAAAAATATATAAGGAGAAGAAAAAAAATAGAGAATGGGGGGTATAGTAAGGGTTGTGAATAAAAATTTCTCCAAAAAAAATATCTGTATGGGCGAGCTCTATTCTTAACCGATAAATCTGAAACTACGATGCACTCATGAATATAATGATCTGATGATGATGAATCTCTGGTGTGAATAATGGACGAAATCGTGAAGAACTGGTTGAGTATACAGAAAATAAATAAATCTGGTGACCGACAAGATATGTCGTATGGAAACTGATGGATCCAGTATGAAAATTGATGAAACGTGGTCTGCAGTGGTGCTGAGGGTTGAAGCCTTTAGAGAGGGGGTTGTAGCTCCCTTCCAGTGGTAGTTGGTAAACGAGAGCAGGGGGTAGTAGCTCCCTTCCAGGAAAGGCTGGTAAATGAGAGAAGGTTGTAGCTTTCTGCAGGTGGGTGCCTGCGTGCTGGTATAAGTCTGCACCAGCATATATTGTAAGAAGTTTTCTCTATAATAAATATTGTAGACTGAGATTACAGCAGCGGTGGTTTTCTCCCGAATTGGGTTTCCACCTTAAATCCTGGTGTTCATATGTGTTGTTTATGTTTGATGGTTTGTTCTGTTATCTCTGTTCATGCTTAATGCTTATCTGATGCAATTCTCTAAGTAAAGACATAATAAGATATATGGACATACATGTTGGATGCAGTACTGTAACATATGGTTTTGAGTGAAAGAAAAGAAAAATTGTTCAACCCTAAATACTGATTCACCCCGCCCCCCCTCTCAGTATTTTTCCCAACAGTTCCACTCTTTTACCTCTCACTAGTTCCTCCATAATTTAGAACTACTTAAACTAATTTTAAGTCAGATAAACTAATTTAATTAATTACAACTCAAAATAAACTCAACCAAAGCTCCTAATTTGTAGGATACACCCTACATGACTTAAGTTAGACCCTCAAATCGAATTAACTGAACAAAATAAGTCATACTAACTTAGTTAACTCGCACAAGTTTTCTTATGATGTGGAATTACAATTTTATTCTAATTTAATTCAAGGAAAAATTAAATTAGAATCTTTCTTCATGCCATTTTCAACATGATTTGAGGTTAGATGAAAGAATATTTTTGGGATACCCAAAAAATAGTAAAGGATATAGGTGCTACAATAAAAGGCTGCATAATATTGTGGATTGTATAGTTTTAAAGTTGGTTGAAGAGTTGCCTACCAAGAACAAGAGAATGAGTTTTATCAAACTCCTATATTATCAACATCTTAGCGAATAAAAATGAGTACAAGATGAAAAATAAGAAAAAGAAGAGAATCATTCAAAATATCCATAAAGGTATGTATAAAAGAATCACCTTGATAGTCAAATTATTGGTGATAAAAATGGATTTCATATAGGGAGGAAACTTGCAGAGACAACATATCAGGCTCAAATTTACATTTTTTTCAAAGTTTGAACCAAGAAATTTTACTAGAGAAAACAAAGAAAAACACTCGATAGATGTTATGAACAAGGAGCTAGATTATATTGAAAAGAAAAAGACCTCAGAACTAACACCAAGACCAAAATAAATGAATGTCATAGGTACAAAATGGGTATTCTAAAATAAGATGAATGAACATGGATGAATTGTTATAAATAAAGAAAGAATAGCCCATTAGAGAACTTTTGAGGTCTAAAATGGGCCTCCTAAGAAAAATATAGAACCAAAATAAAATTTATAAGAACCAACATGATTCAAGATGATGATGTCAACCATGGGAGATGATTCACCATTTTTGGGTAAAAAAAGTAAAGAGACTAAAAAATAATAAAATAATAAAACTACTTTTTCAACTTGTATTTTCAACTCATCTCCTTTAGGTTTTACTCAAATTTCAACCAGGAGTACTTTTTGGATGAAAAATTTGATTCCTCATCAAAGGAGTACCCATGTTGCATACTTTCGATGGACCCTATTGCACGAAAAATGAGAAATACATGAAAAAACGTGATTGCCATCACGTTTTCATTTATTTCTCATTTTTCATGTAGCATGGTCCATCGAAAGTATGCAACATGTGTAATTATTAGATGAGGAATGAAATTTTGGATCTAATGAGTCTTCTCGCTCGAAATTTGAGTAAACTCATAGGGAGATAAGTTGAAAATATGAGTTGAAAAAGTAGTTTTTTCTTTTTTCCCTCTAAAATTTGATGATGTAATCTAATATTATTTTATTATTTCCACTATTATTTTATGATTTCCTTAGAAGGCCCAGTTTATACCTCAATATTCCCCTAATTAGTATACAAGGGTTACTCACATGTATAAGGCTTGTACTATGAAGAAAAATTTGTTCCAGTGGAAAGGTTAGTGGCAATTAGAATGTTTTTTTCCTTTGCTTGTTATAAAGAATTCAAAGTGTACCAAATGGACATAAAGTCTACATTTTTAAATGGAGAACTTGAGGAAGAATTCTATATAGAATAACTTGAGGCTTTTTTATTATCATATAATCCTAAAAATGTATGCAAGTTAAAGAAGGTACTCTATGGACTTAAACAAGCACCATTGACATGGTACTCTAGGCTATATAAGTACCTTTAAAATAAATGTTTTAAGAGAGGTGCAGTTGATATTAAATTATATATAAAGGATAATAAATATGAACTCCTAATTTTGTTTTTTTATGTGAACGATTTATGTTTAGAAGCGAAAAAGATCATATAGCACAATGATTTGATGATGGGATGAAGTCCTAGTTCAAGATGTCAATGATTGGGGAGCTTAATTTTTACCTGGTTTGGGCCTAGAAATATTACAAAATTCAAAATATATATTCATTTCTCAAGAGTACCTAAAATAATTTTTTAGGACGTTTAAAATGGAAGACTGTAAACATGTCTCAACCCCCATGGAAAATGAATGCAAGTTGTGTGCAAATGATGAATCACCCAATGTTTATTAGAAGATTTACATATATCTGATAGGAAATTTACTATATATAAAATCCTCGAGACCAAATATAACATTGGAATTCGGATTGGTGGAAATATATAGGTTAACATGTAAATAAAGTCATCTAATAGCAAAAAAAAAGATATTCAAATATTTGAAAGGGACTCCAAACTATGGACTATGGTACCCAAAAGGAAAGGAATTTACATTAACAACATATACATATCTATACTAGGCCAATTGTACATATGACATGAAGAGTATGAAAGGTGGTGAATTTTATCTAGGAGAATCACTAGTTTCATTGTTAAGAAAAAAGTAATCCTTAATACTCTTATCTAGAACAAAAGCATAATACATAGTAGTTGTTTCTTGTTGTACACAAGTTTTCCGGATGAAACATACTCTATAATATATGAAGGTAAATTTTAGTGAACCAATATCTAGTAAGTGAGACAATACTAGTGCAATAAGCATCTCAAAAAATCTAGTGCTCCATTCAAATACTAAACATATTCCTATAAAGTATCACTTCCACTAGCAAGAGAGCCATTTGAATATCTAAGGCACAAGTTGAGGATAGTCCTTTCTCCCTCTTCTCAATAACATTACTTCAAAAAGGAGCCAAGAGAATATGAAAAATAATGCACTATCTAAGGGGGAGACTCTATAGGAGAAACAAGAAGTATATGAACATAAGGAAAAAGAATATAAACAACAACAACAAGAAAATAAAAATGAAGCAATGTCTAAATATCAAGGCTTTGAGGCATCCAAAGAAGAAACAAGAAAAATACCTACTTATATTTGCAGAACCAGACCATATTCATTGTGAAAAGACAATAGACAATTTATCCATCATTCAAAATTTTATCCTTTGATACAAATTTTATAAATATATATACATGACAATTAAATAATTTTTTTCAAAATGCATATAATCTAGTTTAACATTTGCATATCTAGTCAATTTTTTTGAATATGGGTCTAATTCATAATATAGTTTTGCATCTTTCGAATTCCTCGGAATTATTCAGCCTTTGATAATTTAAAATTTACATGACTTATGCATAAAAATATTTTGTATTTATTATGTAATCATTTTATGTTCTTTGAACTAGGAAAAACACAAAGCGAGAAACTTCTTCGAGGATATAAAGTGAAAGAAAAAATGATGATATCAAGTCAAGAGGAGCATATTCGATACATTTTTCTTATTTATGTTTGGTTTATAGAAGTATCCATCATGAGTGTCATTTGATTAACATCTAAACTATATTATTTGAAGCTGCAAATTTCAATTATCATTCTCTAAGACTTCATAATTGCATAAGATAAGCACATGTTATATGTCTAGTGCAAAAGAAATTCAAGGACATCTACTATGACAAGGACAAAAAAATAAAATATATCATAAATATATTGATCAAATGAAGAGCCACAATCTCATAAGGATATGAGCATAGCATCACTTCATCCTAATCTAATCACTTGGTGATATCTCTATACTAGTCTTAATTATGAGAAGTCAAGCATTCAAGAAGACAAAGTGGACAATTTGAAGACTTGTACCAAAGCTCTCAATTTAGATCATGCCAAAATGTACAAAGAACAACAATAGTGATTTAATGCATATGTAAATGAAATACTCAAAATAGAAGTTCAATACAAACCTTTAATTTTATTGCAAAAGCCAATGAACAAGGAATAAAGTAATCCTTGACAAAACCTGCGAGAAAGACATACAAACAAAGTCATAGTGTCATGAGGAATATGTTAGAAAATAAATTAATGGGGCAATGAAACACATACAATATTTCGAAGACAAAAAAACATAAAGGCATAAAACAAGATATACATAGATATACATCATTCACCAAATTTGGGCTATGCCCACTGAGAAAAAATAGACCTTCCTTTTATAGTATCCATCAAAATGAAGATACAACCTACAACATATCCAATGTAATTTCCTTTTCCCACTCACACATTATCCTGTCTCTTTCTCACTCAGAGTAATAATGCACAACCATGATATAATTCTGTCATATAAAATGATGGTTTCCTTCTAGGGGATAAAACCCCTAAATTAACATAACTTCTACTGTCAGATCATCCACCTAATGAACAACCTAGATTGAATACGAAATCACAATATTTACAAGGAATTTTTTTATCTATTTTTAGCTTTAGGGGAGGCTCCCCCGAACCCCCACCAGGGGGGGGGGGACCCCGTGATTGTGATTAAACTAGAGGCGTTTCCACCCAATGACGAATAAGGATACAATGTGGTTGTAACAAAAACCTTTGAACAATCAAGAAAATAATCAGGCTCCACACCCAAAAAAATATTGAACAATCAATAACCCTCTAGATCACAAGTGGAGATAAAAATATTTCTAAAGATAAAAGCATAAAAATTAAGGGAAGAATTCATAAATTCTCACCTTGCACCAAAAAGGAAAAATAGTCAAAAGAATATATCATATCAAATGAATGCATTAACCATATGGCAAAATAATTATGATCTCATTGAGTGTATGAGAAAGAAATCCAAATCAATTAAAATTAAAATAAAATACAATGCTCAAGCATGGTGAGTAGAGATATTACTAGTGTGTACCATTGAAATTGAGGAGTCCATAACTCTATGATACTGTGACATTTCATATGCAAAAGTGAAGAAAACTTAAAAGATAATTTACAAAGAAAAACACTATATCTCTAGAAGAGGACGACACCATAGCATTTAAAAATGAAAATGAAGTCAAGCGTGAGATAAAATACCAATCCATATAGTGTGATTTGATTACAAACCATATTCAAAATGCCAAGGCCATACAAAGATTCAAGAAATTAACTACCCAAAGAGACATAAAGGACCCAAATAATGCATATTTTTAATCCACAAGGAGAGTCCACAAACATGAAAGGTAACACAAAGAATTGGTAACGGTTGTGGAAACAAAGGAACATAGGAGTTCGAGATAACATGGATTACATAGTTGACAGGGACATAGTGGAGGTGACAGGGACACAAAGATGTTACTTAGAACATTTGGAGTGAGCTGAAATGACTCAATGACCTCATGAAAGAAATGAATGTTTTCATTATATTTGATGTGTGTTATTATTTTGTGTGTTATCATGGATTATGGTTGCTGGATTATGGTTGTGTGTGTTATGATTTCCTATCTTATAATGGATTATGGTTTCTTTCGTTATTATTGCATAAGGCATAAGGAATATGATGGATTATGTTTTAATGTATGATGTTGTTGTAGTTGCTAAAACCCCCTCCAAATTTTTTCCTACCTTCAAATTTTTTAGCCTCCTTATGATCATATCACCTTTAGTTTCAAGCCATTAATGACATGCTCAATCATGTTATTGTAGAAATTTGCTGAATAATGATTAATTATCCACCGAGACTATCCTGATCACATACAATTCGAATTTATATGCAACACATAATCTCTTCCACTCAGATCATCAAACATGCGGAAATAAAATCAAGCGATAACACATCAAATCATCATACACATTAACACAGTATGTATGGGGAAATCTTATATCTGAAAACCCTGCAGCTATTGTGTATATTATAATGGAGAAATAAAGTAACAAAATCAGTACAATACTCCTCACAAGTACCCAGTACTTTCTCATACAATTACCCACAATCTAGCTTAGTTTTGAACAGGTTACTGGTTCAAAACTCACCGCCAATTGCCTTGACTCTATTGCACAATCCAGGCCTGTCTATATAGATATCCAAGGTTCGAATATCCTTGAATTGACTGCGCAATTTTCATGGAAAAATCCTCCAAGTGTGGTGCAAATCTCATGCACAACTGATGTCGCCATTGATAGCTAACTCCACCCTTTCATCTACTTCTTTCACTGGTCTCCACTGAACTGATCATGCACTGTAGTGAACTGATGTGTTCTTGAGTTTAATAATGAGTTACTAATTAATGAATTAAATAATATTTAATTCACTCCACTCATAACTAATTGATTAGCTAGTTAAACTAATCTCAACTAGTTTAACTAAAATAAACAGAACACAACTCCACTATCTGTCTCATTAACTCCTCCAAACTTCTGCCACTGAAGTCCAACTGAAGTCAACCATGCATGATGCCATCAAACCCTTGGGAACCACGTGATTCCTCTGTCAAATGCATGAGCCACTTCTGTAGCTCGAACCGAAGTGCTCCAAGAGAGTAAACTGAAGTTTATAGTCTAAATATTATTAAGGGTAAATAATATTTGACTTCCCTATTTTTAGGAGAGGCAGTCTAAAAATAGCCTTCGACCTCTTCGACCTAAAAAATAGAGTCTCATCTATTTTTAACAACATGACCAATGCTCCAAGAATCTCAAACTGGAATCCTCGAACCATGCTCCATATGTCTAAAAATAGACATAGTCTAAAAATAGACTTTGCGCCAGAATTTGCCTGCGGGCCCACTTAGTGAAGGCGACTTCATTTCACTAAGCTCCATCATCTTGCTGCATTTTCAACACTCCCTCTCAGCAAGATATGGATTATCCGCAACCCCTATCCTGCCTCTGTGGAATTCGAACTTGCTCCTGGTGAGCGCCTTCGTCAAGATGTCAGCATCCTGATCCTCCGTGGGAACATATGAAAGCATCATGATTCTCCGCTGAACACAATCTCTGATATGATGGTACCTGATGTCGATGTGTTTGGACCTATCATGAAATACTAGATTAGCCGAGAGTTTAATGCAACTCTGGTTATCACAGTAAATCACTGTAGGCTCCAAATGCAACTCGAACAATCCAACGAGGATCTTCCTCATCCAAATAGCCTCGCATGCAGCCAAGCTAGCTGCCATGTACTCGGCCTCTGCTGAACTGAGTGCCACAGATCTCTGCTTCCTGCTGTACCAGGAAACTACTGTCGACCCAATGCTGAAAACTCCTCCAGATGTGCTCTTCCGGTCCATTGGACTCCCTGCCCAATCTGCATCAGTGAAGCCAGAAAGCTTCGCTCCATCCTCCTGTCTGTACCATAGACCATATCCTGATGTGCCTCTGATATAGCGCAATACATGCTTGCCTGCCTTCCAAAAGAGCTTGGTAGGCTTAACCATAGCTTACGAAAGCTGGTTAACTGCATAGCATATATCGGGTCGTGTATTGACCAGATACATAAGCGACCCCACCAAATGTCGATAGACAGTGGCATCCACTACCTCCGCTGAAGTAGCATCCTCCTTCCTCCAACCACCAAGAAGAGGAGTTTCAACAGGCTTGCAGCCTTGCATGTTGAACCTCTCCAGAATCTCCCGAGCATAATTGCCCTAAGAAACAAACAGTCCTCCGCTGCGCTGCCAAATCTCCAATCCCAGGAAATAATGAAGGATGCGCAAGTCCTTCATCTCAAACTCTCGTGCAAGATCCTCCTTGCATGAAAGTATCAACTGCTCATCGGCAGTCAAAATCAGATCATCTACATACAGTACGATGATCAACATCTTCCCCTCCACCACAATCTGGTACAGGTTTGGATCCACCTCACTCTTGGAGAATCCAAGCCCGGTGAAGTAGCTGTCTATCCGAGTGTACCAAGCATGAGGTGCTTGCTTCAGCCCGTACAGTGCTCTCTTGAGTCGGCACACATGCGACTCACTGCTGAAGATATCGAAACCTTCAGGTTGCTCTATGTACACCTCCTCCTCAATAACTCCATTGAGGAACGCAGTCTTCACATCCATCTGATGAATGTGCCACCCCATCTGCGCTGAGAGAGCAAGGATCGTCCGTATGGAAGATTACCTTGCGACAGGTGCAAAAGTCTCCTCATAGTCAATCCCCTCGATCTGTGAAAAGCCACGGGCGACAAATCTCGCCTTGTACTTCTCCACACTCCCGTCAGCTGCCTGCTTCACTTTGTAGATCCATCGCGAACCCACCACCGATTTCCCCACCGGTCTTGGGACAATCTCCCATGCACTGTTCCTGACGATCGAATCATATTCTTCGATCATGGCATCAACCCATGCGGGTTCCTCCACAGCTTCCTCAAAAGAGGATGGCTCCGTCACAACACATTGACTCACAAGAGCCATGTATCCAATGTACCGATCCGGTGACTGTCTCTGTCTGCGCTGTGCTGTAGGTGGTCCTACAACCTTCTCTGCATCTCGAGCCAGTCGCTCAGCTTCTGTAGTGCGCATGCTCCCTCTGATGGTTGGCGCTGCATGGGTGGTTTCTTCCACCTCCCGAACTTCCTCTTGTGGCTGATCCACATCCGGAAGCTCCTCCTTAGGAACTAACAGCTCCTCATCTGCATGCAAGTGTAGCTCCCTCTCAAGCGAACACTGCATGGCTTTCTCCTCCCGAAATTTTATATCCCGTCGCACAACAGTCTTGCGACTGTCTGGCACATACACCCGATAGTTGTGAGGTGTATCAGTGTACCCCACAAATATTCCAACCTCAGCAGTTGGATCCAGCTTCCTTCTCGCATCCTTCGTCACATGCATGTAGACAAGAGAACCAAAAATTCGCAAATGGGAAATATCAGGCCTCTTGCCAGAATAAGCCTCCTCCGGTGTACTCATGCCAAGAACCTTGTGAGGACAACGGTTCTGCACATACACTGTTGTATTGCATGCCTCAGCCCACAAGTGAAGGGGTAGGCCCCGATCATGCAACATCGCCCGTGCAGCACCCACGATCGTTCTGTTCTTCCGCTCAGCCACCCCGTTCTGCTGTGGGTTATGGGGTGCGATGAGCTCTCTCCGAATCCCTTCTGCGCTGCAGAACTCCTTGAATTCAGCCGAGATGAATTCACCACCGTTATCACTCCTTAGAGCAATCACCTTCTTTCCCGACTCCTTCTCGACCAGTGCTTTAAACTCACAGAACTTCGCGAATGTATCGCTCTTCTTCTGCATGAAGAAGATCCAGCACTTTCGAGAGAAATCATCAACAAAGATCACATAATACTTGTGCTTTGTTGTTGAAGCAACTGAGAAAGGACCACACTCGTCTGTGTGAACTCTCTCAAGGATCATCGTGACGCGACTATCCTTCTCGTGAAAGGTGGCTTTCACATACTTCCCTAAAGTACACCCCTTGCACTGATCTGACTGCGCAAGAGTGCCCTTAGGAAGCCCGGTAGAAATCTGCTGCAGTATCTTCAAAGCTCCATGGTGAAGGTGGCCCAATCTCTTGTGCCACAGTTCGCCCTCATCATCCCGGCTCACCACTTCTCCCGCCTTGCATGCCATAGCTGCGCAGCCATCTACCTGCAACTGATAAAGGTTCTTGGTTCGAACCCCTATCTTCCGGGTCTCTCCAGTAGTCTTATTGCGCAGGAATGCTTTTCCTTCGCTGAAGACCACATCATACCCCTTATCCTCCAACATCGCCATAGAAATCAGGTTCTTCTTCAATCCAGGTACATGCATGACATCCTTCAAGACAAAGGGCTTACCAGACTCCCTCTGAAAAGATATGGTACCGATACCAGTCGCACTGTATCTACCATCATCGCCCATCTCGATGTGCACACCCAAATCTTTGTCCTCCAGATCTGAGAACAAATCCTGATCTCCCGTCATATGAAATGACACACCGTTGTCCAAGAACCATACCGATCCCAACACACTTGAAACCAAGCATGCGATCAGTGAAAAGTCAAGCTCGAACTGTGAAGCCAAAGCTTCTCCATCTGCAAATCTTCTCGCTTGCTTGTTCTTCTTCTTCTTTGGACAATTGGTAGCATAATGTCCGTGATCATGGCAGTGAAAACACTTCACTTTCGCCATATCCTGCTTCTTGCCCTTTGCACCAGAATGAGAGGTTTTCTTACCCTTCCCCTTCTTTGATTTGGCCACCAAAGCGCAATTTTCTTCATCAGCTCCCTTTGATGAAGATCCATCTCGAGTAGTCCTCCTTATCTCCTCCTGCATGAGATCCGCCCAAAGGCGCTCCCATCCCGGCAGCTTCTCCCAACCATTGACACTATCTTGATATTAGTGCCAAGCCTTCGGAAGACCAAGGAGAGCCAGGTCGACCATGTCCTCATCTTCGACAGTCACCCCCACACTTCCCAGCTCATCTCTGCATTGAGTGAACTTCGTGAGGTATTTGGCGATACTGTCACCTTTCTCCATCTTGATGTTCCTAAGCTTATCTTTGAGCGCCAGCTTCCTTTGGTCACTCTTACTCTGGAATAGATCCGTCAAAGCTTTCCACATTAAATATGGAGTAGCCTTTCCATGTAGGCTGGATACAATATGATCCTTGACGCCCTCCAACAGGATCCTTCGACACTTCACCATCTTCTTTTGCCATGCATCGACTTCAGCTGCATCAGTGGGCTTTTGGACATCCGTATCTACGAACTCCTTCAGACCATTATCTTCTAATACTGCTTCCATGCGATCCTTCCATGCAACATAATTCGAACTGCCTTCAAGAGAATATTCGAGTCACAAACCGTTGAAAGACATTTTCAACACTGGCACCAAGAAAACAAAACTGCTGCAAAATTTCGAATTCCACCTCAAAGCTCAACCGCTCTAGATCTATGAGAACAAATTATTTCTAGCACAGAGATTGACTGCAAGGGGCGTTTACCAGACCTTTCACTTTCCGAAGAAAGATGAATCCGGAGGCTACTTGGCCCGCATGCAGACTCTGTCTACCGAAATAAGTTTGTAATCACTGTGATGATCAATCTCTTCTTCAATAGCTCTGATACCATGTAGAAATTTGCTGAATAATGATTAATTATCCACCGAGACTATCCTGATCACATACAATTCTAATTTATATGCAACACATAATCTCTTCCACTCAGATCATCAAACATGCGGAAATAAAATCAAGCGATAACACATCAAATCATCATACACATTAACACAGTATGTATGGGGAAAGCTTATAGCTGAAAACCCCGCAGCTATTTTGTATATTATAATGGATAAATCATGTAACAAACTCAGTACAATACTCCTCACAAGTACTCAGTACTTTCTCATAAAGTTACACACAAACTAGCTCAGTTTTGAACAGGTTACTGGTTCAAAACTCACCACTAATTGCCTTGCCTCTATTGCACAATCCAGGCCTATCTATATAGAGATCCAAGGTTCGAATCTCCTTGGCTTGACAACGCAATCATCATGGGCAATTCCTCCAAGTGTGGTGCAAATCTCATGCACAACTGATGTCGCCACTGATAGCTAACTCCACCCTTTCATCTACCTCTTTCACTGGTCTCCACTGAACTGTCCATGCACTGTAGTGAACTGATGTGTTCTTGAGTTGAATAATGAGTTACTAATTAATGAATTAAATAATATTTAATTCACTCCACTCATAACTAGTTGATTAGCTAGTTAAACTAATCTCAACCAGTTCAACTAAAATAAACAAAACACAACTCCACTAGCTGTCTCATTAACTCCACCAAACTTCTGCCACTAAAGTCCTAACTGAAGTCAACCATGCATGATGCCATCAAACCCTTGGGAATAGTGTAATTCCTCTGTCAGATGCATGAGCCACTTCTGTAGCTCGAACTGAAGTGCTCCAAGAGATTAAACTGTTGTTTAGAGTCCAAATATTATTAAGGGTAAATAATATTTGACTTCCCTATTTTTAGGAGAGGCAGTCTAAAAATAGACTTCGACCTCTTCGACCTAAAATATAGAGTCTCATCTATTTTTACCAACATTACCAATGCTCCAAGAATCTCAAATTGGAATCCCCGAACCATGCTCCATATGTCTAAAAATAGACATAGTCTAAAAATAGACTTTGCGCCAGAATTCGCCTGCGGGCCCACTTAGTGAAGGCGACTTCATTTCACTAAGCTCCATCATCTTGCTGCATTTTCAACAGTTATCTAAGTGTTAAAGTATTCCTTTAGGAATTATATGTTTCGAACTACTTATTTTCACATGCCTAGATTTTGATGCTTTCATAAGCACACTTCTTCCAAGAAATAAAGATAGTGCATATCTTGTAGAGAGACAATAATTGTGTAGTCCCTAGAGACAGTGTTTACATAATCCCTAGAGATAATGACCGGGAAATCCTTACCAACAGTGATTGTGAAGTTCCCTGTGACAGTGATTACCAAGTTCCTTGTGAAAGTTTGAGGGAATCCTCTACACATAGTGATTTTTCACTTCTTTTTGACAGCGAGAGTGTAATTCTTCAAGTTAGTGCGATCAAACCTTGTAGTGGTAGTCCATTCACTCTTGGTTCCTAGTTTCCCAACATGGATGAAGCGCACTCACAAACCTTAACGATAATTGCGTGCCCAATATCCCTATATAAAAAGTCCAATTAAGAGCTCATTCTCACATTCATTATTTGTTTTGGAGCTTTGTTCATTCTTAGAGCATAAGGAGCATTCTTTTTTGCAAATGTGCCATATTTCACATTAGTTTCTTAACTATCACTTTTTCTTTTGCAAGTGTCACTTGTCCCTTTTTTCGCTCTTGCATATGTCATTTTTTATTTCTCTATCTTTCATGAGTGTTGTTTTTTCTTTCTTTCATTATTATGTGTCACTTTTGTTTTCTTTTTATTTCACATGTGTCACTTTCACTCTTTCATGTGTTTCTTTCACTTGTTTTTGAATATCCTACGAGCACCCTAGCGTGCCTTCTAGAGGAAGCTATAGTGCACTCTCATATACTATTTGATTTTATTTATTAATATAACATGTGTTGGATACATTCCAATGGAATAGTGCATCCTTCAGTTGTAGTCGACACTTGTGTTGCAAATACTTTCTCTCTAATTGTTGCACTTGGAGATAAGTGTCACTTTATTGTCTCTTCAATCTATGATTATTGGACTTGGGTAATGTTCATATTTTTTTCATATGTGTGATTGTGTATGTGTGTGATATTAGGTTTAGGACATATTGTGCATTCTCATTCTCTCCTCTTTATTCTACCAATATCACAGTTATGAACACCTTTAATCTTCAGCCAAGTGATGAGTACATTTTTCACTTCCAAGCCTCAATCATGTGCCTCTTTCTACTTACACTTTCCCTCTATTCCAATCTTTAGGAAAACTCCCTTCACACTATCATTATGCATTCTTAGAGCACTATCACTCAACACTTGTTGCTTACATTTTCCCACTAGGCGAAGCCTTTCCTCTTTCTATTTCCATTACTCAATGTGCACTTCCAGTTCCTATAACTCCATCCCATACCTCCTAAATTTTCACTCTGCACACAAAAATTCCCCTCTCAGTCCTTGCGCACTGTCCCATCACAATCAACATATCACATGCATATACAATGATAGAATAGGTGATTTTGGGACTGATATTATTTCGTGAGAAAATTTCATTTGTAGGTGCTATCATCATATCATGGCAAGGTGATTATCCAAGAGTTCATCAAGAAGAGGTTACAAAAAGGACACTTGTCGAGATAGGACACAAATATGTTATCATGCAGGAGTAAAGGAATCTTGGACTGTGATAGAGAATTGGAAAATCATGTTGACTTAGAAGGTTCCAATACTATAACTATACCTTTTGGAGGATTAATATGAAGTACATGCAAGATATATCATGAAGGATTGAAGAAATAGCAGCAAAAATAAGAACTTGGCATTAACACATTACCTCATGTCACAGTCACCAAATTGTAGCTCTTCAAAGTGTCAACACAAGAGTGTTGTTTTGTCCCATGTATTTTTTTGCCATATTATTTGTCGAATATTATTATGTAATTTTGAAAATGAAAAAAATTAAAACATGTGGAAGCCCAAGAGTCACACATGGAACGTGAAAATTCACTAGGAATTCCAAGAGTCATGTAGGACCTCAAAAGTCATATGGAAGCTCAAGAGTCATGAGGGAGGTGAAGAGTCACATTGGAGGTGAAGATTCACCTCATTTTATATAAATAAACCCTCAAAAATCAAGTAAATGACTTTTCATATTTTCTTCTCTAGTTTGGCATAGGATAGAATATAATTATTTGGAGGGGAAAGTTGTGGTTGAATGTTCCACTATTGGGGCTAGTGTTGCATCATTTTAATTATGCACTTAGAACTTTTAATTAATATCCTGAAGCTCTTAGAGTCGTTGAACTTTCATGAATGTATCATGGATGTTGTAAGACTAATATTTTAATGTTTATGGTATACTTTTGTGTTCATACATACTAAATAAAATGAACTATTTTGTTGGCTTTGGTATATATGTTGTTTAATGTGCATTATTACTTGGTTTCATGATCGTTGTTACTATGTGAACTATTTTTTAGGTTAATTAATGATTCTTCTTATGCTTTTTTGTGTCTTTATTAGGATGGTACTATTAATTTTATTCTAAAGGATCACTCTTTCGTTTCCCATCCGTGAAAGTGTTTTGTATGCATTATAATTGGTGTTTCACAATGTTAACTCACTTGCTTATCAAAAATTTATGTCCATACTCTCTTGTGTAGATAATTGTAGAAAAGGAAAATATATAATATCAATATAATGGTGGTCAGGTCGAATTCACAAAGAGGTCTCCTATCCCAAACAGTGTGAGGTCTAGTTGGGACTTCATACCGTGGAGACCCCCTATATGTTGGCAGTTTCCAACATTGTCAACATTCTAGAACTAGAAGGAGGGCCAGATGAAAAGCTAATCTCATGAAGTTTTGTTTCAATCTTTCATCTTAGGTGAATTCTCCCCAAATCACAATCATGGGTTGTTTTTCTAAACATGGAAATCTTACAATTATCGCAAAACTAATTCATGACTTGTCACATTTGAAGTTCGACGGAGAGGGTGAAGCATCGATAGTTAAGCATGCACTTTTATTTCTTATGTTTTGTGATTTTAATTAAGTGAATTGTGAATATGTCACTTGCATATTATTCATCCTCACTTTTTAAGGTTGCATTAAGAAATGGAGTCATACCTTAACATCTGCTTTTATTCATTCATTCAAACAACTTGTTAAGGAACTTCATCAAGATTTTGACATGGATAATTATCAAGATGTATATAATAGGATTAATTAGCTTAGAATGAAATTTGATGAATCATTAGAATATTTTGACAAGGACAATTATCAAGATGTATATAATAGTATTAATCAAATTATAATGAAATTTGATGAATAATTTGAGGATTTGATGGAATCATTAGAATGAAATTTTATATGAGGGTCAAGGCTAAGCCTTAATAAATCATTGTTTTTTTGTGTGGTATGTTGTCCATATTTTTTTTGGTGCATACATTAACTTTTACAATATCCAAGCTAGTAAATTTATTTTCTGAGTCTAAAAAACTTGGAGTTTCAAAGAATTACCACACATGGAAAAGGCACATAGAAAGCACTTTGATTACGATGAAATTTGGAAAGATATATGTGATGGTGATGTTATCTCAAAGAAACCTACAAATGTAGATTCACTAGCTAAATTGGAGATCCGAAATGCCAAATCATTAGCATTAATTAAATCTTCAGTTAATGATGAAATGTATGTTCATATTGAAAATGATTCTAATGCATGGTCTCCCTGGAGAAAATTTAAAGATTTATTTGATACACAACCTCAATCTAAGAAAGTTGATCTTTAATTCAATTTTCTTCAATAGAAATTGACAGAAGGGGGGTATGTACTTGAATACATTTCCAAACTTAAGAACACTAAGCAAGAAAGAGTAAAATTTTGATTTCAAGAAATGGATGATAGTTTCATGATTACTATTTATATTTCTAGTTTTCCTTCTTAATATACACATTTCTTGGAAAATTTACAAGTAATTGGAAATCTAGAGAAGTTAAAATTTAATGAGTTAAGTGAAATGATAGCTCAACGTGACAAAAATTTTGGAATGAAGAAACAGATTGGGGCAGATGTCTTCTTTACATAATCTATCACTAGTAAATCTTCAACTGGTAATTCTAGAGGTAGAGAAATATGGCACATCAATCAAAATCAAGGAGCACATAAAGGACAAGGTCGTGGTGGAATTCAAGGCATAGGGAACAACTTCAACATAGGCAAAATTTGTGGTAGAGGAAACATTCAAGGTAGAGGCAACAGTCAAGGCTGATGAAATAATCAAGGAAGAGGACAAAGTCAAGGTAGAGGACAAAATCAAGGTAGAGGACAAAGCAGAGGTAGAGGACATAGTCAAGGTAGAGGAAAATATTTCAATGAAGTTTTTTGTACAAGATGTAATAGAGTTGGTCATTATGCTTAATATTATCAAACTCTATTGAAAAATTCTAGAGTTTCAACAACACATGGCACAATTTGCTAATGATCAAGAAGATGATGGCTGAAAATATGTTTTTAATACAATTGAAAGTTCACAATAAACAACATTACAGGTCTCCACATATCTTAAAAGTGATTATGAATATGCATATATTTTAGATACCACGACAACACAACATATGAATTTTCGACATGAATTATTTTGGACTTTTCAAAAATTACATCTCAATTCAATCTTTCTTGCAAATGACACAAGACACAATCTGTTAGGTCCCTATATCACTAGTATAGCCCCTTATTATTGTTAGTGTAAACCCCTTATTGTTATTAGTGTACCCTTGTAACCCCCATTTTGTTATTATTGTGCCCTTAAATTATTATTGTTAGGTCATCTAGGATTACATTATGGCCCACTAGGATTACATTATGGCCCCATGGACTCCTATATATAGAAAGGAGGTTTTGTGAATTGTATCATCCAAGAATTGTTCATTTATGTAATGTATTGGAGGTTGCCCCCTCGAATTGGCTCATTTCTAAGGCGTTTATATCTCTTTTCTTCTACTTTTGGAGCTGGTTACACAACATTTGGTATCAGAGCTTTGGATTCTAGGGTTTCGCTGCTCCAAACAGGTCATCGTGGCATTTTCGCTATAACTTTTTTTCTACGAAGTTTCAGAAGCTGCAATTTTTAGGGTGCGAAGCCGAAATCCTGAGGAAGCTTGTCTAAAAATTTCAGACCTTGGTTCGCAATATTTGCGGAGATATCGTCTGTGGAAGTCAGGTCTTTTTTCAAGCTCCTAAACAGGCCATCGTGGCATTTTCGCTATAAATATGTTTCTACGAAGGTTCAGAATCTGAAATTCATATGGTGCGAAGCTGAAAGCCTGAGGAAATTCTTCAAAAAATTTCAGATCTTGGTTCGAAATATTTTTGGAGATATGATCTGTGGAAGGTAGTGCTTTTTCAGGCTCCTGAATTTCATCTCAAAGAGGTGATCGTGGGAAAAGTTTAATAACTCCCTCTCTGAAGATTGGATTGGAGTGCCGTCAAAAGTGGTCACCAGTACACGGCCTGTAGTTTCTTCGCTATCAATTTCAGAGACAAAGGAAAAAACAGTGACACGTGGCAAGTCGTACAAGATCGCTCTACTAAACCAGTCCAGAATTAGGTCATTGTGGGAGATTGGACACAACTTTGTCTTGGAGAATCAAAATCAGGTCAGACCTGTGGCATTTGACAGAAGCTTCAGAGGGCTACTACAGGGCTGAATTTCAGATATCGAAGATTTTCAATTACATAGATAATTCAATTTCAATATCGATCTCCTAAAAGATAGTAAAAGGTGTGTATTTTTTTTTTCCGAATTGCATAAGTCTTGTTTGAAGAATCAAGTTGAATTGATTCCAAGGGAATATTTTAGAATAGATATCAATATTTGATTCTAAAATGGCCCCTAAAAAGAATTCAACACCATTAAGCCTTCAGAAGGCTCTACTATGACTCATGAAGATGAAGAATGGCAACATGACATATCAAAATTACAAGAGCAAATTTCGCTCTCGCAAAGAACAACAAAAAATGAAATGGAAGTTTTGAAGAAAGGCGTGGAAACTAAGATGGATGGTTTGAAGAAAGGCGTGGAAGCTAAGATGATTGGTTTGGAAGCTAAGATGGATGGCATGGAAGTGGGCAAGGAAGCTAAGATGGATGACATAAAAGACAACATGGAAAACATGAAGAGTGATCTAAAAGCATACATGGAAGGCTTGATGACAAGCTTAAAACCAGAAATGATTCCTAATGGCGGAAATATAGGAGAAGAACCTCCTGATGAGAACAAAATAAATGTTAATCATGATTTCATAAACTCGAATGTTGGCAGGAAGAACCACCATATTCCAAAAAATGGATATGAGGAAGTTTGATGGAAAGGATCCTGTAACATGGATACTACAGATGGAGCAATATTTTGATCTCCATAACGTGAAAAACACACAAAAGGTACGCATTGCAACTTTACATTTAGAACAAAAAACATTTGTATGGTATCGATGGCTTTGCTCCCGTAAAAAAATTGTCACTTGGTCAATTTTTACGGAGGAAATGATAGCACATTATGAGGATACAAAGAGCAACACCTTCTTTAGCCAATTGATAAATCTCAAACAAAAGGGCTTAGTGGGGCAACACATTGAGGACTTCCAAAAATTGAATATAAGGGTAACTGATATTCCAGAGGAACACATGATTGATCTCTTCATAGGCACTTTAAAGGATAACATCCAACATGAAGTTTGCGTTTTGGAACCCGATTCATTGGAGAAGGCATTCAGGTTGGCAAGAAAAGTTGAATGTAAAATTATGGCGACAAGGAAGCCTACCACTCAATTCTATAAAGAAGGAAGTGTTGCTACGCCTAGATTTCCACAACCTACAAGGCTGACACCACAACAATTGGAAGAAAAAAAGAGCAAAAGGGCTTTGCTACAGTTGTGATAGCAAATACACTAAAGGTCATAAGTGTGCTGAGAAGAAATTATTTTACATAGATTGTGAAGAAGAAGAAGAAAATGAACAAGAAGAGGATCTACACCAAGAACCACCCCTAGAAGAAGAAGAAATGAATCCGACCATATCATGTAATGCGCTGGCAGGAATTACCACTCCTCAAACTCTAAAGATAGAAGGACATATAAAGAAGAAAAGGGTAATAGTGTTGATTGATTCAGGTAGCACCCATAATTTTATTCATTATAAGGTAGCCAAGGAATTAAATTGTTTCCTATACCCAGCACCAGAACGTCAAGTGATGGTTGCAAATGGAGGAACTATAAATTGCTCTGGAAAATGCCATAATATCAAGCTAACCATGGGGGAATATGTATTGATTAGTCCAATGCTTGCCATTCATATGGGAGGTGTTGATGTTGTACTAGGAGTACAATGGTTACAATCTTTGGGGACGGTAGCTTTTAATTTTCAAGAACTTTTCTTGAAATTTTTTTCAGAAGGAAAGGAAGTCGAATTACGGGGTATTGCGGGGAAGCCATGAAGGATAATAAGCTCTAATGTCATGAAAAATCTTCTAAAGAAAGAACATCGAGGCGTAATTGCACAATTATGCTCACTAGAAGTTCCAACATCAAAATCATCTATTTCTGCAGATCTCCAACAAGTCTTGGACAATCATTCCAAGGTGTTTGAAACTCCCAAAGGACTCCCACCTATTCGTGATCATGATCATGCTATTCATTTGATTCCAGGAAGTGTTCCTCCAAACATCCGGCCTTATAGATCTCCTTACTTCCAAAAGAGCGAAATTGAACGCATGATTGCAGAAATGTTAGAGGCGGGTATAATTCAACCTAGTCAAAGTTCTTTCTCTGCTCCTGTAGTATTGGTACACAAGAAGTATGGATCATGGCGAATGTGTCCGGATTATAGGGAGCTCAATAAGCTCACCATTAAAGATAAATTTCCCATTCCTGTGATTGATGAATTATTGGATGAATTACATGGAGCAATTTATTTACCAAGTTGGATCTTCGTTCAGGATATCATCAAATTAGAATGAAGACTGAAGATATTCCAAAAACAACATTTCGAACTCATGAGGGTCATTATGAATTTTTGGTCATGCCTTTGGCCTTACCAATGCACCTTCTACATTTCAAGGGTTGATGAATTCCATTTTCAAACCCTTAGAAAATTTGTGCTAGTATTTTTTGATGATATACTAATCTACAACAGTTCTTGGAAGGATCATGTTGAACATGTTGACAGGGTGCTCAAACTATTGCAGGAGAAACAATTATATGAAAAAACATCCAAATGTTTCTTTGGAGTACAAGAGGTGGAATATCCGGGTCATATTGTATCTCACGAGGGTGTTAAAGTAGACCCTAACAAAATTAAAGCCATTAAGGAATGGAAAGTCCCCACAACCATAAAGAAGTTGCGAGGATTTCTCAAGTTAACAGGGTATTATCGCAAGTTTGTTAAGAATTATGGGAGAATAGCAGCACCTCTAACAACATTATTGAAGAAAGATGCATTTTCATGGACTCCTGAAGCAACTAAGGCCTTTGAACGTCTTAAGAGGCAATGTGCCTAGCACCGGTCTTAGCTACACCAGACTTCACAAAAACCTTTATTGTGGAATGTGATGCCTCAGGAAATGGAATTGGTGCAGTTTTAATGCAGGAAGGAAGACCCATTGCTTTTGAAAGTCGTCCAATCAAAGGAAAGCATTTACAGAAACCTATTTATGAGAAGGAAATGTTAGCAATACTACATGCACTAAAGAAATGGCGAACTTACCTAATGGGAAGACACTTCAAGGTAAAAACTGATCATGATAGTCTTAAACACTTTTGGAACAAAGACTATCTTCAGAAGAGCAGCAAAAATGGGTCACAAAGATGTTGGGTTATGACTTTGAAATAATATACAAAAAAGGAAAGCTTAATGTTGTTGCAGATGCACTCTCAAGAAAGAATGAAGAGGTGGAAGCATTGCTTTGTGCCATTTCTATTATCCAACCAGATTGGATAACTCAAGCAAGAGATGAATGGAAGAAGGAAAAAGATGTATGGACACTCATTCAAAAGTTGCAGCAAGATCCTAGTACATCTGATACATTTAGTTGGAAAAATGATTCCTTATGGTACAAAGATCGCTTATATCTTGGTAAGAATTCCCAACTAAAACAAAAGATTCTTCTCGAATTGCACACTTCTCCTTTAGGAGGACACTCGGGATTTTTAAAAACTTACCACAGGGTGAAGAAAGAATTTTTTTGGGATGGCCTTAAATATGATATTCAAAAGTTTGTGGCGGAATGTTTGGTTTGCCAGCAGAATAAAATGGAAACAATTAAGACCCTGTGACTTCTACAACCTTTATCCATTCCAAGTCAACGTTGGGAGGAGATTTCAATGGATTTTATCACAGGTTTACCTAAGTCTGAAGGAAAGAGTGTCATCATGGTGGTAGTTGATAGACTTACCAAGTATGCACACTTGTGTGCATTATCTCATCCATTTAAAGCAAGTACAGTTGCTACTACATTTATGGACAGAATTCAAAAGCTACATGGAAGCCCAAGGGTTATTGTGAGCGACAGAGATCCGATTTTTATCGGAAATTTTTGGACGGAGTTATTTTCTTGTTTGGGTACTCAATTAGCTCATAGCTCATCTTATCATCCTCAATCTGATGGTCAAACTGAGATAGTAAATAAATGTTTGGAAGGATATCTTCGTTGTTTTGTATCCGATAAACAAACACAATGGGTCAAGTGGTTACCTCTCGCTGAATGGTGGTATAACACTTCCTTCCATACCGCAGCAAAAATGACCCCATTTATGGCACTTTATGGATATCATCCACCATCCATCACATCATATTTAAGAGAAAATTCGAAGGTTCAAGCAGTGGAAGATCACATCGAGCATCAGCAAGAAGTTCTCCAACTCTTAAAGGATAACCTGAATTCGGCACAAAATCGAATGAAACAACAGGCAGATCAACATCGTAGCGAGAGAAGTTTTGATGTAGGAGATTGGGTATTTTTACGGCTACAACCATACAAACAAATGTCCCTCAAGCAAGCAAAGAAGGACAATAAATTATCGCCAAAGTACTATGGTCCTTACAAGGTGTTGCAAAAGATTGGTACTATGGCATACAAATTGGAGCTTCCTGCTTCTTCGCGAGTACATCCAGCTTTCCATGTTTCATGCTTAAAGAAGGTTATAGGTGAAAATCTTCCAGTTCAAACAGTATTGCCAGAACTTGATGGGGAAGGGAAAATCATATTGGAACCTGAAGCAGTCATGGAAAAAAGAACTCGAAAACTACGGAATCGATCAATTTCAGAGTATCTCATCAAGTGGAAGAACTTACCCACTGAAGATTCTACATGGGAGGATGAGAATTTTATACAGAAGCACCCGGAGCTACTCAAGCGTTGAGGACAACACTTTTTTGAAGGAGAGGGGCATGTTAGGTCCCTATATCACTAGTATATTCCCTTATTATTGTTAGTGTAACCCCCTTATTGTTATTATTGTACCCTTGTAACCCCCATTTTATTATTATTGTGCCCTTAAATTATTATTGTTAGGTCGGCTAGGATTACATTGTGGCCCTCTAGGATTACATTATGGCCCCATGGACTCCTATATATAGAAAGGAGCTTTTGTGAATTGTATCATCCAAGAATTGTTCATTTATGTAATGTATTGGAGGTTGCCCCCTCGAAGTGGCTCATTTCTAAGGCGTTTATATCTCTTTTCTTCTCTTTTTGGAGCTGGTTACACAACACAATCCTTGTGGAAAATGTGTAGAAAAATATTACCTTCCTGGTATTGGAGAAAAAATTCAAATGTTTGGTATGTACCAACTTTCAAGAAGAATTTGTTTCCATTAGTCATGATTCCACAAGAAGGACATCATATTGTTATGCAGGATGGTTTACTAAAAAAAACTCCATCAAATAGAATATTAATACATTCATGATATGATATGAAGACGGGAAACTTTTAAGGATGAAAGGAACATTCATTCGACATAGATATGATTTTGCAAGAGAAAAAAGTACATATATTTCACTAATAAGGTTGTTGCATGTTAGATATGGGCATGTAAGGCTTTGAAAGTATATCTAAACTTGAAAAGAAAGGAATAGATAAAGGACTTCCAAATTTTAAGAAAGAAAATGAAATATGTGAAGCTTTCATTTATAAGAAACAAATTCGAGAGAATTTTCCAAAAAGCTCATTGAGTGCAAACAAGAGTTTAAAATTGGATCAAAGTGACATTTGTGGACCTCTACAAACTTCTCTAGGAGGATGTAGATACATTTTACTCTTCATTGATGAGTTTAGTAGAATGAATTGGGTTTATTTTTTGAAAAAAAAATTAAAAACATTTGAAAATTTTAAGACTTTTCGCCAATTGGTTGAGAATAAAGTTAAAGAAAAAATTTACACTCCGGGGACAAACACTAGAGGGTAATTCACTTCCAATAAATTCAAAACTTATCGCAGGGACAATGGTATCAAAAGAAAAATTACATATGTATACACTCCATAAAAGAATGGAGTAGTAGAGAGAATGAATCACAACTTGTTAGGAATGGTAAAATCCATGCTAACTTTCAAAAAATTAAGTCCTTTATATTAGGCAGAAGAAATACATACAACAATATACTTAAGGAACAAGTCTCTTTTTATTTCTTTGGATGGAATTACGCCATATGATGTATGGTTTGGTTTCAAATCTCGATTCAAACATATTAGAGTTTCTAGTTCAGTGTGTTATGCCCTAGTTACAAAAGAAAAGAGAACTAAGCTTGATTCACTAAGTTTGAAGTGTACATTTATTGGGTATTCCAGTGAAAAGAAGAGATATCATCTTCTTTCCAATGGAAATTTCATTGTTAGCAGGGTTGTTATATTTGATGAAACATAAATCAATAGTGCCAAAGATATAGAATTTCTTCTACAAAAATTGGAAACTATGGGAGATAAAAAGAAAAGCATAATGCAAAATCAACCAAGTACACAACATTGGTATGATATTGAATTACCTTCATCAGAAACCTGTTCATCCAACTCACCTACTTCATCTAGACCATATGGATCTTCTAGAAGTTCATCTGAATCTCCTCTCAGTAGTTCATCTGAAATTATATTGATCTAGATTGATCTGAAGGTTCAGGGGGTTGAGAGTCATTGTCAGATGAACTGCTGATAGGAGATTCAGATGAACTTCTAGAAGATCCATATGGTCTAGATGAAGTAGGTGAGTTGGATGAACGAGTTTCTGATGAAGGTAATTCAATATCATACCAATGTTGTGTACTTGGTTGATTTTGCATTATGCTTTTCTTTTTATCTCCCATAGTTTCCAATTTTTGTAGAAGAAATTCAGATCAATATAATTTATAATGATGGTGATTATTCAGATCCAAAAACAAGTGAACATCAACTGGAAAAATAGGCCATTCAACTTTTTAAGGATGTTAGGCTAGATTGAAAAATAAATAGGAACATAATGTATGCAAACTGATGAAGGCTTTATACAGATTGAAACAAGTTCCACGAGTTTGTTATGAAAAAATGGATGAATACCTTTGCAAGGTTCGATTTAAGTGAAGTGAATATAATGATACTTTATATGTGCACCAACAGGGTAAAAATATAGTGATTCTAGTTATGTATGTGGATGACTTGATCAGTACTGAGAATAATAATGATCATATTTTGTAGGTAAAGAAGGAGTTGCAGGATGGATTTAAGATGAAGTATGCAATTGAACTTCTTCAAAGATTTGAAAAGCAATATTTCAAGCCCGTTCTCATCTCATTGGAACATGTTAGCCCCCTATAAATTCCTTGACAAGCAAGCAAGGGGCTAATTTGTTTTATGAGCCTTCAAGGAATGCATTTCTCTTGAAAACACATCATCCTTGAAGCCTCTCCATGTTACCTGCACTTTGAATGTTTCCCTCTGCTGATCTTGAGTCAATAAGCCTCACTAATGATAAAAAAATTGTGCTCCAAAAGGCCTTTGTTTGCCCCTTGAATCCCTGCAGAATGTCTTTTTTTGCCCTTTTTTTCCCCTTGTTTGGTCTGATTCCCCTTTCTTCCCTCTGTCATTACCCCTCTTTGGCCTTTAAATACACTTAAATGGGGCAAAAAACCCACTTTACACCTTATAATAAGGCCTAAGCCCTTTCCCGCCAGCCCCTTTAAAACCACTTCCCCATATGCCCTATGCCCAAGATCGAGCGCTTATGGCCTGGGCGCTTATCGTAATAGGAGTTATTGTGCGGGCATTTTCCTTTGTAAATCATAAAAAATCCGATGGGATATTTTTATCGCTCCATCGGTCCCGCCGCAATCTCCATCGTTTATCTACTGTTTTGATCGAACAGCCCTGTGCCGATCGCACTCCCTGCCCCATCGCAATTGGAACTTTGTAATGCATCACACTTGTTCCCCCCGATTGTGATTTCCAAACTAAATCACAGCCATCCATCCATTCGGAAATCAAGGGCCCGGATCTTATTGCATCGCATCCCATCGCTCTTTCCCTTTTGCCCCTCCAATCAGATCTCCACCATCGATCTCCTTGTTAATCCAACGACCATTGCATAATCGCATCGTTGCTCCAATCGCAATCGTGATTTCCAATCGTTACCACTCTTTGACTTTGTGATTGTGATTCCCCAATCCAATCTCATCCGTCCATTGATCCAAGATCGATGGTCCATATTGCACCGCATCTCCCTCCATGTTCTTCCATCAGACCTTCCCAAATAGTTCATCATTCGATCTTCGCCGTCGATCTCCTCCTGAGATCCAATGGTCCAAAACTAATCGCCCTCCACCCACGCCAGGTCCCACCACATACGATTGTTTTCATTAAATTTTCACTCATTTTAATGCATTCTGCTTATTTTCATAAACCATTCCACTATTTAATCTCCGCCATCGATCTTCGCCACCGAACCATGATCTAACGGTCCACACTCGTTTCTCCGCCAAAACCCTATTTGTCGTTGTTTACGCCATATCAATTCATTTTTCACCATTGTTTCATCTAAAAAAATCGTTTGACCACAGTCGCACTATCATTCTACCCGCCCTCCATAGACATCCGCATGGATTTCATAACTGAGTTTCATGTTTTGCAGGGTTATCAGGTGGTGAAAGCCACCATGATTTCACAGTCTTTAACACAGTGGTCAAACAATAGGAATTGCATTCAAAGAATAGGGTTTGAACTCTGTAAGTCCTCCCCAGCGCCATTAAATCTTGGATTGCACAAACAAAGACAGTACGGGAGCAACAGAGAGCTCGAGGCAGGAAATAGAATATTTTGAGCTTTTTCAGGGATTTTAGAAGGCAAAGGTACCAGTTCAAAGACATCATGCACATAGAAAACAATGCTACCAGGGTTTCAAATCAGCAGAATGTTTCTTCCTGAGAAAGGACACGGTACACATTATTGTATCAGTCTACATTGTGTCCAAGTGAATTTTTCCCCCCCTACAACAGTCCTATGCTATCAGAAGCATTTGTTGCACAGTATGGCAGATCTTAGCATCTTGATTCTACGTTTTTGTTTAATTCACCAGAAGTACTACAGAGTACTACATCCAAAGTACATCAGAGACATACTAGAGTAAATGGAAGCCTGGAGAATACCACTCTTTCACCCAAATATTGCCATGAATAAATGCACAAAATTTAAATAGAATGGGCCTCGGCCCTCTTCCTTTCTGATTTTTAATGCTGCATTTAGTTTTCACCTACCTTCTCCGCTCCACTGGAGCTATAAATTTATGAAGAAACTCATTGTAATGGTTGTTGATCAGTTATCATAGAATTGCAAGTTGTTTCTTTTGAGACACAGTCTCTGTGTAAAGTTTTAAGATAGGTTGAGGACAATGTTTTCAGACTGAGTATCTAGCTATTGGCAATGTTGTACTTGACTGGTGTTGCTTTTTAATATGACAAGCACATTTCTTTGGATCTTGATCTAAAGCAGCGGTGATGTTTTCCTATCTCCGTGTTTTAATTGATTTCATTCCGTTTATACTGGCTTGCATCAGAATATTGGCATAGGATTTACCCTTGTTAGGTACCCTATGTTTTTTCTCTCCTCGCCTTCAATGTTTTCTTCTAATGTGTTATCTGAGAAATGATTTCAGTTAATTTAACTAGTGTAGTGGATTTTATTGCCTGCTCTCTAATGTATGAATTAAATGGATTTATTCTTAGATGTTCTTGCTAGGATTTAGCTGGAATATTTGGGAACACTGGGGATAAGAGTTAGCCCTGTCCACTAGGATCCTTGTACGACTGGCTGGCATTTCTAAGATCCCTCAAGCTGGAGGTTGAAGCATTGAGAGTTCAAAGTCTCTCTCTGATCTCAGGCCTTTAACTTTGTGTTCTAATCAGTTTTGTTTCCCCCTTTCCTATCATTCCATGTCACACTATCATCTTTAAGATCCAATGTTTTAGATGACTAACCCAATTGAAAGCCTGCATATTGATTAGCAAGAAAATCCTTTCCTGACTCCATTGCCCAATGGTCTTGAATGTTCCCTGGAATATTTCACCTCTGCCTAAATCCTCTTTTCTCATCCTTGTCTTACATTGAACCCTTCTTTCCTGATAACCAACAACCAACAAACAATCAAACAGAAAAACCCTGTGCCTATAACTAGCCTAATATCTTAAACCTCGACCTTCAAAGACATTACCTTTAACAATCATAGAGAGATCCCTCTCTGGACCCAGGAGGGCTAGATCCTAAGGTTTGAAAGTGGTTTGATGTTGTCTCATCTTTGGTCTTGCCAATCGGGCCAAAACATGGGAACCCCAACATAATGGCGACTCCACTGGGGAAAAATCTGAGTATTTATCACCTCACTACATCATAAGAGCCTCAGAAACCTACAATATCTGGTTAGGTTGGTAGTTAAACACTCCTATTCACAGATCAACCTCTATACCATTTGTTGTTTCCCCCAACACTCTTAGACAGAGTCTAGAAAGGGCCAGGTAGCCTCTAGATCTCACACTCTTTCAGAGGTGACATATCTAGTAAATGCCCTCCCAGTCAATCTCTGGTTAGATTTTGTTTTTTTTTGAAGATATCCTTGAAAAGGGAAATCTCATAAGCACTATGGTGGACAATGTACCCTCCAAAAACATCCTTAACCTTCCACCTGGCGACTCCATAATTCCTAAACGATTAAAAGACTCCACTAGTGATCAGTAGGCCTGCTGATTATCTTGGTTTCACATAAGACTCCACTGGGAGACCAAAGCCCAATACAACATGAACCACAATAGAAGGAACAAGTAGGGTTAAGTTGCTTGGTTGGAAACAACATTCTGGCTTTCAGAACCATTCACACAAGAGCTTATCCCAACCCAAACCCACCTGAAATAGTTGATAACCCTGAGAGCATCCTCAGAAGATCTCCTGCACCTAAAAGACCAATTATTTCTATCCATATCCATAGAGCTAACTCTGCACTAGAAGACTTTACAGCTCTATCTGACCCATTTTTTGACCTAGGCACTCAAAACAGCTTACCAAGAACTAGGTCACTCAGTGTTCTAGACCAGCCAGACCTTGAGCTTCCTGGTTCACCACCTCAAAGAGGTGAGCACCCTTGGGATAGACAGACCCCTCCATCTACACCTCCTGACATTCACTTCATTCAAAATTTGGGGCTCAGTCACCCTAAATCTGCTCATCAGTCTTCTGTTGGTCATAATATCCCTGTCATCTGTATAACAACTGCCCAAGTCAACCCTTTACCTCATCAAAACATCATCATGGCAGCTTGGTATGCACCTCTGGTTTTACCTTAGCCTCTAGTACCCTTACCCAATGATTATCAATCAAAGATCCCACACTTCATTGCAAAAGAGTCTACCACAGCCCAACACCATGTAGATATGATGGAAGATTATTTTGACTACATGGAAATAGATGATGATACATTCAAAATGAGAATCTTTTCCCAGAGCTTAGGAGGTGATGTGAAGAAGTGGTTCAAAGGCCTACCTCCTAATATTATCCAAGATCTTCCTGCTTTATATCAGACCTTCATAAAAAAATGGGAAGTTAAGGCCAATCCTCTCCAAATCCTAGCAGAATACAAGAACCTGAAAAGAAATATAGGAGAGAGTGTCCAGGCCTACTCTACAAGGTTTAACGTTGTTTATAATGCTCTTCCTCCACACATGAAACCTCCCCTGGGTATGGTTTTAGTAAAGTACCCTGAAGGCCTTGATGCTGACATGGCCTACCAGCTTAGGGAGTGGGAGTAAAACACATTGGAAGACATGCAAAAGGGAGCAGTGAGTGTAGAGGAAAATCTGATTGAGAAAAAAGCAAGATTGAGAGCTGAGAAAAGGGTAACATATAGAGATGACAATGTAGCTTCCACATCTGATCCAAATTATGACTGTTTATCCAAAAACGTGGAAAAGTTACAACAAATGGTGGAAAAAATGGTTGTCACAGTTAGTAGCCAAAAACAGAAATCAAAACCATAACTAGAACCAGAACTTTAGAAGAAACAACACCACTCCCAACAGACAAAGAGAATCAGATCAACAAGTTATTCCCCCATTCCAAGAGAAATTTCTCGATGAAGAAGAGGGAATCATAGAAGAGTTTGAGGGAGACACAATAAACATGTTTGAAACAGAAGATTCAATCCATAATTGTTACACAGAAGAATATCAGTCCCCACCCTCTTATTGGGACTAGAAATGGTTAGAATCTGAGGATTACAGGTTAGGATTTGAAAATTCCATGATGCAGGTCAGAGAACAATATGAAATTAGAAGCAAAAAGAGCCAAGAAATTGCCAAACCAAAATCTTCTAAGGTCACCATCAAGAAAATACTTGAGAAAACTTCTAAAGTGACTGCTGAGAGTAACAAATCAGCAGCTGAGAGTTCTGGAAATAACAAAGAAAAAAACAACCAAAACACTGATACACAAGGTAAACCAACTAGTAGCACTATCACTGCAGTTATTTCTCTTGATAAAACTGTCACAAACATTGTACATAATGATAATCAGCACACTGATTCAGCCACTAAGGAAGTGGCTAACAAAACAGAGTCGAACATTCCAAAGAGTTAGTCTGCTTTCAATTTGGAGAGTGAGATTGCAAAAATTAAAATATTTGTCCCACTCTCTGAGCTGGCCACTCAGGATGTATATAAAGGCCAAATTTTGAAAGCATTAAACTTAGGAGATAACAGTGACACTGTAAATCTGAGTGATGATCAACCTGCCCTTTTGTTTGGTCCAAAGATAGAAGGAAAGTTTCAGGAAGGGGTAGTGCCACCTTTCTATATCAGTCTCAACATCCATGATAATATTCTCCACAATGCAATGCATGATTCTGGGGCATCACACAAACTGATGCCTAAAGTAGTGATGGAAAGATTAGGCCTAGAGATAACCCGTCCCTATAAAGACTTATATTCGTTTGATTCCAGTAGCGTAAAATGTCTTGGACTAATCAAAGATTTATGTGTGAGCCTTACCCAGATTCCATCAAAATGTATGGTCATGGATGTTGCGGTAGCAGATGTTCCACCCAAGTATGGCATGTTATTATCAAGATCATGGGGAGCCAAGCTGCAAGGAACAATGCAGATGGATGGGGCTTATGCCACAATCCCAATCTTTGGCCAACTTAGAAGACTATACAGAGAGGCACAAATGAAATTCCTGGTCAGTAGCCCTGAAAAGCCTGAAAATTCACCTTTATACTCTGTACATACAGACCTTGAATCCTTCATCCTCTATAATGATGAATCCTCAAAAGGGTCAGAGTCCAGAAATAGAGATAAAAATGAGGAAACAGAGACCATGCACTTTAACATAATGGCTACTCTAGACTCAGAGGAGGAAGACGTAGAAAAATTTGAACAGTGCACTGAAAAAAAAATGTAAAGTGAACCAGAAACATAACGCAATCAGCCAACTAGTCACCTCTCTGACTTCCACACCCATGACGAAAAAAAACAACCCACAGCCTAGTGCAGCTCCTATAATGCAACATAATGGTGAACCCAGCTGTAGGGAAGGAAGTGATGACAAAACGAAAAATGAACCCTTGTGGGAGATGAATTTCAATGGGTCATGCACCAAGAGAACTGTTGGGGCAAGAGTGTGGATGCATAATACAGAGGGTGATCACGCAGAGAGCCATGCCTGCAACCTGCACTTCAAATGTACAAACAATATCACATAGTATGAGGCTCTTATCCTAGGCTTAAACCTGTTGAGAAAATTAGGAGCTCGTAGGATAATTGTGTGGGGGGAATCTGAGCTGATTATTAAACAGGTGAATGGTGAAGACACAGCGAAACATCCTAGACTGAGAGCATATAAGAATGACACTATGATTCTACTGAAAAATTTCGGTGAATACGAATTAGTGTTTGTTCCTAGGAGTCAAAATGTGATTGCAAACAGATTAGCCTACCTAGCTAGTTCATACCCTAAGACTCCAAGCGACCAGCAAATCATAATACAGACCAAATTCATACCTGCAGTGCCGGACAATGAAAAATATTGGCAGGTTTTTGAAGGAGATAAATAGATTGAAGATTTCCTGGTAGGCAGAAATGAGTTTGAATTTTCCGATTCAGACTCCAAATATGACAGTAGTTGCCTAAGTGAGGAGTCCTCAAACGAGGAAGAAACACCTTGTAATATAGAAATAAACACTTTAAATGAACAGATTAGAAATCCAAATGAAAAATGTGAAAATGCAGAGAGTGAAGAAGTAGAGGTGTTGCAGACCAAAGATAAGAACATACCTCGAGGTCTAGCACCCTTAGAGGATCTTTTTGACTTTGATGACATAGCTAAAAAGCCCACTATAGAACATGCAGACTCTGATGTGGAGGAATGCAACATAGGCACTGAAGATAAACCCAAGATGATCAAATTGGCTAAGTCCCTGCCTGCAAACACGAAAAAGAAATACATTGACCTATTCAAGGAATTCATTGATGTGTTTTCTTGGAGTTATCAGGACTTAAGGGCCTATGACACAAACATCATACAGCATAAAATACCCTTGAAAGAAAGTCATAAGCCCTTCAGACAAAAACTTCGCAGAATAAACCCAAAACAATTGCTTGTGGTGGAAAAAGAGATTAAAAATATGTACGAGGCAGGTATAATTGTGCCTGTTAGGTTCTCTGATTGGGTATCAAACCTAGTGGCTGTGAGAAAGAAAATAGGGGATATCATGTTGTGTATTGATTTCAGGAATCTTAATAGAGCCTCACTCAAAGATAATTACCCTTTGCCTAAAATGAAACATATTCTTTAGAGGGTAGTAGGCTCTAAAAGGATATCCCTGCTAGATGGTTTTTCATGTTACAACTAAGTCTTATTAATCCCATAAGACCAACTCAATACAGCCTTTACCACTCCGTGGGGCACTTTCATGTATGTAAAAATGCCTTTTGGACTGATGAACATTGGCGCAACCTTCCAAAGAGAAATGGACATAGCTTTTTCAGATGAAATAGGACACTTCATTGTCATCTACGTAGATGACATAACAGTTTACTCCAAGATTGAAGAAGAACACCTAAAAAATCTGAGGAAAGTGTTTGAAAAATGTAGAAGGTTTGGTCTGTCATTGAATCCTAAAAAAATGTATTTGGGCTACAGAAATGGAAACTTCTTGGCCACATTATATTTGAGATGGGGATTAGGATAGACCCACAAAGAGCTGAGGGAATACTACAAATCACACACCGAAGAAACATCAAGGAGTTACAGTCCTTTATTGGGAAAATCAACTTCCTCAGGAGGTTTATTCACAACTTAGCTGAACACCTTAGGAATATGACTAACATGTTAAAGAAAGGTGCAGGAGTTAAGTGGACTGTCGAAGCCAAGAAATATTTTGAATCAGTTAAACTTGCACTCACCCAGGCTCCTGTCCTAATCAGCCCAGATTTCTCAAAAGATTTCCTAATTTTTTCATTTGCCTCCAAGCATACGATAGTTGCAGTTCTACTGCAGAAAAATCCAGAGGGAATGGAACAACCCATTTCTTTCTTCAGCAAAGCACTCAGGGATGCACCCTTGAAATAAAACATAATGGAAAAACAGGCCTATGCTCTGGTTAAGGCCTTGAAAGACTTTAGGGTGTACATACTGCATTCCCACACCATAGCCTATGTACCAAATATAGTGGTTAAAGACATCTTGTCCCAAGACCCAGATGGGAAGAGCGGAAAATGGATTGTTGTGATCTTAGAAGATGACCTTGAGATAAAACCCACCAAACTGATTAAAGGTTAGGGATTAGCTCAATTAAAGGCTGAATCAAATCTACAAGCCCTTGATATTAACATGGTAAATAACTTGGATGAGCAACCAGGATTTCCTGATCCCACTGTTGAGGAGAAGTTTCAGAGCTCTCCATGGTATTCTGACATTCTGTATGTTCTTACACACCTCAATGCCCCTCCTGAACTATCAAAGACCAAGGCCATATTCTTAAAGCTAAAGGCCAGAAGCTATTGCATAATGAATGAAGGCTTATATTAGAAAAATCCCAATGGCATATTGCTTAAATGTTTTCCTGAGTCTGAAGCCGAGAAGATTAAACAAGAATTCCATGCAGGAGAGTGTGGAGGTCACCTGAACTGGAAAGCCACTGCAAACAAAATACTCAGAGCTGGCTACTATTGGCCTACACTCTTCAAGGATACCCATAAGATGATAATTGCCTGCCAAAAACGCTAGATTTTTGAAGGCAAAAGAAAACTTCTCCCCTTACCTCTACAACCCATCACTGTTGAAGGTCCCTTTGTGCAATGGGGCCTAGATTTCATAGGAGAAATTCACCCTACTTCTTCTGCACAACAAAAATGGATCTTAATAGTCACAAACTATTTCACTAAGTGGATAGAGGCAATACCTACCAGGAATGCCACAGATTCCGTCATCATTAGGTTCCTAGAAGGTCATATCCTCTCTCTATTTGGCTACCCAAGGAAAATAATCACTGATAATGCTTCTGCTTTCTGATCCAAGAAAATGGTTGATTTTTGTCACAGGTATCAAATAGCACTCATTCATTCAATTGCCTATTACCCTCAAGGTAATGGATTACCTGAATCATCAAACAAGAGCCTGGTGACCATCATCAAAAAGCTGTTGGAAGAGAACAAAAAGTCACGGCATAACAAGTTAGTGCATGCTCTATGGGCTGACAGGCTTACAACGAAGAAATCCATTGGCATGTCACCATAACAACTTGTCTATGGAACAGAAGCAGTGTTTCCTACCAGCCTTGGGATACCAGTGATCAAACTTGCTCAAGAGATCCAGTTAGAAGAAAACAACATGGTGAGGAGAATGAACCAGATAATTCATCTCTAGCAAACAAGGGAAGAGGTCTACAACAGAGATATGAAAGTTCAGGAGAACATAAATAAGTTGTTTGACAAAAGAACTAAGGCCTTTGATTTCAAAATTGGAGACAAAGTTCTGAAGTGGGACTCAAGGAGAGAGGACAAAGGAAAGCATGACAAGTTTGACAGTTTGTGGCAAGGTCCATACATCATCCAGGCCACTGTGGGTCCAAATGCCTTTTTTCTACAAGAGTTAGATGGTACAGATATGTTTGGGGGTCCTATCAATGGCAGGATGCTCAAGCACTACTTCAGATGATTTTCAATTTCCAGTTTCCATTTCCATTGTACATACCATTGCAGTGTTTGTTTACAAAAACAAAAAAAGAGAGAGAAAATGTTTCAAAAAAAAAAAACAGAGGAAAAGGAGAGGTTCAGACATGCTCAAAACATGAACCTCTGGAGTGAAAAATATTGGCTCTAATATGATCAAAACCTGAGCCAAAGAAAGTAAAGACAGCTGGTTCAAACATGCCCAAAACCTGGACCAGCAAAGAATAAAAAGAGTCAGCTCTAATAAGCCCAAAACCAGAGCTGAAATTTAAAAAAAGGAAAGTGACTCTAACAAGCTCAAAACTTGAGTCACAAAAGAAAGAAGGATGCTTCAAACTTCAGATTTCAAGCCTTCAAGATTTTGCTTTCAATCTTCTGCAAAATTCTGTCCATGTGCAATTTTCCTTATGCCTTGGATCCACAGCAAACTAGACTATCTAATCCTAGTTTCACTGTTTTTAAATTTCTGTTGTAGAAAGTAGAGAAGAAATCTGTTGGACAGTTTAATCCCAGCAGATATTAGATTAGGTAGAGAAACATGTGAGAACAACAATTTAATCTGGTCTCATGGAGTAATAAGGGTAGAAATATAATAGGCTTATTTTCTTGTATGTAAAAAAAATAAAATGATGTAAAGGGTCTACTAGTCCAAATGCACCCTAGAAGAAGAAAAAATGATAGGATTGTAGGATGGGTAGGTAGATTGTTTGGGAATGTTTCTGCTAAATCGATGTCTTCATAATTGTGGAAGCTGAAAATCGAAGAATAAAGATGGCTCAAGAAGCAGGCATCTGGCCTACTCCAAAGATCATTTCTGAATTCTTGACTCCTTCAAGAAGAAGCCATCCCCATGTGGAGCTACTGTTATCCCCCTATAAATTCCTTGACAAGAAAGCAAGGGGCTAATTTGTTTTATAAGCCTTCAAGGAATGCTTTTCTCTTGAAAACACATCATCCTTGAAGCCTCTCCATGTTCCCTTCCCTTTGAATGTTTCCCTCTGCTGATCTTGAGTCAATAAGCCTCACTGATGATAAAAAAATTGTGCTCCAAAAGGCCTTTGTTTTCCCCTTGAATCCCTGCAGAATGTCTTTTTTTACCCTTTTTTCCCCCTTTTTTGGTCTGATTCCCCTTTATTCCCTCTATCGTTACCCCTCTTTGGCCTTGAAATACACTTAAATGGGGAAAAAAACCCACTTTACACCTTATAATAAGGCCTAAGCCCTTTCCCGCCAGCCCCTTTAAAACCACTTCCCCATATGCCCTATGCCCAAGACCGAGCGCTTATGGCCTAGGCGCTTATCACAATCAGAGCTGTCGTGTGGGAAATTTCCTTTGTAAATCATAAAAACTCCGATGTGATAGTTTTATCGCTCTGTCAGTCCCGCCGCAATCTCCACCGTTGATCTATTGTTTTAATCGGACGGCCCTGTGCTGATCGTACTCCTCGCCCCATCGCTATCGGAACTTTGTAATGTGTCACACTTGTTCCCCCCGATTGCGATTTCCAGACTAAATAACAGCCATCCATCCATTCGGAAATCAAGGGCCCAGAACTTATCACACCGTTTCCCATCGCTCTTTCCCTTTTTCCCCTACAATCAGATCTCCACCGTTGATCTCCTTGTTAATCCAATGGCCATCGCATAATCGCATCGTCGCTCCAATTGCAATCGCAATTTCCAATCGTTACCAATCTTTGCCCTTTGCGATTGTGATTCCCCGAGACAATCTCATCTGTCCATTGATCCAAGACTGACAGTCCATATTGCATCACATATCCCTCCATGTTCTTCCATCGGACCTTCCCAAACAGTTCATCATTCGATCTCTGCCGTCGATCTCCTCCTGAGATCCGACGGTCCAAAACTAATCACCCTCCACCCACGCCGGGTCCCACCACATACGATCGTTTTCATTACATTTTCACTCATTTTAATGCATTCCTCTTATTTTCATAACCCATTCCATTGTTTAATCTCCGTTGTCGATCTTCACCACCGAACCATGATCTAACGGTCCACGATCGTTTCTCTGCCAAAACCCTATTTGTCGTTGTTTATGCCATATCAATGCATTTTTCACCATTGTTTCATCTAAAACCATCATTTGACCACCGTCACGCTATCATTCTACTCGTCCTCCATAGACATCCGCATGGATTTCATAACTGAGTTTCGTGTTTTGTAGGGTTATCTGGTGGTGAAAATTGCCATGATTACACACTCTTTAACACAGTGGCCAAACGACAAGACTTGCATTCAAAGAATAGGGTTTGAACTCTGTAAGTCCTCCCCAGCACCATTAAAGCTCGAATTGCACAAAAAAAGATAGTACGGGAGCAGCAGAGAGCTCGAGGCAGGAAATAGAAGATTTTGAGCTTTTTCAGGGATTTTAGAAGGCAAAGGTACCAGTTCAAAGACATCATGCATGCAAAAAAAAATGCTATCAAGGTTTCAAATCAGCAAAAATTTTCTTCCTAAGAAAGGACACAGTACACATTATTGTATCAGTCTACATTGTGTCCAAGTGAATTCCCCCCCCCCCCTACATCAGTCCTATGCTATCAGAAGAATTCATTGGACAGTATGGCAGATCTTAGCGTCTTGATTCTACGTTTTTGTTTAATTCACCAGAAGTTCTATAGAGTACTGTAGCCAAAGTACATCAGAGACATACCAGAGTAAATGGAAGCCTAGAGAAGACCACTCTTTCACCCAAAGAGTTCCATGAATAAATGCACATAATTTAAATAGAATGGGCCTCAACCCTCTTCCTTTCTGAGTTTTAATGCTGCATTTAGTTTTCACCTACCTTCTCCGCTCCACTGGAGCTATAAATTTATGAAGAAACTCATTGTAATGGTTTTTTATCAGTTATCAGAGAATTTCAAGCTATTTCTTTTGAGACACAGTCTCTGTGTAAAGTTTTAAGATAGGCTGACGAAAATGTTTTCAGACCGAGTATCCAGCTATTGGCAATGTTGTACTTGAATGGTGTTGCTTTTTAATATGACAAGCACATTTCTTTGGATCTTGATCTAAAGCAGCGGTGATGTTTTCCTATCTCCGTGTTTTAATTCATTTCATTCCGTTTCTATTGGCTTGCATCAGAATATTGGCATAGGATTTAGCCTTGTTAGGTACCCTATGTTTCTGCTTTCCTCGCCTTCAATGTTTTCTTCTAATGTGTTATCTGAGAAATGATTTCAGTTAATTTAACCAGTGTAGTGGATGTTATTGCCTGCTCTCTGATGTATGAATTAAATGAATTTATTCTTAGATGTTCTTGCTAGGATTTAGCTGGAAGATTTAGGAACATTGGGGATAAGAGTTAGCCCTGTCCACTAGGATCCTTGTACAACCGGCTGGCCTTTCTAAGATCCCTCAAGCTAGAGGCCGAAGCATTGAGAGTTCAAAGTCTCTCTCTGATCTTAGGTATTTAACTTTGTGTTCTAATCTGTTTTGTTTCTCCCTTTCCTATCATTCCATGTCACACTATCATCTTTAAGATCCAATGTTTTAGATGACTAGCCCAATTGAAAGCCTGCATATTGATTAGCAAGCAAATCCTTTCCTAACTCCATTGCCCAATGGTCTTGAATGCTCCCTGGAATATTTCACCTCTGCCTAAATTCTCTTTGATCATCCTTGTCTTACATTGAACCCTTCTTTCCTGATGACCAGCAACCAACAAACAATCAAACAAACAAACCCTGTGCCTATAACTAGCCTAATATCTTAAACCTCGACCTTCAAAGACATTACCTTTAACAATCATAGAGAGATCCCTATATGGACCTAGGAGGGCTAGATCCTGAGGTCTGAAAGTGGTTTTATGTTGTCTCATCTTTGGTCTTGCCAATCGGGCCAAAACATGGGAACCCCAACAGAACAAAACTTAAAACTTTCAAAATTTGAAGGAAGGGAATTGGTAAATAGTACTACTTATAGGCAGTTGATTGGAAACTTGATCTATCTGACAACCACTCATTCAAACTTATCTTATGCAGTCAATATTATATCGCGCCTTATGCATGAACCATGGGAAATCCATTAGAATGCAACAAAAATGGTCTTTAGATATATCCAAGGGACGGAATATTTTTCTCTTCTTTACAAAATGATTAAGAACTTTGTACGTGGTGGATATGCAGATTAATATTTTGCTGGAAGTATTCACTACAAGGAAAATACCCTCTAGCAGAGGTTATAAAGGAGGTTTTTAGTGTTATAAAATTTTCCAAATTCAAAAAAACATTTTCGACAACATCCGTTTATGGTTACAGAGGTTTTGGCAAAGCTTTTAACGTAAATTCAAGACAACTAAAAGAACTGGGTGGCCAAAGGTTATTATAGATGTTTTTTTCATCGGTGCTATACTAAGGTTTCAACGCACCGATGTGTGTCATCTAGATGGTGGCCCCGGGGTGGTTAAAGGTTCCTCCATCGGGCCGTCAAGGTATAAAACCACACCGGGCATAGTGTTCGTGATACAACACACGGGGCCATACCAATTAGTCTTGGGATTTGTGCAGTGCCCATAGGTCGTCTCAACGCACAAGTACGTAGACTTATAGAAACTCATAAATGCTCCATATCAGACAAATGCACCGATATTTATAATTGGTATTGGTATTTGTGTGGTGCCCATACGTCATACAAATGCACCGGTGTGTAGTCTCACATAAAAGCACCGGAGCGTAGTATCGCACAAACGAACTGAGATTTTTAATTGGTTTTGGTATTTTTACAGTGCCCATAGGTTGTAGAAATGCATCGGTGAGCTACAACATACAAACACACCTGTATTCATTTTTTATTTTTTAGAAACATCGAAATGTGACAGTGCAATTATTATGATTTTTCTAAATTCATTATTCATCAAAAGTCGACACATCTTATAACAATAGTCATATTAATTAATTTTTTATTAATGCATTTGAATGTGATGTTTGGATTAATTTGTTATATCATATCATAATTATTGTAATTTTTTAAAATTCATTATTCATCAAAAGTCGACACATATATATCTTATAACAATAATGAATTAAATTTTTATTAGTGCATTTGAGAACGATAATGGAGAACACAATAGCGACAATGGAGAATGTAATAGAATAAATTAAAACATCTTTTATTAGATATATATATATATATATATATATATATATATATATATATATATATATATATATATATATATATATATATATATATATATATATATATATATATATATATATATATATATATATAAGATAGTCTTTATCATACAAAATGGGACAATTATTTGTATCCCTTTGTCTTTCAATTGGGACACTATGTCCATTACATTAAACAAAATGTCTGATTTCACAGACAAATATTTCAAAAAATACAACACCTTGCTTTGATATCCAAACATAGTGATCATCATTCTTTGCTTGAACTATTGTCACTGCTAGAGCTTGTTACAGGTCAAAATACCTCCTCATCAGCTCAGAGGAGAAGACAAATATGGAAGGGATAGAAAGACCTAAATTAAACCTACTTCTGCCAGGGTAACGCCTATATAGAACAGAACAAGAGCATTATAATGCAGGAAATCAGTACATTGGCCGCGTTAGTGGCTGGGGCAATGCTCTGTTTACACTGGAGGGGAGCGTTACCCGTGTTTTAAGTTTGAATTGGGAAAAGAGCATGGAGAATGATTTGAATCTTTGACTTTCCCTCACAAAGGAGTCAGTTCACAAAGGAAACTGCAGAAGCACCAGTTCATTATTGGTCATTGCCATAGAAGACTGAACTCCAAAAGAGGCAAAAGCATAGAGATCAAAGAAACATCTAAGCTTTTTCCATTCCAAACTAGTGGAAAGAGAAGGGCAACAATGGCCTTCTCCCTCTCCTATAAGAAGGAGTTGAAGGCTCTTAATTGAGGGTCGAAGGATTGCTCAAGGTTCTTGTATACTTGTGGAATAGAGAATAGTGTGACATTGTGAAGGCCAAGAGTCAAAGAGGCTCCTAGAGAGCTTTTTGACTTAGACTTCTTCACTTGAGAGAGAAGAGAGATTGGGAGACTGAGGAGGGTTTGGTACAACCGATGGTTGTAATCCTCCTTCTTTCAAAATCAATAGAACTGTGTTCGTTTTGTCCATTCAATGCTTAATATTGTCATTATTGTTTGAACATTTACATAGTATGATATGAATGGCTCAGATGTGTATAATATAGATGTTTATTGTATATTGATTTAATTGATATGATACTTGTTATATTAGAAATTACGCAGGTACTTTGACTGATTGCAGGACTCAGATTTGGAGCCGGTGAAGAAGGACTCTTGCTTCGCTGCGCAGCGCTCTCCAAGGGACTCCAAGATTGTCAAAGAGGTAATTTTCTATTGTATTCCTTCAAGTTATTTCAAGCTAATATGAACATGCTCATGCTGTCTTTGTGAACAGCATAGCTAATCTTACTGTCTGCCTCGGGCACCGGAAAGCCCTGAGAGGGATATTCGAAAACCAACAACCCAAGCAGTTTACCCTATAGCAAAATTGGCGACTTCGCTGGGGATCTACCCCCATAGTTTCCGGACTATTTTTTCCTTCCTTTCTTCTCTTCTCTGTTCAAAAATCCTTCCGACCATTTTTTATGCCCAGTAGACATACCAAACGCTTGCAGAGTTCAATCATGTTCCTGTCTGGCCAACTGAAGAGCTTTTCCCTGGTTAACGCGACCTATACAGGCTATCTAGTGCATTATAACGCGGTCTATGCTTAAATACAGTGCGTTATAATGTTGTATTTTCTCACAGACAGAGCGTTACTCAGCCAAAAACCTTGTTGTTCATTGCTGTGACTTTGTTTTAGCTATAGAGTTTTTTGGCCATCAGTACCTTTCACTAACTGAATCCCTGTGCTTGTCTGCTAAGCTGGTATTGTTATTTGTTTCTCTTGTTTAGTTAGTGTGCAAAACATTTACTTTTTAAAGAGAAAATATTTTTTTTATTATTTTTCTGCATCTAGCTGAGTTTATTCTGAAAGTTTTAGTTCACAGACTGTTAAAAGAGGTAGATAGAAGTCTGAATCTTTAAAAGTTGAGCTGTGTTATTTACATGTTGGTGCATGGATGATTGAAAAAGAAACCTCTCCTTGTAGAAACAATCTTCATTGAATTTAATATTTAGAGCATGTTTTGCATGGTTTCTTGAGTCAGAGTCTCACTATACTTCATATGTCCATTCCCCCTCCGCAAGACTAATAATAAAGTACACTAAAAATAAAGCGATACTAAAATCAATCTAATTACTCTTTTTTGAGCTCACACAAACAGTAGTTCAGGCTAGTATCTTGGGTTAGGAAAGTGAGAAAACTACCCAAGATCTCAAAACTTGAAAACTAGAGTCATTAACGAGTGAAATCCTGCTGCACTCATATTATCGGGACCGTTCCTTTACCGGAGCTCAGCGCGAGACAACACTTGGGTGCACTAGAAGGTAGCCCGCCTTTGACTGCATCCTGTGGGTGTGTTATATATTGGGGTTCCCTTCGGGGATGTCGAAACTAGATCGAGGATCTAAGTATTCTGCCCATATAGCACACTGTCCTTGACCATGGACCCCCCTGATGATGTCTGTGATTTGAGTTATCCTTAGTGGCCATACTTTTAGGGACTTACACAAGGTGACTGGGACGGGTTGTCCTGGTACGTGAAATAGACGGACCCACTCTGTCTTCGGTCTTTAGGAGGGTACTCGTCTTCACGAGAGTGCTTACACCTATCGTCTGAGGTTCGGGCGAAGCTCTAGAGTGACCGTAACTGTACTTCCGACCAACCCTCTCTGTATACTATTGCGATACTGGATTTCATCACCAGTGAACGGTAGTACTCAGACAAGGCACCCTATTCTGGCTGCTTGCTGATTGATTTTAGAAAGTACTTTTTCTTTTTGTTAGGTGTGTGGTTATTGTCATTTGAGACTTCATAATAGATCACAATTTAATAAAATTTGTTAAAATTAAACCGGTCACCGTGGTGTCCCCTGACCCATGCCGTCTGTCTCGACGACAGCAAGATCTACCTCCTCTCAACCTTGAGGAAGAACTGAACCTTGGTGAACCCGGGGCTTCTACGGAAGAGCAGTCTCCTCTGACTAATCTTGATTATCACATAAACCCTTATCAGCCAGAACTTCCGGAGGACCCTTTCACTGAAAACGTTGTACCTAATTACAATCCTCCGCTCACTGATCCATTAGGGCCTGTGATAATCCAGATTACACCACGCCCAGATATGTCTACGGCAACACCAACATCTATTTCTCCACCGGCATCCACAGGGTCGATACCAATGGCAACCATTCCTAGTTCGCCACTATCCTCCCCGTCGGTGGTCAGTTCTATGCCATTACTGGGTAACCCCAGTAGTCAACATATACCTACCCCCAATCCTATGGTCAACACAACTGTCAGTATTTTACCGAACTCTTCGGCATCTACTCCTACCGTGACCACGTTGGGGACCACAGTAGCTCCTCCCACGAGCATGACTACTTCGGTGCCCTTTAGCAACCCCTTCGGCTGGAACCCTCTGTTGAGTTCAAACCCCTTGGCCACTATACCAGGGGGAAGTGTTATCAGTACGCAGGTAGCAGGGAATATTTCTCTTCCTATGCAATCCTCAGGACAAATGGGACAACCCATTGTAAATACTATCCCCTTAAGTGGTTTAAACATAGGTGTAGGATCTATACCGTTACCAAATTATGCAAGTACTAGTATGCCTCCAGGAAACTCTATTACATCCATTTGGACTAACCAACCCCAACCTCCATCTGGAGTGGGAGGGCACTTTTATGCTGGGGGCAACCAACCGTTTGCCCCGCAATACACTATGCCCTATGGACACCAACCGTATGTTCCTACTTCTCCACCTATGGGGGGTTTTTATCAAAGTCCCACTTACCCTTCTGGTAACACGTGGATGGGGGGACCCTATGGCCTAAGTAGTCAGCCCATACTGCCTTGGTTAGACTCAGGGGAAAATCCACAATTGCCATTCTTGGCAGCTTTGGACATACCCAACATCCATAAGCTGACGAACGACCCCATCAACCACAACCTGCTTTGGCCTCCAATACCGCATAAGATTCCTTTTGATATCCTGAAGTTCGACGGGAAACATGGGGACGACCCAGCCGCACACATCACTACCTTCCATTTATGGTCCATATCCAATTCCATGGTAAATGATAGTGTCCGACTTCGACTGTTTCCCCGCACCCTTACAGGCAATGCCGCCAAGTGGTACATTGAATTGCCACGCGCCGCCATCAATACTTTTGGCGCTTTAGCGACAGAGTTCTTAAAGAACTTCCAACTTCCAATTAGAGTGGAAACCGGAACAGAGTTGTTAACATCGCTGCGACAAGACACTGTCACCCACATCTCCGATCATATTCATGAATGGAGACATAGGACGAGGCTCGTCAAAGCACCAATACCGGACCATCTCTTGGCCAATTGGTTTTGTAAGTCTCTTTTACCCCACATCTCTAAAGACATTGGACTTTCTGGTGCGGTGACAGAAGATCAATGTATTCATCTTGCCCAACACCTGGATTTACTCTATTCACAATCTGGCACGCTTTACGATCTGCTCCCCCATGCCCCTGGTAACCCAAACCCTCCAGCTACTCAGAAAACCGGAGTTCGTGCCGATGGTCTCGTTGGCACGATCTCTGGTGTAGCCACCAATCAGTCTCGGGGGAAAACCTCCCAGCCATCCTCGGCTGCCACCCCCCCCCATCAAATGACTCCTCTTCCTCCCGCTGAGATAAATTCGGTGCAAATCTCACAAAAACCTAGCGGGAAAAATAAGAAGAACAAGAAGAAAACGTCTTCTTCGGAAGAGCAGTCGGATAATCAGAATAACCCTAATCAGAAATGCTGCCAAAAATGACAAAGGAAAGGATAAACCCATGAAATTTCCTTGCAAAATCTGTGTGGAGGATCACTTGACATACAAATGTCCTCGGCTGCAGGAATGCACCGGTTTTATTGCTAACAAGGATTCTGGGCGAACACCTACCGTTCTTCACAATCCTTTCCCCAATCAACCGCAGCAACATCAACACATGGTTGACAATCTACCACAACCCCATCAACAGGGCAATGGTGGTTCGTATCCTTCCAGCGAAGGACCATCTGCCATTTATGGCATTGAGAGCGTTGACCTTCAAACTCACGCCAAGCTTTATGGAAATCCTACCATAGATGCTCAGGAACCTGGAACTAATTCCAATCCGCCACTGCCCAACGATTTACATATCGAAAGGCCTACTGTTGCACGTGTAATTCGTCCCCCCAAAGGGACACTTCGACGCACGACTCATAATACCTCTGCACGTGCAGCCCAAAACTACAATATTGTAGAAGATTTGGCACAGGCACCGTCAGCTATGTCTGCTCTTGAAGTATTAAAAACCTGTCCAGCACAAAGGAAAGCCTTGCTTTGGGCCATTGGTGGAATAGATCCCCAGGATTCCATTCTAGCAATCTTTGATATGGAAAAGGCTAAACCTCGCCTCTCACATCAACTCACATTCCAGGTGCAGGTTGTGTTGAAAGGGAGACCAATCCATCGCACTGTCATAGACGAAGGTGCTTCAACCTGCATTATGTCACAAGCTTGCTGGCTCCATTTAGGTTCTCCTACTCTAACCCCGCCATCAAATTCCCTCAAAGCTTTTGATGGCCACACTTTCCTACCAAAAGGATACCTTGCTAGCTTTCCCATCACTCTGAGTGGGAAAACGGTAAATGTGGACGTTGAAGTCGTAGAGCGTCATCTTGACTATAATCTATTGCTCGATCACAGTTGGTCTTATGCTATGACCGCCATCGTGTCTTCGGTCTTCCGACTCATCTTATTTCCATTGGATGGGAAAATAGTCACGGTCGATCAACTATCCTTCTACACCCCTGATTATGCCACTTTACCAAGTAGCACTGTACCCCTAATAGGAGGTGTCCCTGACTCTTACGTCAGTATCGGTACCGGTCTTCTGAAGGCATCTTCCCTACTGGGTTGTTTTCCTCTACCGCCGCCGCAGATCCCAAACACGGTTGCAATGATGTCCACCTTTTCAGATGGCTCTATCGACCCATGGATCATCCCGACACCTTCAGATATTGATTCTTATGGAGATCAGATGCCGCTTTCACCGGTCGAGTTGGCTTACCAAGCCATCCAAAGCACATCTGAACCCTCCACTGATATGGTTTCGACCACAGGTACAAACCTCTCTCCCATCACAGTTCTCTCTAAGGATCTCCTCAATGAAGTCTGGCCTACAGACGAAGCTATTCGAGAGATCATGTCATTAGAATAATGACCTTGGGAAGAGTTTCACCATCGCACTTCGACGATTGATTCGGAGGCGATAAAAACTGAAATCCCGTCTTTTGACCAATCTGAGATAGTTCCCTTCTCTTATACGACCGTTCACACTATCGATTCAGAGGGGAACATAGGTAATGTTTCCAAGACACTGCTCATTGATATCTCGGTCAAGACAGGTATCATGGAAAATATTCCATATTTCTTTTCAAATATCACACCTTTCCAACTTGCTTTCGGCCTGGAGGCAGTACTTCCAATCGAGTGCGAAATCCCATCACTCAAACTTGCCGTTGAAATCCTGCCTGGCACCACCGCCACAGAAGAGCGCTTGCTCTCGCTCGATCATTTGGAAGAAACTCGTTGCGATGCTACACTAGCACTCGAAGCTCACTAGCGCCGAGTTAAAGCTCAATACGACAAATCTGTCAAGCCTCGTTCTTTCCAAGAGGGCGATCTCATTCTACTATATGATCAAAAGCACGACCTCTTGGGGGTAGGAACACTCCAACCATTGTGGCTCGGTCCTTACATCGTTACTAAAGCCCTCTCAAAAGGAGCTTATGAACTCCAAGACTGTAATGGAATTCCACTCGAGGAGCCCCGCAACGGGATCTATCTGAAGAAGTATTTTGCCTAGTTTCGCACTAGGCATATGCTTTGTAATTTTATGTATATAAGTTTTGCCTATTTTATTTTGAAGCTTCTGGATTATTTTTTGGTTTAAGGTGTTTTTCTCATGTAATCTTTTTCTTTTGCATAGATGTCATCACATTCGTTATCATTCGTCGGATAATACGTCGGATATGCGTATGGTGCTAGTCACACCAGACACATTGTTTCCACCGCTGGATTCTCTATACTAAAAGCCTGACCTTCTGGTTCCGATTGGCCCTTTTGAGTAACACCACCAATAATGTTTTCGAGTACATGTCAGTGATCCAACTCCTCACGGAAGCGGAATCTCATGACATCTCCGATTTAGTGGTCAGGTTAGATTCCCAAATCATCATTATGCAGTTAAACAATCATTACCGTGTCCGCCACCCTGTGTTGCTACGTTATTTTTTACGAGTGCGACTTTTAGAGCGTCAATTTCAAACAATCACATTTGAACACATTCCTAGAGAATTTAATGCATTAGCCGATTCTTTGGAAAATTATGTGTTAGATTGGTATTTATCGCATTTATTGTAAAATATTTACTCATGAGTACATATATTTTTATCACATCAAAAAAATACATAAAAATTTAAAAACACAAATCACCAAAAATATATATACATATATATATGTCATGTCCAGTACATAGTAAACATCGAAAAGAAAAATCTTCCAAAACTTGGGGTGTTTTACAAAAATTTGGCTACACTAAGCCACGCTCTGATACTAATACATCTGTTAGTCACCAGTATTTTTCACATGTTAGTGATGACTATATCCATAGCTGAGTTTTCTAGAAGCTTATTTTCATATGTCAATTTGTCATCTAGAAAACCCTCATAAAACTTTTTTTCGCCCTCCTACTTCTCAGTCCACCCATGTCAAAGTCAAAACCTCATTATCACTATCCTATCTAGCTTTAGCCCAACTAGTCTGCCCATCAGCTCTAAAAAGCAAATTCAAGTCTGTTTCAAAAGCCTCCCCTAAGTTAGGAAGTGGTGCTTTAAGGCATTTTACCCTTGCCAACCATCAAAAAGCCAAAATACTCCATCTGATACAGACCAATCATGACAGACCTCCCACTCTGCAAATGAAATTGATAACAGCTCTAAGTCGCGCCACTTACACACCCCTAGGTCTCAGCACTGCATAAACCACAATCTCAAGCTGATTATTAGGTGTTTTTACAGTGTTTTATGGATTTTGAAAAGACAGGAAATATAACATCATCTCAGAAGAAATTGCTTGAATCTACATTTAGAAGAACAGCTGCTTCTCAATGTAAACATGAGCTTGAGATATATCTGCAAGACAGAGAGTGACTCATCAAAACCTTGCAGCTTCCTTTCAGCGTGAAATCACAGTATAGGAAAGACACCACTGTCAAACAGACTGGTAATTTGTCATGGCCAAGAACCTCCTTCATCTACAAGCAGAGCGTTAAGGCGCCTCCTTCATCTACAAGCAAAGGGCGCTGGCCATTATTGACTTTAATGATTGCAAAAGCACAGGCTTGCTTTTCACTAGACAGTAAAATAGTGATTCTAGTTTTTCTGAGTGTAAGTGATGTTCATAGCAGAGCTAGGATCTGAAGTGTGAAAGAAAAGGGAAAACAGAGTTTTGGTCTTGTAAAGGAAGTCATTTGAAATTTTCAAATCATATGAATTGTTAAAACCTTGGAGAGACATATCATTGGTGAAAATAGTTCTAATCATAAGCAGCTTGCTGTTCCAACAAGACCAAATTGAAGAAAAGTTGACAAGTCATGTCATTACACAGGCAGAGGTAAAAGTATTAATGTTTTCAAGTTTGTTTGCTTACCATCATATCCAAGAAAAATCCTTGTCAGGCAGGCTTATCAAACAATCTTCAGATACTTTTCCAAGTGAAGGTCCTCCTTCATTCATGAGCAGATGGCCAAGGCATTGACTGTTTTTTAAAAAGACCGATTGGTCAAAGATGCGATTGAAGAGACAAAAGAAGGAAGAAAAAGTCATTACACGGTTACACAGCTAAAAGATGGTGTTTATGTTTCAAAAGACGTGGTTTTCCTACTCATAGGAAATGTCTTTCAAACTATACCTCATAGTGGACAGGAGACAATTTGAATATGCATGCCATTGTTACAAAAAGGGGCAGTTTCCTTAGGAGAAGGGGTCAAACAACACCTCACTGTCTCATTCCAAGAAGTCTAAAAGAGTTCCTTTCAATTAAACAGAGAAAGATAGTATGAATGGATGCAATTAAAATATGGCACTTACCATCAAAGGAGGAGCTTATGAATCACTTGGAAGCAGAAACTATCAACCAAGTTGGAAGAAGACATACCACCTCCTTTTAAAATGACAAAACAGCTTTCAATGCTCTTCGACAGATCTTGAGTGGTTTTTCCTTGTTAAAAATATCACCAAAAGTGTCAAGCAGTGGACAGATTTGAACCTTGGAATGATTCTATTACAAAAAGAAAGATCATTGCACTGGTCAAAGGAAATGATAACTGTGTTTCAAAAGGCCCTGTTCTTCCTGGTTCATAAATTTATCCTTTCAGATATACATCACAAATGATGGGAGGCAATTCAAGATTAGTTCCCAAAAAGAAATTGTAAATAGGTATACAAGTTTATGAATAGGCAAGGGAGATCATGATATACGTTTCAAAGTCCTGGAACCCGGTAAAAGCAATGTGAACATGCCACTGTCCAATGAAGGGCCTTTTTCCTATGAACAATGTTTCAAAGGTAATAACAAAGCTTGGGTGATTATGATTGTTTTTCTCACCTCCAAAATCAAAGAGAACATCAGTTAAAGGCACACTTATAACCCTCACACAACTCAAAGAAGTTTTCCTCGTACAAGTGCAGAAGGTTAAAGGGCAGATTCTTATCTCCATAAAGGAAACATTTCTTTAAGAGAGAAACAATCAAACTTTCAAAGGACATATTTCTCCAAAAATATTATGTCATTTCGAGAAGGGAAAATAGGCTGATAAAGAGGTTATCATCGCCTTTGTGTTCTGTTCAAAACAAAGAAATATTGTTTCATTTGCAAAAGAAATAAGGTTTCAAGTATGGGTTTAAAAACAAACGTTTTTCAAAATTTGTAAAAGGAGAAACCCTCTCGAAATCAAATCAAAGGGACTGTTGTTTTTCTTTACTTTAAACAGGGGTCAAGGCTGTTGCCTTTTCATTTTGAAATCTCTCAAACTTCGAGCAAAGACCCTTTGATTTCCCTCAAGCTCAAACAAAGAAGTTCGGAGCAGTTGAAAAAGTTTGACACAGATTCTCTGCGCGATGCGCCTGTAAGTTTGCACGACGCGCTCAGAAGGGAATTTGCATAGGTGGTCAACGTGTGCACGACGCGCCTGTACGTGTGCGCGACGCGCCTGTACACGGTGCCCGGCCGACCCGACAGGCCACCCGGTTGGCCAGTTGCACGGCGCTTTTTCATATAAACGTGCCGCACACATTTCCGACGATCAACACCTCCTAAACGCCTCCAAAATTTGGTCCAAAGTACTCAAGGAGATCTGTCATCAAGTTTGAAGGTATTTTATGTGCCCCCCTTGCTATTTGCAAAATGTCAAGTGGTGAAAAAGAGTAGAAAATCACTATATGAATCGCAGTCTTAAGTCTTGTGGGTTTGTTTGAAACATGAGTTTCTGCTATGGTCATGCTGGTTGAATGATGAATAACCCGAATGGTAGTTTCCCTCTCAAGTATTTCAAAACTTATAAATTTCCCTCCAAAAAGTTGTTAAACTGTACAAACAGAGCCCAAAAAGAGAAAACAGAGTTGTTAAAGGGCTAAACAGTGGATTTGGGCTGAGTAAAGATATACTCTGGTTGACTGTTCTCGTTTTGATTGAATTTGCTGGTAAATGTCATACAAGGACAAAACTGTATTTTGAAGCTCAGAAGATTATATTCTTTTACCTTTGTCCACCCACAGGAAGGTGCCATCACTGTGTTTTCTTTGACTGTACTATGTATAACATTATGAGTAGTTGCTGATTGATATACAAGGGCAAGGAAGGGTGTGGTTTTGAAAGGACAGGGTTTCCATATTAAACAGGAGTTTTGATTGTGAGGAAGAAATAAGCTGCTACAGCCTCTTTTAAAAACTATCGAGCTTGTTTAAATTCTGTCACCTTGCTCCATAACAGTGAGATTGAATGTATGGCCACACTGGAGGTTGACTATGTATATGGTATGATTCTGTTTGATGAAGTGACATACAAATAGAGAATAGTGAAATGTAATAAGAAAAAGGGTTTTTTAGAGAGCAGTTTGTTGGTTGAAAGCTACAGGGAAAAGTTGCTACTATTTCTCACAGAAAAGACAATTTTCACTGTGTAGTTTGCCTGACTGGCTTTTATTCCTCAAAACTTATTTGATAAGTTGATATCCATATAGAGCAAAGGTTTTTCTAACAAAGCCAAAGGTGTTACATTGTTAAGAGGTCTTGTTTATTTTGCAAAGAGAAGACTCTTGCAGGCCTGGTTGAACTTTTTGAAGCATTTTCCAAAACTTTGTCACCTGGGCACATAAAACTGTGACATTGACTGTCTGATCATACTAAAGGTTGATTGCATCATATGTAAGTTTGTTGAGTGATTGGCACACTTGGAAGGGCAGGTTTTGAAATGATTGGAAAAGTACACCATTGATCCAAGGTACAAAAATGTGTTGTTAACCTCCAAACATCACAAAGCAAGGAAATTTTGACATTGTAAACAGTTTTCTTCCTAACAGTCTGTCCTTCATTCCACTGTATTATTTCTTATTGAAAAGTTTGTTGACTGAGATACTTTCAAGGAGGAAGGCCACTTTCTGAAAGAGCAGGGGTTTTTGTATTGTAAGGAAACTTGTTGCAATCATCCAAATTACATTGTTTCTCTGTCAAGACAGTGAATTGACACAGTTTGGCTCCAAGAAGGCAGTTTACACACAGTGAGGCAGTTTGTTTCTTCAAAAGCACATTTAGGTCAAAATGCCTCCAAGGCAAGACAACAGAAGTGGTCCGCATAAAAGATATGAGCCAATCTCTACAGAAGAGGTTAATGCTCATCCATCCATCCTTTTCAACTTCCATGAAGTAGGTTGTCTAGACTTCTGCCAGAAGATACAGAAGGTCAAAATTTTTTCGCCATTAACACACCTATGCGCCCTGAGGTTCCAGAACAAGCATTTGAGGGTAGCGGACCTTGATTTCAAGTTTTCTCCAAGATCAGTGTCCAAGGCCACCAAGATTCCATATCATGGCGAAAAATGGTTCAAACAGGCCCATCTTGACTTAGAAGATTACAAGCCTTTCATCAAGCCTGAGCATAGAGATGCTTTCACTGCTATTTTCCCTTTTTCTTATCTTCTTGACAACTATGCTCCTCTTATGAAAGTCATAATGAAATATTTTACTTGTGAAGGGAGGTTTGATAGAGTTTATGCCTACCATGTCTGCCTATCGATGCATTTCACTAGAAACAGGAAACTAAATCTCCCTTACTTTTTATTCAAGAGCATCGAGAAGATGGCATCTACTGTCCCGAAGAAGGCCCCACCTCTGCAAATACCTTCCCTTTTCCATCATTCTCTGATCAAAATAATCATCCTACATCAGCTAGAGAAGAAGGAAGTGACATGGGATGTATTCATCAGTCACCCAGATTTCTCTACTGTTCCTCCTGTCCATGTGTCTTCCACTCAGCCTGTTCATTGCCCTGTGCCTTTGTCCAGCAGGCCCACTCCTAGGAGGCTCAAAATGACTACAGAACAGCCAGGACAGCAGGAAGAAGGAGAGGGGAGTAGACAACAAGAAGAGAAAGGTCATGAGCAAGAGGAAAGGGATGAATAGCAGCAAACAGAAGATGATGAACAGCAGCAAACAGAAGATGAGGAACAGCAACAGGACAATGGTGAAGGCCAACAGCGAACAGAAGATGATGAACAATAGGTACAAGAAGAAGAAAAACAACTTGTTGTTGAAGGACAGGAACAACAGCTTGGGCAGGAAATTGAGCCACATCTTGAGCCAGAAAATGAGCAGGAAATCCAAACACAGCAGCAGCTTGATTTTGGTGAAAAAGAGCAGCAAGTTGAAACACAAATTGAACAAGGCATTGAAGTAGAACAGCAAGTTAATGTTGACGAACAAGGGCAGCAAAGTGAACAACAAGAAGAATACATCTAGCAGCCTCAAGGAGAGCAGCAGTTTCAAGAAGATGTCAAGGGTAAATCAGTTGTGTCTCCTCCTCCCAAAAGAACAAAGCTCAGCACAGCAAGGAAGAAAGGGTCTAAGGCTGCCACTCCAAAAGTGACAAAAGTTATCCCCAACAAAAGAAAGTTTCCCAAGAGGTCTCCCATTAGCATGCCAAGGAGGAAGAGTGCAAGATTGGCCTTCAAAGGGAAAAGCAAGGTTGGAAAAAGTCAAGAACATGAAGGAGCGTCAGCTATCATTCCAATCCAGAGTGATGACAGCGAAAATGAAGCCCGCCTTCTTGAAAACCTCCTAATCCATAAAGAGGGGAAAATTGAAACATTGGAGAATGATCTTCAACGGGCAAGGAACTTCAACTATTTCTTGGAAACCCAAAACAAACAGATGAGTGTTCACACAGCAGTTCATGAGGCAAGGGCTATCAAATACAAGAAAGAAGCTGCTAAGGCGCAAGCAAGGATAGAAGAACTCATTGGTGATTTTGATGAGGAAGAAGAGAGAGACCAGCCTAGGCGGAAGAGGCCTAGGACCATAGGGCTTAAAAGAGCCTTGGAAAAGCATAAAGAAGAAGAACAAGCCCATCTCCAAGCCTTTCCTCTCACTGCACTCCTTGAGCAGGAAATTGAAGAAAACAAAGAGGCATGGCTTGAAAGAGCCAACAAACACTTGGAGATGAAGCTTGAAAGAGAAAACAGAGATCTAGAGCTACAAAGGAAGAGGACACATCACTTTCAAAAGTTGAATCAGTTTTCCCGACGCAAACTAAAGGCAGCCCAAGAGAAATTGAAGAAAGCAAAGGGGAAGCGCCCGGCACGGAAAGAAGAGAAAAGCACATCAAAACTTGATATTTTAGCCTCAGCTTTGAAGCATGTTGCTAGGGACCCTTGAAGGTCATGCGTGCCAATTTTGGGCCCATTTCAACAACTTTTTGTTTTTTGGCATTTTTTGAGTTTTTGGTCGAAAACTCATTATTTCGCCATTTCAGTTTGAGGTTTTTTCAAGGGAGGAGGATGACACCATTTGATGCCATAATTTCATGATCAGGTTCTCAGTGATTTTCAGAGCATTTGGAGATCATTCGCCCCCTCAAAACAGCGAAAAATGCTCACTTTTTGCACATTCTGCCCGTCATATCAGCAGTCTGCCAGTTCCTGGATTTTTACACACAGGTACAGATTTAGAGGACTTCCAGGCATCAGATTGAGGTGATTTCAGTTGCGCCGGAAAGTAGACACAGAAATATTTCCAATGAGCTATCATGAGCCTCGTTTCGACACCGGGAAGGCTTCCAATTGTCTCCAGCAAGTCAGGGGACCGTTTTCTGATATAAATTTGAAGTATTTTTGTAATTTTTGAACCTCAAAAATCTGCTTTTCCCAAATGTGCGTTTAGCTATTTTTACACTTGGAAAATGTTCCAAAGTCAAATAAATTCCCTTTTTTAGCAATTTTTAGATATTTTATGAGATATTTTTGTGCCTTGGGCTTTGCAAAGCCTCAAGGACAAGTTTAGATATTTTGATTAGGCCAATAGGATAGCTAGTTGCACCATGAGGTTTTTTCACTTAAGCCTATTTATTCCACAAGGCTTCATTGTAAAACAAGGCTGAACTTGAGAGAAGAATCAATATATTGGTCATATGAGCTTTGAAGAACATACTTGTGTTATGATTTTGGACTGCCTCTTGGATGCTTTTGATGAATGATGAAGGATTGTTGATGGATTCCATGACATGGTAGAATGGTATAGTGTTTCTTGCTTTGTTGTTGTCTTGTAGTTTTCATTCATGATACATGCTTCTTGCTGCTATAGATCAGTAGAGATTAAGTTTGAGATATGCCCATGGAGGCACCTCAAAATTCCTGAATCTTCATAGCTTTTATGTTTTCTTCTTCCTTAGTTGTACTAAAGAATTCTTAACTGCTCTTTAGTAACTTAAGGATATTGTTGCTAGTTTTATTCATAAGTTCTATGCATATTGAGTAGGATGTATGGTGTGCCCTGCTTACTTATGACTGTCCATAGTTCTATCCATAAAACTATCTCTTTGACTGATTAGCCTATCATCTTGTTGAACCAAGGAGGCCTAGTCCCGATCTAGCCCTTTGCCTAAAACTATGAAAGTTTGTTTGTCAAAGTGCTCAATAACTTAAAGACTGTGTTTAGGCGTTCCGGCATAGTATTTGAGTTTTTAGTCCGTCTTAAGTGTTTTCCCCAAGGTCTGATAGCCATTTCCCAAAGATAGAGGGTCTTATACTTCTATGCATGGCTGGAATGTTTGATTTCTATGTATTAATTAGCTCATAGTTACATTTAGCATGATTAATGGCTTGCTATAACATGTTTATGTCTTCTATCAACTAGTTACACTTGAAATCCCTCGTCTTTCACAAACTTGATGTCCATTTACTCCATTTTTCCCAAAGATCCTTTCTACCTTGAATCAAATCGGCCCTACAGCAGCCTCACATCATCATCTGATAGCTTCCTTGACCTTTTTGACCCCATAGCCCAGTTGATCTAACTTCTTGTTACCCATTTTATATCTTTGATCAGTTTTATCCCTCACAAACTTAAAAAACCAAAAATAAAAAAACTCACTTCATAACTAGCCTAATATCAGAACACCATAAGCAAACACACCGATATCTTTTACACATATAGAGAGAGCCCTCTCTGAGTCTAGGAAAGCTAGGTCCTTGGGCTCCAAAGCTTTATTTGATGTTACATTGTCATTTGGCTCACCAATCGGCCAAATCACGGGACCCTAACATAATGGCGATCACGGTGGGACCTATTGAGTTCATGATAGTCTAGCAAAATTTTATAGACTCCTTAGTCCTTCAACTTTTAACTTAAACCATCAGCCTTTAGAATAATTTAGTGTGAACTCTCTGTTTCAACCATCTTAGCAAAGTGATGAATCAGTTTTATAACACTCTTACATCCTAGGTTGCACATAAAACTTAGAAAAAACCCCAAAATACTCCTTTAGATTGGTTTTTTGTCAATATTGGTGGTGGACCATACAATTATATCTCAAAATAAAATGATAATCCACCTGGCAACTCCACTAACCTCTAGTAGGCCTTACTATTTTACCAAACTCTAGGTTACTATCCAATAGACCTATCCCATCGCTCACTAACATAGCGGGAGATGGTGGGACACTGAGTACATGACAGTCTAGCAAACTCTTATAGACTCTTTTGTCCTTTAGAGACTTAAACAAGCAAGCAACCCATAGAACCATTTAGAGTAAACTCTTTTTGTTCCCATCACCCTAGCAAAGTGTTGAAACAAGTCTAGGATACTTTAACAAACCATAGGCTGCACATAAAACTCAAAAAATCCAAAACATTCCCAGATTAGTTACTGGTGGTGGACCATAGCTATCTTCATAAAAACAACTCAGTTCCACCTGGCGACTCCACTAGTCCATCCCTTTTATTTTGACCATCCTTCACCTTAGTATAACTTTAGAGAGATCACTCATCCAAAAACATTCACCAATACCATTCTCTCTAAACTCTAGATCCAAAATCTGGCTTCACGAAGAATCAACACCAGATCCCATCCAGACCCAAATCCCCCTATCATAGTAGATGACCCAGAGAAGATTCTGTGGCAAGCTTCCAAAACTGATCATCTAGATTCTGGTAGATCCATCCGTAAAACAAGATCAGTACCTAAACATCTCGCTATCCTACCAGATTCACCTTTTGAATTAGAGTCATCAAAAACTCTTCCCAGAAGCAAATCGTATAGTAAGATAAAATTTGATGATCTTGAACCCCTAGGCCCACCACAGAGTCCTAGTAGAGAAGCTTCACCTACCACTCCTCCTGATTTCCAGCTTCTCTATCAATTTGGCTCCTACCATCCCAGATCTTCTCAAAACTAGATCACTAGTCCAAGTTCATCCGCCACACCTGTTCAAAACAACTCATCTCATCCCACTAGTCCTCATCTTGTACATCATCCATTAGCTCCCGTCATGGCAGCCTGGTACGCACCTTTGGTGTTGCCACCGCCCTTGGCTCCTCTCCCAAATAAATATCAAGACAAAATCCCACACTTTACTGGAGAAGACACCACTACACCTCAACAACATATAAGTAGGATGACTGATGCCTATGAATACCTAGAGGTACAAGACGAGACTGTCAAAATGAGAATATTCACCCAAAGTCTTGGTGGTGAACCCAAAGCATGGTTCAAAAGCTTAACTCCAAACAGCATCCACAATATCCCAGAACTACATCAAGTCTTCAGAAATAGGTGGGAAATCCGAAGAAACCCCATTCAAATCCTGTCAAAATATAACAACCTAAAACGGGAAAATGGGGAAAGTGTCCAAGCTTACTGCACTAGGTTCAACAGTGTATATAACTCCCTCCCACCTCATTTCAAACACCCACTTGGTTTAGCCTTGGAAAAATTCCCCGAGGGTTTCAATCCAGACATGACATACCATCTAAGAGACAAGGATCCCCCTACCTTAGAGGAAATGCAACAAATAGCCATAAAAGCAGATGCCAACTTAGCAGAAAAAAGGGCTAGGACCAGATCAGAAAGAAAGGTCACATATAAAGACGAGGTCTCCACTTCATCACCTTCCCTAGACCCTAGAATAGATGGCTTAGTCAAAAACATGGCCAAAATGTGGGAAAGGATAAATGAAAAGGCTCCTGTTAGGGACAACCATCCAAACCCTCCAAACAGAAACCGAAACCAAAACTTTAGGAGGGAGCAGCCCCAAAACAGACCAAGGGAAAATGACCAATAGATTAGGCCACCATTCAATGAAAACTATGTGGAAGAAGATGACAGAGATACAGAACCTCTTGATGAACATCATTTAAACCTCATAGGGTCTGATAATGAGAGTGAGGTGTACCTCACAGAAGAAGAACAAGTGTTCTTTTCTCCTAATCAAGATGAGACCAACTATGAAGATCTCGATGACCCTGCCATAGATTTTCAAAATGCCATAATAGAAGCTCACAGGCAATATGACCTTAGAAGCAAAAGAAACCAAGATAATTCCAAGAAAGGTAACTCAGATACTGCTAAAACCCCTGATACCATCCTCAAGAAAGCAGTAAGCAGTGACAAAATCAAGGTCGAGAAGAGTGACCAAAACAAAGCTAAAGTTACCCAAACTAGTCCTAACTCAGCTGTTCCGAGTACTTCCACAAAAGTTACCGAAGCAACTATGGCAAACAAAATCCCGAAACAAAGCCAACAAACTCAGAACATAGAGAAGGTCGTGGCTGAAAAAACTGAAACAAACATATCTAAACTTTAGCTTCCTTTTAGCTTTGAAGACGAAATCGCCAAGATCAAGATCACCATGCCTCTTACTGAACTCATTGCCCAAAACTCTTATAAATCCCAAGTACTAAAAGTCCTAAATCTAGGGAATGATGCAAACACTGTTAATCTGGCTGATGACACTCCTGAAGTATTGTTTGGTCCAAAGATAGAGGGAAAATTCCAAGAAGGAACTACTCTTCCATTTTACATTAGCCTAAACATCCACGACCAAATCCTCCACAATGCCATGCTAGGCTCCGGTGCCTCGCATAATCTTATGCCGAAGGTAGTAATGGAAAGGCTAGGCCTGGAAATCACAAGACCATACAAAGACTTGTACTCATTTGATTCGAGTAGAGTCAAATGCCTGGGTTTGATCAAAGACCTTTGTTTTAGTCTGGCCCAAATACCGGAAAAACATCTCATCATGGATATAGTAGTGGCAAACATTCCTCCCAAGTACGGTATGCTTTTATCCAGATCTTGGGGAGCCAAACTCCAAGGGAATATCCAACTGGACATGTCATACGCCACCATTCCTGTGTTCGTTCAAACCAGAATACTCTACCGAGAATCACACATGAAATACATGATTAGCAGTCAAGATAGGCCAGATAACATTCCAATGTGTTCCTTGCATTCCGACCTGAACTCTTTCATTATGCATATTGATGAAAACATGGAGGAAGAGTCAGAAGAAACTGAAATAAACTTTGATCCACCACATCAGTTGTCCCTGGTGCCTTATGATGAGCTAGACACTCAAAACTACCATGATCATGAATAGCTATGTCATGAAGAAAGTAAGTATGTCCCTTCTAAGGTAGGATTAGAGCAAGAAGCACAAACCCTTATGTACTATCAAGCAAATTACTCTAACCTTGGTCAAACATCAGAAATAACTTGCGGAAATTTTTTCCGGGTAAAGGCCTTAGAAGACTTACACATCATAAACCTGTTCGGAACCCGGGAGCAAGGGAGTTTAATGTTTCTACCATACCTCAAAGATATACCATCATATAGATCATCCACTGCAAATGAAACTTTGACTATAGCCCCAGCAACTCAAAATCTAGAAAAGATGCCTGATAAAATTCTTATGAGCAGGAATGATAGTTGCAGTTCTAGCATACTTGAGCTACTGAAATTGGCTCATCTTCTGTCTTTTCATGAAGAACTCAGAAAATCTAAAATCAGAAATCTCATACAGAATACCAATTTCTACAGGAAAAACAAGGGAAAATACTGTGTCACTACCTTTCCCTCAAAGAACAACTTTGACAAGAGAAAACACAACAATCTGAAACAAACTGAAATAATCAGGGATAAAACAGATGGTCATAGAGTCTGATTTGATTTTAGAAATAATACTGCATATCCCTATAACAGAAATCATGTTTTTTCTACCCAAGACCATGATTCACCAATTAAAAGTGCTTTTAATCATGTATTTTTGCAAGATGGTGTTTCAGGTCATGTTCAAAAGATTCCCTTGCAAAGTAGACAGCTTAAAGATTTTTTCCAGTTTGCGGGAGATAGATCTAATTTCAAGTTCAAAATTGCAAAACCACCCAATATCAGAAATCTCTTCATAAAGACCATGTTCCCAGTTTTAAATTTCTGCATTTTTGCATACCTTGATTATGTCATTATCTATTTCAAGAATGACCAAGAGTACATGCATTACTTAAGGAAAATGTACAGTAAGGAAAGGAGTGGAAATCAGATATTCAAAGAGGTGTAGTAGGAGGATACCGGTCTGTTCAGGGATTCTTGCATGAATCCCTATGTCATGTTAGAGAGAGAAAACTTTCCAAATTTCTCTTTTCAGGAGCTAAGTGGGCCAAGGGTGAGAGGAGATCCTTACGAGGATAAGATGCTTAAATTCAGTCATTTCCAAGATTTCTGAGTTTGAAACACTTTTCATTCATTGTACATACCATTGTCTGAAATATTGAAAAATAGAAAAGTCAAAAACAGTAAAAACCAGAAAAGAGGGCGGGTGAAGATAGAACAAAGGCCCCATGTTCCAAAAAATAGCCTTGCGGAAAGCGAGCAAGCCTAAATGCCGCTACTAGTACTTCAATGTCTTGTTCATCTATCTAGCCTAATCATAGCTGAGCATGTTTAAATTTATTTGCTGATAAGTTAGTGAGTGCAAAAGATAGTCAACATTGTGTAAGATTGACTTATCACAGAGTTTAGATTAGGGAGAGATTCTGGTTCCACATGCCTAAAACAGAACCAAAGAGAGAAGCGAGGGATGAAAAATACATTGTACATCTTAGCCCCGCTTGTCTAGTTTCCTTTTGTTGCAAAATAACATTTGTGTGCAGCTTGTCTTTTATGCCGCAAATACATGACAAATCAGACTGCCTAATCCTGATTTGATCATTTTTAAATTTCATGTTGTAGATTAGAGAATGAAATCCTGTCAAACTGCTTAATCTTGACAGTTGATCTAGCATAGGTAGAGCAATGAAGGAGTCCATCAGTTTAATCTGAACTCCCGGCAGATATAAGAGTAGAAATAGATAGGTTCATTTTGCAAAAAGAAAAAATATGCATTGTCAAAGGGCTGCTAGTTCAAATGCGCCAAAGAGAAGAAAAAATGTTAGGAAAGATAGTAGGGTAGGTAGAAGTATCATTGATGTTATACATGTCAACAGTGGAAATAGCATCAAGGGTGAATTTTTAGCCAATGGATAAGGCATGCTTTGGTCTTCATAAATGATAAGATTACGGACACCTCCCGACGAGGCCCCTTTACGATGGAGCCCTTTGTTGGTCACCGATATTTTTTTCACATGTTAGTGATGACTAGATCCATTGCTGAGTTTTCTAGAAGCTGATCTCCATATGTCAATTTGTCATCTAGAAAACCCTCATAAAACTTTTTTGGCCTCCTACTTTTTCAGTCTGCCCATGTCAAAGTCAAAACTCATTATCACTATCCTATCTAGCTTCAGCCCTACTGGTCTGCCCATCAGCTTTAAAAGGCAAATCCAAGTCTGTTTCGAAAGCCTCCCCTAGGTTAAGAAGTGGCGCTTTAAGGCATTTTACCCTTGGCAACCATCAAAAAGCCAAAAAGCCTCCAATAGCACACTTTCAAGTCTGAGACAGTCTTATTGAGACCTCCCTTTCTTCGCAAATGAAATTGATAAAAAATCTAGAGTAAGTGCCACATTATTATATTTACACACCCTTAGGTCTCAACAACATAAACCACAATCTCAAAGGTGATTATTAGGTGTTTTATAGTGTTTTATGATTTTAAGGCAGGAAATATAACATCATCTCGGAAAAATTGCTTGAATCTGCATTTGACATTGCTTCTCAATGTAAACATGAACGAGATATGTACGCAAGACGGTGACTCATCGGGGCCTTGCGGCTTCCGCTGAGCGTGAAATCACGGTATGGGAAAGACACCCTTGTCAAACGGAGCGGTAATTTGTCATGGTAAAGACATATTCATCTACAAGCAGAGGGTTAAGGCGCCTCCTTCATCTACAAGCAGAGGGCGCTGGCCATTATTGACTTTAATGATTGCAAAAGCACAGGCTTGATTTTCACTAGACAGTAAAACAGTGATTCTAGTTTTTCTGAGTGTAAGTGATGTTCATAGCAGAGCTAGGATCTGAAGTGTGCAAGAAAAGGGAAAACAGAGTTTTGGTCTTATAAAGGAAGTCATTTGAAATTTTCAAATCATATGAATTGTTAAAACCTTGGAGAGACATATCATTAGTGAAAACAGTTCTAATCATAAGCAGCCTGCTGTTCCAACAAGACCAAATTGAAGAAAAGTTGACAAGTCATGTCATTACACAGGCGGAGGTAAAAGTATTAATGTTTTCAAGTTTTTTTTCTTACCATCATATCCAAGAAAAACTCTTGTCAGGCAGGCTTATCAAACAATCTTCAGATACTTTGCCAAGTGAAGGGCCTCCTTCATTCATGAGCAGATGGCAAAGGCATTGACTGTTTTTAAAGACTGATTGATCAAATATGCAGTGGAAAGAGACAAAGAAGGAAACCAAAAGTCATTACATAGGTAACAGATGGTGTTTATGTTTCAAAAGGTATTGGTTTTCCTACTCATAGGAAAATGTCTTTCAAACTATACCTCATAGTGGACAAGAGACAATTTGAATATGCATGCCATTGTTACAAAAAGGGGCAGTTTTCTTAGGAGAAGGGGTCAAACAACACCTCACTGTCTCATTCCAAGAAGTCTAAAAGAGTTCCTTTCAAGTAAATAGAGAAAGATAGTATGAATGGATCCAACTAAAATATGGCACTTACCATCAAAGGAGGAGCTTATGAATCACCTGGAAGCAGAAACTATCAACCAAGTTGGAAGAAGACAGACCACCTCCTTTTAAAATGACAAAACAGCTTTCAATGCTCTTCGACAGATCTTGAGTGGTTTTTCCTTGTTAAAAATATCACCAAAAGTGTCAAGCAGTGGACAGATTTGAACCTTGGAATGATTCTATTACGAAAAGAAAGATCATTGCACTGGTCAAAGGAAATGATAACTGTGTTTCAAAGGGCCCTGTTCTTCCTGGTTCATAAATTTCTCCTTTCAGATATACATCACAAATGATGGGAGGAAATTGAAGATTAGTTCCCAAAAAGACATTGTAAATAGGTATACAAGTTTATGAATAGGCAAGGGAGATCATGATATACGTTTCAAGTCTTGGAACCCGGTAAAAGCAATGTGAACACGCCACTGTCCAATGAAGGGCCTTTTTCCTATGAACAATGTGTCAAAGGTAATAACAAATCCCGGGTGATTATGATTGTTTTTCCACCTCCAAAATCAAAGAGAACATCAGTTAAAGGCACACTTATAACCCTCACACAACTCAGAGAAGTTTTCCTCATACAAGTGCAGAAGGTTAAAGGGCAGATTCTTATCTCCATAAAGGAAACATTTCTTTAAGAGAGAAACAGTCAAAGTTTCAAAGGACATATTTCTCCAAAAAGATTATGTCATTTCGAGAAGGGAAAATAGGCTTATAAAGAGGTTATCATCGCCTTTGGGTTCTGTTCGAAACAAATAAATCTTGTGTCATTTGCAAAAGAAATAAGGTTTCAAGTATGGGTTTAAAAACAAACGTTTTCAAAATTTGTAAAAGAAGAAACCCTCTCGAAATCAAATCAAAGGGACCGTTGTTTTTCTTTACTTTAAACAGGGGTCAAGGCTGTTGCCTTTTCATTTTGAAATCTCTCAAACTTCGAGCAAAGACCCTTTGATTTCCCTCAAGCTCAAACAAAGAAGTTCGGAGCAGTTGAAAAAGTTTGACACAAATTCTCTGCGCGACGCGCTCGTAAGTTTGCGCGACGCGCTTAGAAGGGAATTTGCACAGGTGGTCAACGTGTGCGCGACGCGCCTGTACGTGTGCGCAATGCGCCTGTACGTGTCTGCAACGCACCTGTACACAGTGCCCGGCCGACCCGACAGGCCACCTGGTTGGCCAGTTGCGCGGCGCTTTTTCATATAAACGTGCCGCGCACATTTCCGACGATAAACGCCTCCTAAACGCCTCCAAAAGTTGGTCCAAAGTACTCAAGGAGATCTGTCATCAAGTTTGAAGGTATTTTATGTGCCCCCCTCGCTATTTTCAAAATGTCAAGTGGTGAAAAAGAGTAGAAAATCAATATAGGAATCGCAGTCTTAAGTCTTGTGGGTTTGTTTGAAACATGAGTTTCTGCTATGGTCGTGCTGGTTGAAATGATGAATAACCCAAATGGTAGTTTCCCTCTCAAGTATTTCAAAACTTATAAATTTCCCTCCAAACAGTTGTTAAACTGTACAAACAGAGCCCAAAAAGAGAGAACAGAGTTGTTAAAGGGCTAAACAGTGGATTTGGGCTGAGTAAAGATATACTCTGGTTAACTGTTCTCGTTTTGATTGAATTTGCTGGTAAATGTCATACAAGGACAAAACTGTATTTTGAAGCTCAGAAGATTATATTCTTTTACCTTTGTCCACCCACAGGAAGGTGCCATCACTGTGTTTTCTTTGACTGTACTGGGTATGACATTATGAGTAGTTGTTGATTGATATACAAGGGCAAGGAAGGGTGTGGGTTTGAAAGGACAGGGTTTCCATATTAAACAGGAGTTTTGATTGTGAGGAAGAAATAAGCTGCTACAGCCTCTTTTAAAAACTATCGAGCTTGTTTAAATTCTGTCACCTTGCTCCATAACAGTGAGATTGAACGTATGCCCACACTGGAGGTTGGCTATGCATATGGTATGATTTTGTTTGATGAAGTGACATACAAATAGAGAATAGTGAAATGTAATAAGAAAAAGGGTTTGTTAGAGAGCAGTTTGTTGGTTGAAAGCTACAGGGAAAAGTTGCTACTATTTCTCACAGAAAAGACAATTTTCACTGTGTAGTTTGCCTGACTGTCTTTCATTCCTCAAAACTTATTTGATAAGTTGATATCCATATAGAGAAAAGGTTTTTCTAACCAAGCCAAAGGTGTTACATTGTTAAGAGGTCTTGTTTATTTTGCAAAGAGAAGACTCTTGCAGGCCTTGTTGAACTTTTTGAAGCATTTTCCAAAACTATTGTCACCTGGGCACATAAAACTGTGACATTGACTGTCTGATCATACTAAAGGTTGATTGCACCATATGTAAGCTTGTTGAGTGATTGGCACACTTGGAAGGGCAGGTTTTGAAATGATTGGAAAAGTACACCATTGATCCAAGGTACAAAAATTTGTTGTTAACCTCCAAACATCACAAAGCAAGGAATTTTGACACTATAAACAGCTTTCTTCCTAACAGTCTGTCCTTCATTCCACTGTATTATTTCTTATTGAAAAGTTTGTTGACTGAGATACTTTCAAGGAGGAAGGCCACTTTCTGAAAGAGCAGGGGTTTTTGTATTGTAAGGAAACTTGTTGCAATCATCCAAATTACATTGTTTCTCTGTCAAGACAATGAATTGACATAGTTTGGCTCCAAGAAGGCAGTTTGCACACAGTGAGGCAGTTTGTTTCTTCAAAAGCACTTTTAGGTCAAAATGCCTCTAAGGCAAGACAATAGAAGTGGTCCGCATAAAAGATATGAGCCAATATCTACAGAAGATGTTAATGCTCATCCATCCATCCTTTTCAACTTCCATGAAGTAGGTTGTCTAGACTTCTGCCAAAAGATACAGGAGGTCAAAATTTTTTCGCCATTAACACACCTATGCGCCCTGAGGTTCCAGAAAAAGCATTTTAGGGTAGCGGACCTTGATTTCAAGTTTTCTCCAAGATCAGTGTCCAAGGCCACCAAGATTCCATATCATGGTGAAAAATGGTTCAAACAGGCCCATCTTGACTTAGAATATTACAAGCCTTTCATCAAGCCTGAGCATAGAAATGCTTTCACTGCTATTTTCCCTTTTTCTTATCTTCTTGACAGCTATGCTCCTCTTATGAAAGTCATAATGAAATATTTTACTTGTGAAGGGAGGTTTGATAGAGTTTATGCCTACCATGTCCGCCTATTGATGCATTTCACTAGAAACAGGCAACTAAATCTCCCTTACTTTTTATTCAAGAGCATCGAGAAGATGGCATCTACTGTCCAAAAGAAGGCCCCACCTCTGCAAATACCTTCCCTTTTCCGTCATTCTCTGATCAAAATAATCATCCTACATCAGCTAGAGAAGAAGGAAGTTCCATGGGATGTATTCATCAGTCACACAGATTTCTCTACTGTTCCTCCTGTCCATGTGTCTTCCACTCAGCCTGTTCATCGCCCTGTGCCTTTGTCCAGTAGGCCCACTCCTAGGAGGCTCAAAATGACTACAGAACAGCCAGGACATCAGGAAGAAGGAGAAGGGACTAGACAGCAAGAAGAGAAAGGTCATGAGCAAGAGGAAAGGGATGAACAGCAACGAACAGAAGATGATGAACAACAGCGAACAGAAGATGATGAACAGCATCAAACATAAGATGAGGAACAGCAGCAGAACAGTGGTGACGGCCAGCAGCAAACAGAAGATGATGAAAAACAGGTACAAGAAGAAGAATAGCAGCTTGTTGTTGAAGGACAGGAACAACAGCTTGGGTAGGAAATTGAGCCACATCTTGAGCCACAAAATGAGCAGGAAATCCAAACACAGCAACAGCTTGATTTTGGTGAAAAAGAGCAGCAAGTTGAAACACAAATTGAACAAGGCATTGAAGTAGAACAACAAGTTAATGTTGGCGAACAGGGGCAGCAAAGTGAACAGCAAGCATAATACATCCAGCAGCCTCAAGGAGAGCAGCAGTTTCAAGAAGATGTCAAGGGTAAATTAGTTGTGTCTCCTCCTCCGAAAAGAACAAAGCTCAGCACAGCAAGGAAGAAAGGGTCTAAGGCTGCCACTCCAAAGATGACAAAAGTTGTCCCTAGCAAAAGAAAATTGCCCAAGAGGTCTCCCATTAGCATGCCAAGAACGAAGAGTGCTAGATTGGCCTTCAAAGGGAAAAGCAAGGTTGGAAAAATTCAAGAACATGAAGGAGCATCAGCTGTCATTCCAATCCAGAGTGATGATAGCGATAATGAAGCCCGCCTTCTTGAAAACCTCCTAATTCATAAAGAGGAGCAAATTGAGACATTGGAGAATGATCTTCAACGGGCAAGGAACTTCAACCACTTATTGGAAAACCCAAAATAAACAGATGAATGTTCACACAGTAGTTCATGAGGCAAGGGCAATTAAATACAAGCAAGAAGCTGCCAAGGCACAAGCAAGGATAGAAGAACTCATTGGTGATTTTGATGAGGAAGAAGAGGAAGACCAGCCTAGGCGAAAGAAGCCTAGAACCATGGGGCTTAAAAGAGCCTTGGAAAAGCAGAAAGAAGAAGAGCAAGCCCATCTCCAAGCCTTTCCTCTCACTGCACTCCTTGAGCAGGAAATTGAAGAAAACAAAGAGGCATGGCTTGAAAGAGCCAAAAAACACTTAGAGATGAAGCTTGAAAGAGCAAACCGAGATCTGGAGCTACAAAGGAAGAGGACACATCACTTTCAAAATTTGAATCAGTTTGCCCGGCGCAAACTAAAGGCAGCCAAAGAGAAACTGAAGAAGGCAAAGGGAAAACGCCCGGCACGGAAAGAGGAGAAAGGCACATCAGCTCTTGATATTTTGGCCTCAGCTTCAGAGCATGTTGCTAGGGACCCCTGAGGGTCATGCATGCCAATTTTAGGCCCATTTCGGCAACTTTTTGTTTTTTGGCATTTTTTGGGTTTTTGGTCGAAAACTCATAATTTCGCCATTTCAGTTTGAGGTTTTTTCAAGTGAGGATGATGATACCATTTGATTCCATAATTCTATGAGCAGGTCCTCGGCGATTTTCAGAGCATTTGGAGATCATTCGCCCCCTCAAATTGGCGAAAAATGCTCACCTTTTGCACATTCTGCCCGGCATATCAGCACTCTGCTATTTCCTGGTTTTTTACACACAGGTACAGATTTGGAAGATTTCCAGGCATCAGATTGAGGTGATTTCAGTTGCGCCGGAAATTAGACATAGAGAGATTTCCAACGGGCCATCATGAGCCTCGTTTTGACACCGGGAAGGCTGCCAAATGGTTCCGGCAAGTCAGGGGACCTTTTTCTGATATAAATTTGAAGTATTTTTGTAATTTTTGAACCTCAAAAATCTGCTTTTCCCAAATGTGCGTTTAGCTATTTTTACACTTGGAAAATGATGCAAAGTCAATATAATTTCCGTTTTTAGCATTTTTTAGATATTTTATGGGATATTTTGTGCCTTGGGCTTTGCAAAGCCTCAAGGAAAAGTTTCGATATTTTGATTAGGCCAATGGGATAGCTAGTTGCACCATGAGGTTTTCCTCACTTGAGCCTATTTATTCCACAAGGCTTCATTGTAAAACAAGGCTGAACTTGAGAGAAGAAGCAATATATTGGTCATATGAGCTTTGAAGAACATACTTGTGTTATGATTTTGGACTGCCTCTTGGATGCTTTTGATGAATGATGAAGGATTTTTGATGGATTCCATGACATGGTAGAATGGTATAGTGTTTCTTGCTTTGTTGTTGTCTTCTAGTTTTCATTCATGATACATGCTTCTTGCTGCTATAGATCAGTAGAGATTAAGTTTGAGATATGCCCATGGAGGCACCTCAAAATTCCTGAATCTTCATAGCTTTTATGTTTTTCTTCTTCCTTAGTTGTACTAAAGAATTCTTAACTGCTCTTTAGTAACTTAAGGATATTGTTGCTAGTTTTATTTATAAGTTCTATGCATATTGAGTAGGATGTATGGTGTGCCCTGCTTACCTATGATTGTCCATAGTTCTGTCCATAAAACTATCTCTTTGACTGATTAGCCTATCATCTTGTTGAACCAAGGAGGCCTAGTCCCGATCTAGCCCTTTGCCTAAAACTATGAAAGCTTGTTTGTCAAAGTGCCCAATAACTTTGAGACTGTGTTTAGGCGTTCCGGCATAGTATTTTGAGTTGTTAGTCCGTCTTATGTATTTTCCCCAAAGTCTGATAGCCATTTCCCGAAGTTAGAAGGTCTTATACTTCTATGCATGGCTGGAATGTTTGATTTCTATGTATTAATTAGCTCATGGTTACATTTAGCATGATTAATGGCTTGCTATAACATGTTTATGTCTGCTATCAACTAGTTACACTTGAAATCCCTCGTCTTTCACAAACTTGATGTCCATTTACTCCATTTTGCCCAAAGATCCTTTCTACCTTGAATCAAATCGGCCCTACAGCAGCCTTACATCATCATTTGATAGCTTCCTTGACCTTTTTGACCCCATAGCCCAGTTGATCTAACTTCTTGTTATCCATTTTATATCTTTGATCAGTTTCATCCCTCACAAACTTAAAAACAAAAATCAAAAACTCACTTCATAACTAGCCTAATATCAGAACACCATAAGCAAACACCGCGGTGTCTTTGCACATATAGGCCACTCTGCGAGTGCGAGAAGCTGGATCTTGGGCTCCAGCTTGGGTTTGATGTTACACCGTCGTCATTTGGCTCACCAATCGGCCAAATCACGGGACCTAACAACATCTGCTCCACCCGATAAGCACAGTGTCATAATAACTTGTCTGGCTTGCTCCTGGCTGTCTGCTCGGAGGAACCGTGTCTGCGGCACCTACGATATTGCGACGCGGACATTGGAACCTCCCGCATAGGAAGCGGTGGTATACCCATACTCAGACCCTCCAGGTTCCTGGAGATTTCATGTAAAATTTGGGTATCATCGTCGTCGCCGGCTTCTGCATCCTCTACTGGTGCACCAGCCCCGGGTAGCTACAATCCTCACCGTGCATAGCGAGGGGCCCCAACTAGACGAACATGTGCCACATCTATGTCAAGCAAGCAAAAGCTTCATGTCAAAACTAAATTTTCACCCCTTTTCAACACAATTTTTTTACATAAACATTCAAAAGCTAAAAACACAAAAACTTCTTTGAAAAAACACTGATCATTTTTCTTACCATCGGGCCCCCACTGGGTGCCAGGGGGCAAGACTAACTCCGAATCACCTGTGAAGTTCATCCCTGCATAGGGATAATCCTCAATCATGATGATCTGGGAATCTAGCCAATCAAAAAACCCGTCATCAAAACAGTTACGGACGAGACCCTCTCCAGTCCGTGGAAGCAAAGTGGCCCACCGAACCTGCCTCGGCTCGCGTGGACCCAATGGCGCTGTAGGGATCCTGGGCCTCATCAGTGGTATCCACTCCAATATGAAAGAAACAATCAGTGTATTGTACCCAAACTCCCTTTGAGTACGGGTCTTGCATGCAGTAAGCTCTGCTCGGACCCGTCAGACCACACCGTCACACCAGTCGAAAACCTGAGGCTGCATGCAATCCAAGGCTAGGAGCATCTGAGCCTTGGTGGCCACATGCTGACTCTTGGCACCTGCCAAGCGAACAATCATCCATATTATAGACCGCAGTGGTATCAGAGTCACCTGTGCAATAGGTATCCGGTTACTCACAGCCTGGGTACCACGTATGCAGTGCACGTGGATCAGATTAGTAGTGGAGCAAGGGTTGGCTCTGGACCCCGTCAAATTGGGCCTCGCCCCACGACATGAAAAATCGGTCAAAAAGTACACATCATCCTTTTCAATGGTGAGCTCATTGCCACCAATCCGAAAGACATGATGTCGTTCGTCCCACTGCTGGATCAACCACCTCAGGAGGTCCTCTTGACCCCTCATCAGTTCTAAACGGGCATACTTGAGCAATCCGCACTTCCGGAGAGCCATTAAGCTTGCCGCATCCGTCACCATTTCTCGTTCTTCCCGCTCATGTTCTCTGTCTCGCCAGATACTCATGATTAATAGCTGAACACCTGCAAATACAACATTTTCAACCTATTAAAACTTGCCTGGACCACTTCAAAATGGAAAAATTGAATTGTTATAAAACACGGTGCGCCTAATGCTGGATCTAGTACAAAAAAGAGCGTTCTAACGCGGAACCCTTTCACAGGTTATGCGTTTAACGCGGCTATTGTACTCCTGACCCGCGTTAGGCGCAAATATTTTTCTCGGGCCTCAAAATTTCCTAATTTTGAACCAGCAAAAACTAGCAAAACAACAATTAAATGATAGCAGGAGGTTCTAGCTCTTACCTGGATCTCGCGGAATAGAAAACTGTTGCCTGGATTGACCGTAACCGTCAGCCGAATTTTTCACCCCTTTTCCACTCCAAAGCTTCTTCACAGCACTCAAAATAGTGAAAATGAAAGTCTTCTGACCTTCTTATAGCAAATTTTGGGGCATGACTCTCTTAAGTCAGTTGGCAAAGTCGTGATTTCTTGTTGTACACATGTCGCAACTCTCGAGATTTGGTACTGATGTTCTAATTAGGGATCAAGATTTATGAGCAAACATACTCATGTTGTATCGAGCATTCTTTTTACGGTATTTTTCTTGCTCGTTAATCTGAAAAACCTCGAGTTCTCTTCTTCGGACTCGTTAAACTTATACGAAGTTGGCATCGAGCGTTCTTTTTTTTGGTCTTTTCTTGCTCGTTAATCCGAAAAACCTAGAGTTTTCTTCTTCAGACTCGTTAAAACTATGGAGAAGTATTGAGCATTCTTTTTAGGAATCTTTTTCTCTCTCATAAAACCGAAAAAATCCTGAGTCGCCTTTGTCAGGCTCGTTAAACTATCAAGACAGAGAACACAGAGCCATTCTTTTCCTCTTTTTCAAAACTCTTTAAACAGAAAAAGTAATCGAGTTTTCTCCGCGTGACTCGTTAAAATTTCACGGAGGTACCGAGTTTTTCTTTGTTGGACTTGTTAAAATTTCACAAAGAATATTGAGTTTACTTCGTCTCCTCGTACTCATAACAAAATGAGGTAGACGTCCATTGAACATAGATTTCTCACTTTTTTGGATTCGATGGACTAACTTACGGAAAATGAACTGTTTCGAGCTTACTATTATCCCTTTGCCGTGCCCGGTTATCAAGACATGACAAAGGTACCCCAATGGAGTCGTCTTTTACGACATTTTTCAAACTCTCTAAACATGAAAAATTCACCGAGTTTGCTCATCTGGACTTGTTAAATCTAATCATATGGGGCACAGAGTTGTCTTTCCTAACATTTTTCAGACTCTCTAAACATGAAAAATTCACCGAGTTTGCTCATCTGGACTCGTTAAATCTAATCAGATGGGGCACAGAGTTGTCTTTCCTGACATTTTTCAGACTCTCTAAAACATGAAAATTCACCGAGTTTACTCGTCTAGACTCATTAAACTTAATCATACGGGGAAAAATTTGGACAAAATGGATACTACCTCTGTTACATTTCCAAAAAAGGTCGATTTGGCAGCAAAATTCTTGAACATGGCACTTCCCAGAAAACTCTTTTGTAGTTAGCCGAACCCTACCATCTATGAGTATTAGCCTTCATTTCCCAGTGTTCCTGCACTGGTAAAATCCTAACACACTCTTTGGTGTTCAACACGCTTCAGCTGCCTAGTACCCTGCTAGAGTGCCTTCTATTGTTCAAGCAGATCTCGTTATCTACTGCTCCTGTTATCAACCAAACCGTTCATTATGCCAGAAATTATTTGTCGTCTGACGTTCTCATTTACTCTTCCTTATCTCAAATCATAAACAAAATCAGTTGGTTTCCGTTTCGTGTTGACTGATGTAGGACGCCTCAGTGCCTACCTTTCAACAGATCACTTCCTATCGACTTCAACATCTTATCTAGGAATTTGATCCAGAAACCCATCAGTACCCGGATACTTGCAGACATCAGTGGTAGGTAGTCTTGTGTTTGATCAAGGGTCTTCATCATTGGCTCTTGGTCGAATGATTCTACGAGTGTTCGACTTCAACTCCTTTTATTCACACTCGCTAGATTGTATTGGGCATCTTAGGGACCATCATCATTATCGGTGGCCACCTCCGCGTCTGTTAACAGTTTTCATTATTGACTGGTAATCAGAAAATTTCTCACATGTTCGACGACAACTCCTTCATTCACATGTTGAGAAATATGCAGTTTAAGTGAATCGGCGGTCAAGACCTTGGGGCAAAGGCTACACCATTAGAGTTGTGTTCCCTTCCCCAAGCTGCGATATTGTTTATGGAGACAGCTTCTTCATCCTGATCCTGTTATGACAGACACTTCCACATTGTGCCTATTGGTGGACAGATTCTTCATATCTCTATTCTAGAGAAATCATGTTGTTTAAGCTACTGAGCATGGGACATGCCCGACTCTAGGCAAATACTATATTTTCTAACATATGTTGTTGTTTCAGGTTTTCCTCAGTCTTTCAATCTCTCTATCTCTACACAAATTGTAAAGTATTTCAGCCATCGTCTTCGTCTCTGACCTCACACTTTAGGGGGCATCTGTTACAGGTCAAAATACCTCCTCATCAGCTCAGAGGGGAAGACAAATATGGAAGGGATACAAAGACCTAAATGAAACCTATTTTTGCTAGGGTAACGCCTATATAGAACATAACAAGAGCGTTATAACGCAGGCAATCAGTACATTGGCCGCGTTAGTGGCTAGGGAAACGCTCTGTTTACACTGGAGGGGAGCGTTACCCATGTTTTAAGTTTTAATTGGGAAAAGAGCACGGAGAATGATTTGAATCTCCGACTTTCCCTCACAAAGGAGTCAGTTCACAAAGGAAACTGCAGAAGCACCAGTTCATTATTGGTCATTGCCATAAAAGACTGAACTCCAAAAGAGGCAAAAGCATAGAGATCAAAGAAACATCTAAGATTTTTCCATTCCAAACTAGTGGAAAGAGAAGGGCAACAATGGCCTTCTCCCTCTCCTATAAGAAGGAGCTGAAGGATCTTAATTGAGGGTTGAAGGATTGCTCAAGGTTCTTGTATACTTGTGGAATAGAGAATAGTGTGACATTGTGAAGGCCAAGAGTCAAAGAGGCTCCTAGAGAGCTTGTTGACTTGGACTTCTTCACTTGAGAGAGAAGAGAGATTGGGAGACTGAGGAGGGCTTGGTACAACCAATGGTTGTAATCCTCCTTCTTTCAAAATCAATAGATCTGTGTTCGTTTTGTCCATTCAATGCTTAATATTGTCATTATTGTTTGAACATTTACATAGTATGATATGAATGACTCAGATGTGTATAATCTAGATGTTTATTGTATATTGATTTAATTGATAGGATACTTGTTATATTAGAAATTACGCGGGTGCTTTGACTGATTGCAGGACTCAGATTTGGAGCCGGTGAAGAAGGACTCTAGCTTCGCTGCGCAGCGCTCTCCAAGGGACTCCAAGATTGTCAAAGAGGTAATTATCTATTGTATTCCTTCAAGTTATTTCAAGCTAATATGAACATGATCATGCCGTCTTTGTGAACATCATAGCTAATCTTACTGTCTACCTCGGGCACCGGAAAGCCCTGAAAGGGATATTCGAAAACCAACAACCCAAGCAGTTTACCCTATAGCAGAGCTACTTCCATGACTTGGGTTATTTTTAGGAATGTTTTGTTCATAGTGTTGATTGTTTTCTTCTTCTTCACCTTCCATCTACAAACATAAAAATAAACTAAAATGAGTGTATATACATTGGTGAGAATAATGAAAATTTAAATATTAAATAATATACATCAATTTAAATTGAAAAGAAAAATGACGAACCATAGCAACAATTGACTCATAAACTATACACATTCTTTCAAAACCATGTACCATGTCATCTTTCAAAATTTCATCTGTTGGTACAGTTCCATACTTTGTTTCCTGCAAGTTTTATACCCCACAACAAATCATATATTTAATATAAAATATTTTTTTGTTCGATTAATCATAGACGGAGCTAAGTAAAATAATATCGATAGATGCTTACAAATTCCACAATTAATTTCTGATATGCCAACATATACTCACAACCCATATTTAACCCAATTTCAATCAATTCGTCTGATGGTTCTTGTTTGTATGTTAGCACCTGTTTTAAGATATTCAATGATGATTTTTCTAAAACAACTTTAAAAATACAAAAATTAAATCTAGTTAAGTTAAATCTAGTTAAATCTAGTTAAGTAACAGTTACTCACAAACTTAGATATCAACCCTTTTCTTCCTTGTTGTCCTGTTTTATGTGCTGAATGGGTTCCATTTTCTTATCTTTTCTACAATAAAATTCTTGAAAATTAATATTTAATGCAAAATTGTTTATTTATGGTACCTAATAATCGAAAAATTCAATGATTACATATTACATTTGAAGCAAGTTGTTGTTGATATGGCTCCTCCTGCGATGCAATTTTGTCAATTTCTTTGACCATCTCCTTGTACACCTTTTTGGACATTCCTACTGGCATATTTCTGATATCATCTCGTTCATCTTTTTAGATTTTCATAATCTTCCTGAAAATGTAACATGACAATAAACTATTTAATTTTTATATTGATATATGAAAAGTAAATATAACAAAAGTGATATTTATAAATAATTATAGACAAACATTTAAAGGAATATTACTTTTTCATTCCTTCTTTTTTGTTTTGTACGTGTTTTCTATTAAAAGTCTGCCATGTCTCATTGACCAATACGCTGGAAACTCTTCCTGTAGCTTAGATAAAATTTGGTTCATGGAATCATTGAATTGGTTTTTGTATTTTAAGTGGAAAGGATGTCTATACATTCGTTCCAATAGATCCCTCAAACTTTTGTAAAAGTTTTCCCCCCTTTCGTTAACCTCCAGCACCACTCCAGATGAGCTAAGGAGCAATTAATTTTCATTTGCATGTTCTATTTTTTTTTCTTAGAACAAAATTCCTTTGTTGAGTTGTTGGTCCCTATAGAACATTAAAGAGACATGAATTAATAGACTGTTTGACACATGTTATCTAATAATTTTAAGTATATTATTAATGAAAATTAAAAAAAGAAACTCATATTGGATCGATAATATTTTTTCATTCATCTCATTCATCCTTTTGCAATTTTTCCAACAAGCTTTTAAGCTCTTCTGGTCCTAGATCAGAAATAATCTTATCGAGCTTCGTCATTTTGTGGCTTTACATGATACACAATAAACAATACATATTAGCTAAACTTACATATAGTTGAAAAATATTATTTTTTGTAAAGAATTTACAAAGAACTTTCCTTTTTTTCTTTTCTTGATGTGTTATCAGTATTTTTGTTACTTGCTCTCTTCTCAGTCATTTCTTTATCAATTTGAAACATGTACCATATAACTCATTAATATATTTATAAATAAATTGTCAACTTTTCAGGTAAAAAATAAATTTCAAGAAACTGGTGTGTTGTTCATGATGTATGCACCGACGGCGGTGTGTGGGGGTATTATAAACGCACCACACAAATAGTACAATAGACCGTACGGTGCTTGAGGGTATTATAAACACACCGCACAAACAGTGTAATATACCTTATGGTGCTATCCTCGTAACATAGAGCACTAGTACCCTATTTTAGATACGGTGCACTGATTTTAAAAAAAATGTTTTTAAATTTATTATTACACAGTACTTGCATGGTGTGCTATATAATATAGTGCACTGGTGCACTCGGCTACGCAGGGTGCATCGATAAAAAAAAAAATCCATTTTTCAAAATTCACACAAGGGCCGACATGGATTGGGATCCGACTATGTTGTCCCGTGGGTTGGATGTTAATCTAAAATGAAAATCCCTAATTATGAAATCACAGAAACAGGGAGAAGAAAGGGTAGAAACAAATAAAATGAAGGGTTTAGGGTAAAAATGGATAAATCTACAGAAAAAGTAAAAAAAATAATCAAATTTAATCACGAGATCGTTTGAAATTCTATGCTATAGGGTTTGAATCACCAGAGGCTTGAATTCTGATTGTCTGAATACTTATGTTCGAACGTATTTCGTTGCTCCACAGTGCTCTCATGCTCTTTTGCTCTGGGTATATCTCCTGCGAATCTCTGACTGAAAATTTTAGCAAAAATGGTGAAATAATGAAAAGTGTTTAGTATTTAAAGAATTGTTTTATGAAATTATATTTTTGAAAATATTTTGCCGCCCATTTTTCAATTTGCCGCTTTTTTTTCACTTAAAGAAAATAGAGTTGCGCTTTTTTTTATTTGTGTTTATTCGTCGTTGGTGTGTCACTTAATAGCACTGCACTGGTGTGTCCATTGGTTACACGGCACCGATGCATAGAAACTAAAACGCACCGGTGCGTAGTAACTAGAATGCACCAGTGCGGTTATCTGTACATTAGCACCAATATGCAGTTGAGGCATCGAAATTACTTTTATGTGTGTACACAAAAATTAGACATGTTGGAAATGTACATTTTTCTGTGAAAATATTTGGGCCATTTCTTTTCAAAACTACACCTCTTATTCTTTCAGAAAAAGAAACTTGAACCTTTCCATAACCTGCAACAAAAAAAGGTGCCCCATGGTCTTCTTTCTCATTTGTAAGTTCCTCCATCTTGGAATCCAATTTCCTCTTTTATCCTTTGTGCTATCTATCTTGATCTTAACAAAATTTATACAATCTATGTTTTACGAGAAACTATCCTTGAATTTTCTGGGAGTAATGACAACAAGTCCTTCATTCTGCATTTGTTAGCAGAAGAAGACCTATTTTCGACTAGATGATGTAGTTATTACATGTGGAGGTAATGGTTTCCAGTAGAAAATGATTATAGGGTTGAGCAGAGGAAATACATTACAAAATGGACTATTACATTAACTTTTCCAATGGGAAACCGATTTGCAGGTGGAAATATGGTAGCTACAGGTATCTATACTTTTCTTACCACAGAAATGGTCACTGTATATCCATTTATAATACAAGAAATTTTTTTACTAGTTTCATCCACAGAGAGCATCATTTTCAATAACAAATGGAACCAGGGAACCCTTAAGTGTATCACGTTTGCATTTTGTTTGGCATTTTGTCCTTTGATAAATGATAATTCACCTATACTTTCAAAAATTTGGATTTTTGGGTACCTTCCATGTGATATTCTGCATTATCCACAGGAACACAGCTCAGACAAGCTATAGATTCCATTCAGGTTCAATTGAAAGCCGAAGATGTGATTTTATAAGATGTCAGCTTTGCCGGTAAAAGTTTATGTAAGCCAACTGAATCTCGAACAATACTCCCAGGGGATTTTAAACGCATTCTGGATAATATTTCCCTTCATGGGACCTACCAGCCCGATCAACAACGTCAATTGATCTTTCTTTGTTGTCCTTAAGGGAATGAGAATCCTTCCCTTCATGGTGCCTCTTGGATTTATCGACTGCCCCGATTGATCTTTCTCTATTTTCAAATCTTTCCCTGCCATCCTTGTAAGAATGAGAATCATTACCTTCATGTGATCTCTTAGCCCGTTCAAGAGACTCAATTGATCTCTCTCATGTGCGTCTCGGATTTTTCATAAACCTTTTCTCCTTTTGCACTCTGTCGAGCTCTGTATCTGTCTACATCCCTGTAAGTGTCTTTGTCTGTATTTCTATTTGAATCACTCATTTTCTCTATTATAAACTTCTTAGCCAAAATTTGAACTCTTGCCTTTTCAAACTCTCATCTCCTCAAAAAAATTCTTGCCCATGATTCGAACCCTCTGCTGCTTCGATGCGCTGGGTTTTATAGGCACACCAGTGTGGTTTGTAAGATCGCGGTTTATTTTTTGGCGCACTGCCTTATGACGCACCGGTGCGGAAGAGTTGTGTAGCACCGATGCATCTTCGTACTAAGACGCATCGGTGAATATTATGATTATAAGCACACCAGATGAAAAACCAGGAGTATAAAGTTCTTCTTTTTTGGTATGCAAGATCATAATAAAATAATGATAATTCTAAAGTACATGAATTTATTTGCATTATTTTCTAAACTTTATTATATTACAAAAATTCATATTATTGAAGATTTATTATTTTACAATTATTTACAAATTTACAAATTTAAAAATTTTAATAAAATCATTTCACATTAATACAATTAAAATTTTACAAATATTTTACATACAAATAGAATTAGAATTAGAATTACATTTACAATTACAATTACAATTTTACAAATATTTTACATCCAATTACAATTACAAATACAATTACAATTTTAGAAATTTACATACAATTAAAATTACAATCACAATTTTAAAATTTGTCATATATAGAATTACAATTAAAATTACAATTAAAATCATTTCACAATAAATTAAATATTACAATTACAATTAAAATTTTACATTAAATATTTTACATACAATTACAATTACAAATACAAATACAATTTTACAATTTGACATTCAATTAAAATTTGAATTTGAATTACAATCACGACATAATATTTAATAAATATCATGGTCATTTAATATTAAATTAATTAATAAACATCACAATCATGATAACCATCATAAAAACATCATATTCGACTAAAAAACACATACAAATTCACTAACATCATCGTGATCATGATCATATAACAAAACATAATTAGCATTGTATAACATCATCACAACACAAACATCAAACATACATCTCATGTCAAATAACTCATGCTATCACATACAAATATATCTGCAATCTGCACATTAAATGAACATATCAGCCAACATGACCTAACAATATACACATCATGATGATCACCAACATGTAAATTAAGTACAACTGCAACATGAACATAAAATATGTAATATCCCAAAATGGGAATGCAACAATACATGAACACAAAACTTGAATAGAAATGGGAAATAACTCATTAAATATGTATAAAACACATAGCCATCAATTACATGTACAACAGCAAGAAATATGATCCATTATATCATCCCAAAGTGGGGAAATGCAACAATATATGCCCTAAAAATGTTATTCTCAGAGAATTGTGTTATAATTGGAAGAAATAAAGTTGGGATCCCTTAGATCATGTATTATGGGAGTTATATCCAAAATATATTCAGAAAAAATCCGTTTTGATGGTCTAAACAGATCTCCCGGTCCCAATATGGCTTAAAAAGGCCCAAACCCCATGACTTGAATTATGCAGAGTTTTCTGAAGCATGAAAAGCATCATTTAAAGAGGGTTTCTGATAAAATATGATGCAAACATCAGATCTAGAGCTTTATTTCTCAAAACATGAGGAAAAATAGGGATCTATCCCCTTTTATACATTAGGAAGGTAACTCGACAGGGTTTCATGAAAGCACAATGTACAAAATATTAGATCTACAGATCTGAAAAGCGCATTATAACTGAAGATATGTATACATACAACTAAATCATACAAGAAATGAAGGAGGATCCTTCTTACAAGCCTTTCTAGAGAAAGGTTGGCCTTTTCCCTGAGAAAGCAACTCAAGGTTGAGGGGATTGACCCTCACACTGCAACTCTGCAAGAAAGGATATAGTTCCTGTAAGGGATTGCGTTGTAGCTGATGGAAGTGCTTTGACCAAGTGCCAAGATATGAAAATCTACTTCTGAGCCTTCCTTACTGATCTCCCAAAGGAATGGAGGCTCCCTCCTTTGAAAAATGAGTGCAGGAAGTGGTGTTGTAAACCCTCACTACAACACCCTGCAAAACAATGTTATAGTGCTACATAAATAACGTTGTAGTTGAGGGAAGATGCTTGGCCTCAAGCCTGGATGTGAGGAAAATCAGTAGAATCTCCTTTAAGAGGCCTCTCAAGAAAGGAGAAGGATTCCTAAACAGGAGATCCTTGTGCTAAGCAGCACGACAATCTCAACTAAACAGTTGAAGAAAGCAGAATAGTCTAAGCAGACAAATCCAAAATATCATTCATAAGATGTCCTACTATGGTTGCCTTGCCCTCCTTTTAAACATGTGTGAGCCTTATTTCCTTGGTCCCCACTCATTAGGGTTTCCTCCGTCAAGGAATCTTCATCCCACTATCTTTGTGCTGTCTCACAAAATGATCTCCACCTTGTTGGGAAAAATACCGAGAGGGGGGGGGTTTGAACGTATTTACCTACTCAAAATTTTACTTTTTCTTACTTTAAACACACAACTTTCCTCAATAACCTCATGATTCATGCGTTATATTTAAAACATGCGTATGTCCAACAATATTATTATGCAGATAATTCTTCACTTATATCATTCCATCATTCATTCATTAGATGTTCAATAAACAGTAAGCATGAGCAGTAATAACAGAATAAACCATCACACATAAGCAACACACATGAACACCAGGATTTTAGGTGGAAACCCAAGTCGGGAGAAAACCACCGCTGCCGTTGTCTCAGCCTTCAATATTTTATTATAGAGAAAACATTTTACAACCATGTACTAGCGCAGACTCATACCAGCACGCAGGCACCCACCTGCAGAAGGCTACAACCTTCTCGCCACTGGGCCCTCTCCTGGAAGGGAGCTACGACCCCCTGCTCTCGTTTACCAGCCTCACCTGGAAGGGAGCTACAACCCCCTGACTAAAGGCTTCAACCTTCAGCACCTTTGTGGACCATGTTTCATCAATTTTCACACTGGATCCAACCCACACAATTAAGCTCAAGGAACATTCATCAAACCAACAACTTTCTCTATAGTAGCATAATCAATATTCGAACAACCTAGATCATCATTGACAGATAGCAGTAAAATAGCAGAACTGATCAGACATTTCTTTCCACACACTTCAGAAAACCCTAGATTACATACGTGATTTTTATTCACTGATCCTGGGTATATACGTGCTTCCATGCATATCAACCCGCGTATACATCTTCACATACTTCAGAACTGGTTTCACATTACATACGCGCTTTCGCTGAATTAAACCCGCATATATATGCGCTTCCTCTGCTACAAACAAGCGTATAGATCTTCAAAGATTATGGGGCAGCACAATTCTTCAGAACAGATATATATCTCATATTTTACCCTTCACTGCATAGGATAACTCTCGCCATCATGCATCTAATCTCATTCCATAAACAGATCCAGAAGATACATATACATTTCAGATCTAGAGATCCCTCTTCATCATTTTCTTCATAGGTACATCATAGATTCAGATCTATCATCAAACTGATACCCTTTCCATTCAGACATACTTCAGAGTGAAGTATACATTCAAACCCAGACTCATGCACACCCTTGCACAATGAATTTCTTCTCCTTAAATAGATTTAGCCTTTGACAATACCATGAGCCAAAACCACACAATTTTCGATGGTATTCTTGGATGGGATCACATAGACAATCCAGCGCTCAATACAATGGGTCAATACCATGGTAAAGTCCCTTGGTTTTATTAATTTAGAGCGCAATTAAGCATACGCGACTTGGCACATACTTTTTCGCGTACATACGCTACTTCTCCTGGGAAACAAAATCCCTCGCGTATGCATAGTGACATGTCTTATTCATCATTGCTCTGGCCCTTTCTGAAGTTTCTTTTTTCTGTACTCCTTAGTTGATCTGTAAATACATCATCTGTACATATTTGACACATAGGTTGCAACTCATCAAGTCAGTTTCCTTCAAGAACAACTTCATCAAACAGGTTGCTATATATAGCCAATTCTCATCTCATCAAGTAGATTACCATCAAAGATAACACATGCCAACAATCTTCACATCAGATTTACATCATTAATAAACTCATCAAGCATCAGGAACAACTTCATCAAGTAGGTTGCCATCATCTTCATCAAGTGGGTTGCCATCAAGGACAACACTCTATATCATATTGCCAACAATCTCCCCCTTTGGACTTGATGGCAACCACGATGGTGTTTGATCACGATCACAACAGATAGATACATTAAGCATAATGATATTCTCCCCCTATTCAAACACCATGTCACTCTCCCCCTTTGACATCAAGGGAAAAGGGCGGATTAAAACCAATACAAGGTCTTCCTCCTCATGTAGAAAGAAGAGCGTTGTAGATCTGATGTGCATTGAAGTTACCATACTCCCCCTGAGTTCATGCTGAATGTTCAAACATATTTTTCAATGAAGTACATGACTCTATGACCTTCCTATCACCAAGGACTCATACTTACATCAAAGATCCAACCAAGTGGATTTACATATGCGACACAAGTACCCAACTAAGTGGGTTTACACATTTTGACTCAATTACCCAATCAAGTGGGTTTACAAATTTGAACAAGTCCTTACATGACTGAATATTACAATTTTACATCATCGGTCTCAACATAACCTTTTCATCAAATTACAAATATGAATTTTTATAACCAATACCAAAAAGACCTCAAGAGAGAGATCATATTTCAGAACCATCATAATGCCAACAATGCATTACATTCAGCAATGCTAATGCTCCCCCTGAAACTGTGCATCCAATGCATCCTTTCCATATGACCAAAAATCCTCCTTAGCTTATGCAACCTGAACACTTTCAACAGTCAATCATCAAGGCATCTTTGCCCGATATCAGAGAATGAAACATAAATATGAGAGCTGAAAAATCATCAGAGATACTGCAGTTGTGCTGAAGAATGCTGACCCTAAGTAAAATTTGTTAGCAACTAACCATACGTGGTTTTATTTCTATAAACTCGCGTATATACGCGACTGTCATTTACTAAATTCGTGTATCCATTTCAATCTTCTGATTTTGATCAAATCTGATCTCCTGAAAGGCAGAGATTAATTCCAGCTTCTGTCTGAGAAATTTTGAATGCTTCCCTGGAATATATGAGAACATATAGGACAATGTAGCTATGTTTTCAAGTGTCATCCAACAGTTGTAGCATAAGCCTATCAGTAACCAAGTCTTCAAGCTTTTTGCAGCATCAACATATTCTTTCCAAGAGGAATTATCATTCCAGAACAACTTCTTTAATAGAAAATATGAGTCAAGCAATCATCCAAGTGATCTAATATCACCAAAATATTCAATATTTATATCATGAAGCAACATGTGATGGAATTATGTATAAAAGGTCTGAACCGTAACAACAAAATCTACATGATCTATTCATATCTCTGAATCATAAGATTTCCATCTCATCCATAAAACAAAATACTCTTCATCAAAAAGCAATCAGGGCTTATCCATAATCTCATCATAAGAAACCATGTATCATATCATCATCATTTGAGCATGCATATTAAGGAATAAGCAAATACAATGTAAACAGTGCATTCATTAGCAGTTTTACTGATGCTCCCCCTGAACCTGTGCTTTTGTTCTTGAGCTGAACTCTGAATTTCTTATCACAGAATTGCATACGCTTCTGTCTCCAAAGGAACTTGCGTGTATACGTGACTTTTGTTCACGAAACCCGCGTATGGAAAGTGAAGCACTGAAAATTTCACTCCTTTATCTCCCCCTGAGTTTGTACCACCTGTACCTGTCTTCTTCACATCAGATGCTCTGTCAGAAATAAACATAACCAGAATAACCAAAACCATCATGGGAATCACCATACATCGCTCCCCCTGTGATGATACATTACTAATCCCTATAATGTATCTCACATCACTCCTGCAGTCATTATGAGAAGTAAGCTTTTAGAAGTGGATGACTGCAGTAGGGTCAATATTCCCTACGTTTCTGACCAGTCCTCCTTCTTTTTCCAGCTTTGCTTGAAATTTATTATTGTGTGCTGGAAGTTCTCCAATTTCTCAGATCTATTCATCCTGCATTCTTTTTCTACATGTCCATACTTGTTACAAGTATAACATCTTATGTGACCAGAAAAGTAATCATAAGGATCATACTGTGTTCTTCTATTGCTTCTTCTATTGCAATCAGCTGCTTTATGACCAAACTTGCTGCATGAAAAACAATATCCCTTGAAGAAACCAGAGTACCTTTCTGTGTAGAATCTGTTTGTATGTGACTGAAACATTCTTCTTCTGCAATTGGCTGCAACATGCCCATAATTATGACATTTAAAGCAGTCCAAACATTATTGATCAAAGGAGGGAATACTTTTCTTTAGAGTTCTTTACTGCTTGCTGACTTTTGTTTCTTCCAAGAATGTGCTTCGTATTGATACCTCCATTCAATCTTTAGCACTTCCTTGTGAGCTAGATTATCCTTTAACAGTCTCATGAAAACCAAGACCAAATTTAACAGAAGGAGACCTTTGACTACTAAGAATATTGTCCATAATCTTAGCACTATCTTGAAACCTCAAGATTTTATTCTTTTCTTCTAATTTACCTTTGAGAATGTTTACCTCAACCTCCAATTTTTGGCATTGCTTATTCATGCTTTCTTCGACCCTTTTTTCTTCTTCTACTTGATCATTAAATTTTAAAATTTCTTCCTTCAACCAATTTTCTTGCTCTTCACATGTTTGTAGCAGATCGTCATTCTTCTTATTTGATTTTTCCAAATCTTCTTTGAGAGAGATGATTTCTGCTTTAAGTCCTTCCTTTTCGAATGGTAAGGGTTCTTCATTCTTCTTATTTGATTTTTCCAGATCTTCTTTGAGAGAGATGATTTTAGCTTCAAGTCTTTCATTCTTCTTGTTTGATTTTTCCAGATCTTCCTTCAGAGAGATGATTTCTGCTTCGAGTTCTTCATTTCGATTGGTCACATTATCGTACACCCTTTGATACATTTCTATCCATCATTGATACATTTCCATCTGACCATTCATTATTTCTATCTGTCCTTTATAGATAGATTCTTTCTCTTTAAGTGATCTTTGTTGATCTTCAACTTTGATCTTGATAGCTTCCTCTAGATCCAAAACATTACTTTCACTATCTTCACCATTGCATGCACAAGAAAGTGAATCAAAGGAACAACAATCAGTACCTGTTTTATCTTCTTCATTTTCTACTGCACATGTTTTCTGAGATATCTCCTTTAGAGTAGCCTTCTTCTTTTGCTTCTTTCCCATTGTGACGGATCTCCTTCAAGCGATCAAGCTTTTGCAGAAGGACCTGCTCTAATACCAATTGTTGGGAAAAATACTGAGAGGGGGGGGTGAATCAGTATTTAGGACTTACTCAAAACTTTTTACTTTTTCTTACTTCAAAACACATACGCGACTTTCTTGAAGCCAACTCGTGTATACATGTGGATATACCTAATAAAACATGCGTATGTCCAGCAATCTTATTATGCAGATAATTCTTCACTTATATCATTCCATCATTCATTCATTAGATGTTCAATAAACAGTAAGCAAGTGCAGTAATAACAGAATAAACCATCACACATAAGCAACACACATGAACACCAGGATTTTAGGTGGAAACCCAAGTCGGGAGAAAACCACCGCCGCCGTTGTCTCCACCAAATATTTTATTATAGAGAAAACATCTTAAACCATGTACTAGCGCACTCATACCAAGACGTTAGGACTCCACCGCAAGGCAACCTTCTCTCATTTACCAGCCTCTCCTGGAAGGGAGCTACGACCCCCTGCTCTCGTTTACCAGCCTCACCTAGAAGGGAGCTACAACCCCCTGACTGAAGGCTTCAACCTTCAGCACCTTTGTGGACCACATTTCATCAATTTTCACACTGGATCCAACCCACACAATTAAGCTCAAGGAACATTCATCAAACCAACAACTTGCTCTATAGTAGCATAATCAATATTCGAACAACCCAGATCATCATTGACAGATAGCAGTAAAATAGCAGAACTGATCAGACATTTATTTCCACACACTTCAGCAAACCCTAGATTACATATGTACTTTTTATTCACTTATCCTGCATATATACGCGCTTCCATGCATATCAACCCGCGTATACATCTTCACATACTTCAGAACTGGTTTCACATTACATACGCGCTTTCGCTAAATTAAACCTGCGTATATACGCGCTTCCTCTACTGCAAACAAGTGTATAGATATTCAAAGATTATGGGGCAGCACAATTCCTTAGAACAGATATATATCTCAGATTTTACCTTTCACTTCAGACAGATGTTCACCAGATCACAAATCTAATCACTCCATAAACAAATCTAGAAAATACATATACATTTCAGATCTAGAGATCCCTTTTCATCATTTTCCTCATAGGTGCATCATAGATTCAGATCTATCATCAAACTGTTACCCTTTCCATTCAGACATACTTCAGAGTGAAGTATACATTCAAAACCCAGACTCATGCACACACTTGCACAATGAATTTCATTATATAAGATCAGCTTTTATACCATGAGCCAAAACCACACAACTTCCGATGGTATTCCTGGACGGGATCACATAGACAATCCAGCGCTCAATACAATGGGTCAATACCATGGTAGTAACCCATGGTTTTATTAATTTAGAGCGCAATTAAGCATACGCGACTTATCACGTACTTTTCCGCGTACATACGCTACTTCTCCTAAACAAACTCGCGTATGCATAGTGACATGTCTTATTCATCATTGCTCTGGCCCTTTCTGAAGTTCCTTTCTTCTGTACTCCTTAGCTGATCTGTAGATACATCATCTATACATATTTGACACATAGGTTGCAACTCATCAAGTTAGTTTCCATCAAGAAAAAATTCATCAAACATGTTGCTATCCAAAGACAACATCATCACGTCATATAGCCAATTCTCATCTCATCAAGTAGATTACCATCAAAGACAACACATGCCAACAATATTCACATCAGATTTACATCATTAATAAACTCATCAAGCATCAAGAACAACTTCATCAAGTAGGTTGCCATCATCTTCATCAAGTGGGTTGCCATCACGGATAACACTCTGCATCATATTGCCAACACACCTCCTATCCCAGCGTTGTTGACTTGGTCAAACTTGACCTTGTCCACATGCAAAGATCCCTGTTCACACATGAAGGTTTGAAATCTAGCTCTTATGTTGATCCCTTATCACATTATGATGGATTTTATTTATATTTTTATTATGCATGGGCTTCCTTACCCATTTATTCATCTCCTAAGTGAAAACAACAAAATTTAATATTCCAATTTGCTGCATGCAAATTTTGGTATATTACAGTCCTCCCCTCCCAAATGTTGCTTGTCCTCAAGCAACTGCAAGGATATAACTGAATATTCTCCCCTCCTCCTATTTTAGCATCCCATGTGATATGCTCCTCCAAAGAATGAGATGTTGTCTTATCAATAAATCTCCATATTGCCCCTCCCAAGCATGCAAGTTAGCTAAATATCTATCATCATGAGCAAGTAGAGTACTCAAGAAGGAAATAAAGTGTTGTATAGAGTCCCTCTCAAGGCATGGAGTCTGAAATTTAGTGGGAAATATCATTCTCATGTGGATCCTCCATCCCCAAGCAATCATCCATATAAAATGAGTCACCTCCCAACATGGCAATTCCTGAAAATGTTCCTCCGCCTTAAGCTCATCCAATGTAGGTGGGATGAAAATATGAACATGGTAGACATAGGAGCCTACCCCACGCTATCCTCATCTCCATTTATGATAAGTGTAGAGTGTCTTCTAATCTTGGGCTGCAATAATATTTCCCTCAAGTGGCAAAATGAGGACAAGATCTCCAAAGATCTCCTCTCCAATGCTGTGAATCAAGCTAGCCCAAACCATTCCATATATGATGGATAGGAAATCATTACCATATGGCACCCCATCAAACTCATGGCCCACCTCATAAAGAAACAAGTGTTTGGCTGTGGTGGCCATATCTCCTCTCGTGCTCCCATTAGAACATGCAATGCAAAAAGTGGGGGAATCCTCTTCCCCAATGGACATATCCAACCCATGTGTCTCTCTCCCAATCATGCTTCCAATACAAATAAGATCAATATCAGCAAATGAAATCATGATCAACATCAAAATGAGGGAAATATTAAAGGTTTCATGTGGTTCAGGAAGGTACCAACAATTTCCCCAATAGTCACAGCGCAGTTTTCCTAACTGCTGCTTTAGAAAATAATATGGCAAGTTATTTTTTAATACATGGATAATTATGTATGTCATGACATCTACTGATAAATATCAAATGGCTGGTTATGTCAACTGAACATACATGAAAGAAAACACTTTCCCAAGTCCATATAAAATATGGTTGTCTCCATCATACAATTTGGCCCAATGTTGACCATGGAACTCAATGGAAAGCTTGCCCTCTTGTGGAGCAATGCACTAAATATGAATGGTAAGAATATGCAAGTACTGTGTTAGAAAATCAATGGATGCAAAAAAAATATTCTCACCATGTGTTGAGAGTAAGATAATGCATATGTATATGAATAAATCCTCCATAGTGGTATGACACACTCCCATGAAGAGGAATGAACCATATGTTGCATGAAGATCACCCATTTTATGCTTGGAAATCCAAGTAAAGAAGATCATATCTCTGTAATAGATGTTTCCATCCACTACTCCATCAATATCACTTTCTCCTTGTTCACCAAGTGCATCACTGGTGAAGTGATCCTGTGGAAACTCCATAAATAACCCCAAGCTCCCAAGTGACAACGTTTTTGTCCTATGCAAATAGGCTCCTACCAACTCATAGCTCCATTATTTGACATGATCCTTGTCAAAGGTATCTCCCATAATGCTTCTACATATAAGAAGTTCCTTCGAAAGTAGAAGTACCTCTTGCTCATCTAAGGCCAAGGAGTAGCCCCTTTGCACCATGATAGTTCCATATCCTACTCCTGCAACATCATGCAAAGTGTGAGAGAAAATCTGCCCTTTCTCTCTCAAGAACATCCAAAGCAGCAAAAGTTTTTTTTGCCTCCTCATACCTCCATCATACAAATCATGTGGTGAAAAAATGGTGATTGATATGAAAATTTTCATATCAACACAATGTGTCCATACTCTTTACTACCCAATGATGCGAGTATCCTGCCATTCTTCCTCCACCCACATACCCTTAGAAAGAGGATATGTCATATGATGGCCAAACTCTTTCAAGAGTAGCCAACGCAGCCAAGCCTCCTGCTGCCCAGTGTCATAAATTTGCAAGTAGACTTCCAGATTCTTGCTCTCCATCCACATCCATTCATCCACTGGTGGATGTCTCCTACCCGTATTCATATTGGTGTTCCTCCAAAGAAGACTACCATCCTCCCAAATCAAACTTCTCCTCTTGCATTTCATGAGATGTTGAAATGCAACTCCTTGGAGATCTTTTAGAGAAGACCTCTCATCAATGTCCTTCTTGAATCCATAAGGATCCAAGTGTGATGAGGGAAAAAACCCCTCAAACTGTTGAGTAACTTTTCACTCCATGATGTTTTGAAGTGCGCCTCCAATGAGATCTCTCCATGAGACCTCCTCATCAATGGCCTTCCAAAACCAATAAGGTTCTATATCTGCTGCAGGTAGAAGTTTCTCTTTGAGTTAGGGAGTGCTCATTGAGAAGGGGTCATCTAGAAAGGAGAAAATGTTTCTCACTTCAAGATGTCTACCATCTATCACTGCTTCCTCCATTGCTTTATGAATGAAGCTGCCATTTGAATGCTCCCATAAGGAATGGGTCCTCTTTTCTTCACTGCTTCTCTTGTACAACGCAGTGCCATTCTGTTGCTCTAAATCAGCAATATGCAATGATGTATATCCCTCCATAAGATTTTATGAAATGAAAAGAGATGGAAACTTAAGCATACCTTGGTGAAATTTGGAAGCATCTTGTAGGGCTACAAGATTTCCTTCCTCATATGTGTTTGCTTCCCAAAATTCCTGAAGATGAAGGTTGCTCATCCATGGTTGCAACAGCGCTGGTACATGCCTCTTCTAGTTTTGGTGAGGGCTTCTCCCTCCCTTTTTCGAATCTCCTGATCATCCTTTGAAAAAACTCTACTCTTGCATGGCTCAAATGGCTGAACCACCAAGTATTTGCTTCACCTTCAAGGTGCAGCGCTGCAATTTCTATAGCCTCTCTCTCTACTACTGTATGTAGTAGGAAGAATGCTTCTAGCTTCATCACCCAAGCCTTTTCTGCACATGTGAGTGATCCATCAAAAGTGGAAAATATAAATCTATTGCCTCTCATCATCCCATAGCTGTAGGGTCTCCTTTTTTCTTCCAGCTGAATGAATTGTGGTAAAGCTAGAGTCTCCTTGAAGGCTCTAGGTTTAGCTTTGTATTCAGCAAGGTATACACTTGGAATTTCAGATTCCAAGTGTCTTTCATGCTTCTTGTCTTCTTCTCTATGAGAATAGGAAATACACGGTCCTTCCTCTTCTTGAAACCCTCTAGGAGTTTCATTGCACCTCTTCTCCTTTATCTGCTTAACCTCCTTGGGGAGGTTCTTCCTGGATATGAAAAGTTATGAGATAAGGCTCATCCTCTCCATCAATCTAATATTTCTCCTTCTCTTTGTTTTCTTATTCTTCTGATAGTATAATAACTGGAACTCACATGCTAAGCCAGGACTATGCTCTGATACCACTGTAATATCCCAAAATGGGAATGCAAAAATAAATGAAAAAAAACTAGAATAGCAATGGGAAATAACTCATAAAATGTGTATAAAACACATAGCCATCAATTACATGTACATCAGCAAGAAATATGATCTATTATATCAGCGCAAAATGGGGAAATGCAGCAATATATGCCCTAAAAATGTTATTCTTAGAGAATTGCGTTATAATAGGAAGAAATAATGTTGGTATCCCTTAGATTATGTATTATGGGACTTATATCCAAAAAATATTTAGAAACAAATCCATTTTGATGGTTTAAACAGATCTCCCAATCCCAATATGTCTTAAAAAGGCCCAAATCCCATGACTTGACTTATGCAGAGTTTTCTGAAGCATGAAAAATGTAATTTAAAGAGGGTTTGTAATAAAATGTGATGAAAACATCATATCTAGAGTTTTATTGCTCAAAAAATGAAGAAAAATAGGGATATAACCCCTTTTATACATCAGGAAGGTAACCCGACAGGGTTTCATGAAAGCACAATGTACAAAATGTTAGATTTGAAGATCTAGATATGAAAAACGCAGTCTAACTGAAGCTTTGTATACATACAGCTGAATCATACAACAAATTAAGGATGATCCTTCTTACAAGCCTTCCGGGAGAAAGGTTGGCCTTTTCCCCGAGAAATCAACTCAAGATTGAGGGGATTGACCCTCACACTGCAACTCTGCAAGAAAAGATGCAGTTCATGCAAGGGATTACGCTATAGATGATGGAATTTCTTTGGCCAAGTGCTAAGATATGAAAATATACTCCTTATCCTTCCTTACGGATCTCCCAAAGGAATGAAGGCTCCCTCCTTTTTAAAAATGAGTGCAAGAAGTGGTTTTGTGAACCTTCACAGCAACACCCTGCAACACAACATTATACTATTGTAGAAATAATGTTGTAGATGAAGGAGGATGCTTGGCCTCAAGCCTAGATGTGAGGAAAATTAGTACAAGCTCCTTCAAGAGGCCTCTTAAGAAAGGAGAAGGATTCCTAAATAGGAGATCCTTGTGATAAGAAACACAACAATCTCAACTAAACAATTGAAGAAAGTAGAATATTCTAAGCAAAAAAATCCAAAATATCATTCATAAGATGTCCTTCTATGGCTTCCTTTCCCTCCTTTTAAACATGTGTGAGCCTTCTTTCCTTGGGCCCCACTCATTAGGGTTTCCTCCACCAAGGAATCTTCCTCCCACTATCTCTGCACTATCTCACAAGGTGATCTCCACCTCCTATCCCAACGTTGTTTACTTGGTCAAACTTGACCTTGTCCACATGCAAAGATCCCTGTTCACACATGAAGGTGTGAAATCCAGCTCTTATGTTGATCCATTTTCACATTATGAGGGATTTTATTTATATTTTTATTATGCATGGGCTTCCTTACCCATTTATTCATCTCCTAAGTGAAAACAACAAAATTTAATATTCCAATTTGCTGCATGAAAATTTTGGAATATTACAAAATACATGGACCATATATATATGTAACTGAATAATGTTAAAAATATACAACTGTAATATAAATTTCATGGATTAGCTGGTGGTATAACATCAATAGAAGTACTAGTCGAGGCCTGCTTAGTCAATGGTGTAGCCTCGACGATCGATGGTCCAGCCTGCTCATGATGATGAGTACTATTGGATGTTGCAGGCTGCTGACTGGATGTCGTCAATGGTCCAGGCTCATCTCCATGATGACTGCGACTAGATGCTAGTGGAGGCTGCTCATCTGGCGCGGTGCGAGGTGAACGATCATGAGATGATGAGTTGCTGCTTGCTGACTGTCAATCACGTGTTGCATCTTGATGATGCCTATAACGTGCAATGGTCCTCCTCAGCTGCATAACTAAGGTCGTCGCTCCTATGACATGTTGCATCAGCTTCTACATGTCATGTGGCATGCCTCTCCACATCTATAACAGCCTGCCATCAGCCTGTATTTCTCTCATATGAGGGGGCCTGATGCCTGCCTCAATAATCAATGCAGTGAGTTGGTCGCCCAACTCCATCCTATATCTAGTATCAAGTCGACCACGCCTAGCAAAAGGTGGTACCATCACACCAATAGGAGCAGGTCTCTTTGCACCAGCCTCTTGATGATCCTTGGCATTTGGCATGGCTTGATCATCATCAGGATCCACACCTGGATCATGTGGTGGTGTCGGCATGTCCTCGCCATCAAAAGACCCAATGTCTACAAAATATATACAAGTACACAACAATAATGAGACAATTTCATTACACAATTTAATAAAAACAAGTTAAAGAACATGTTAGAATAAATTTAAATAAAACAATAATATTACCTCTATCATCCGATGGCTCATCAGCTGTGAAGAGGATGTTGGGACACCCTCACCAATCCAATCTAGCATAAGGACAAGGGACTATAATGAAGGGATGCATCTCGTCAACACTGGCTAGAAACTCCAGTGCATTATGTGATATCTTCACTAGAAACACAGTCACACCCCTCTTGGGCATCATCTTCCCCTACATGTGCATCTATGCCTCGAAAATAGGCCTACGAGACTGTCAAACAAAGGTAGGCCTCATCTCTGGAAACTCTCAAAAAATAAAAAAAATATCTGAAGCAAAAGGGAAGTTGACCCTCCCTTGTGCATGAGCACGACATCTATCTAAGGTTGTACAGAACTGCTGCAAAAAAAATGGCAGACCACCTGACTTGTACTAAAGAATCAACATAATTAAAAGCGAGCAACTAATGTGTTCCCTGTCACTGTTGTTGTGTGAAATGGTTGAAAGGAGAAGTGAGAGGCACTGCACCTCCTCACTACCAAATGCACCAATACGTAACTAACCTCCAGTGACCCGAAAATCTAAAGGAGACAGTACATCTGCTACAATGTATCTTTGGGAGTACACTAACCGAATCCCTGCTACACAGCCAGCTGGAACCTCTAGGAACAAGGGAAAATCCACCCCTCTCCTTGATAGCCCTGTAATGAAATATATATCCTCCTCAGTGGGCATGTACCACTGGTTAGGACCAACCTAGAAAACCTATTGGTGGGCATTCCACCTGGTGATAAGATGTCTCAAAAACACACCATAGCCCTTTAGGGAAGTAGCCTCCTCATAGAACTTGAGGAATCCTACCTGCCTTAGGAGCCCCTAGGTAGTTGTTGTAATAGGGTGAGAGTACGCATCTCTCTCCCTCTCTCATGCCTCCCATAAGCGAACCATGTCATATTGCTTTGCCCGTTGTTGTTGTTGTTCCACCTCTTCTCTTCGAATGATTGAAATATTAAATTTTTTTTTTTTATTAAATGAGACATGTATTTAGGAATATACATATATAATTATATTAAAAAAAAAATAGTCAGTGTGCCTCAAAAACATTCATGCACCAGTTCCGGTGCATATTTTTTTTGTCATGCACTGTGGTCAGTGCCCCAGATGACAATCAACGCACCATAGGCGGTGCCCCTAAAACTTTTTAGGGCGCCATTAACTATGTACGATGTTAAGAGCGCGATGTGCTGACTAAAATCTACGCCCTGACGCATATAGTTGTGTCAGCGCACCAACCTCCTTACTATTTACATAGTCAAAGATGCAGTCTTTTACCAGGCCGCACCGTCGACCTTGTCGAAATGCCGAATGCAGTGCGCTGACAAATACCGAGGTAGATGTTTCCATAAACACATCGCGTTGATGCGATTCCACATGATCAATGATGCGGCCAACTAAATGACCACATCGTTTTTTTTTTTTTAAATAAGGCAATGCGCCTTTCGGTACTGCCTCAGAAATGGTGCATATACCGCTAGCACCGATTGCGGTGTGGCCTGTAAATTTTACAGGAAGCACCGCTTACCGGTGTGAGTCGAACGGCTTGAGCACACCGCACGACAATTTTTTTTTCCTTTTAAATGGTTAATTTTAAGGTTATTTGAAATTATAATACGCTAAAAATCCTAGTTATGGAAAAAAAAGAAAAATTCATGTACATTTGGCTATTGAGGAGGCATATTGGCTATAGAATTTGCAAAAGAAAATTTGACCACTGTTTTGCAAAATTCAAGCTAGAGATTGGTGGGCAATTCCCAACTGCAATGCGAGCACCAATGTCAGGGAAGCTCAAACAAGGATAAATTGCACCAGTGCTTGAGAGCTTTGGAGCACTGAGAAAAGTGAAAAAAGTGATTTTTTGGTCATAATTTTTTTTATTTAACCCTATTCCGGTGCGCGGGGTTTATAGGCGCACTAATGTAGTTTTTTAAGACCGCACCGGGTGGGTGGGTACGGAGCACACGGTGCTCGGTGTGCCAATGTTTTGTACGCATCGGTTCTTTCTCTTATTGAGTGCACCAGTGCTGTTTAGGATGATAAGCGCACTGAGCAGAAAACATCTGCAAAACCCTCCGCCCGCCAACCTCCTCTATTAACCTCCGCTAGAAACGGATGTCTGGGGTATTTTTATAAGGGCTTCCTCAAAAACATCTGCTAGAGGGTCTTTTCCTTGTAGTGATTGATGATCGGGCATCAACATTAGGTTATTTGATGATGCAGCTTCTTGGAGTTGCAAGAAGTAAGATACAATGACCACTTCTTCGGTAGAAGTAGAATATATATTAGCATGGGAAGAAACATGTGAAATTGTTTGGTTACACATATTTTTGTAGGATTTAGGTATTCCTAAAGCAGAAACCACATCGTTATTCATTGACATCCAACCAGTCATAAAGCTTGACGAAAATATAGTTTTCCATTCCAAAAAAAAAGGATGTGGACACAAAGTATCATTACATCATAACACTCATTGCAAAGGATGTCATCAAGCCAATATATTGTACTTTAGAATATCATATCTCAGATATTTTCACAAAACCACTTGGCATTATCAAATTTACTAAGTTTGGGGATGAAATTGGTATATGTTGTAATGCACCTTTGGATCAAAGGGGGGAATGTTAGATGATGAAAAATACATAAACTATATTTTAATTATTTAGAGTCTAATATTTAATTATCTAGATATTTAATTAAATATTGGAGACATTTTAGAATACCTAATTTTTGTAAAAGATATGACATCTATAAATGTGTCGTTTCTTATGAACTAATTGAGGAAAATAGTTAGGAGTGTTGTTATGATAGCATTGAATGTAAATGGACACTTGTAAATGAAATAAGTGATCCATAACAAAATAAGTTTAGGACACTAGCTTATTTAAAGTTTTTTTCTCTTCTCTTGCAAGAATGTTGAGTGATTGTGTGTAAACTCTTGCAAATTTTATTTTCCTTATTAATAAAATTTGTGTGTCTGAGGACAGTTATGCTATTATTTTCTTGATCGATTTCTTCATCTTTGTTATGATTTTTCTGAAGAAGATGTGCATTGGGATTTCATGGGTGAAAATTTTCAATGTTTGGTTCCAATCTCCTTGAAACAATTTGAATTTGCATCCATGGATGATTCTTCTCTTCCAGCTTATATCGATCATTAGGCACCTCCAATTTCATAGGAGGAACCTACCACTTCTTTTGTCTCTTCTCCTACTCCTTTATCATTACCAAAAAAAGTGGTCCATCATAGCATTGTTGACATTGGGAAATTTAAAAAAAAAATTGTTGATCCACTTATTCCACCCTCACCTCCTTTCTATGATAAAGATCTCATCCAGGAAAAAATTGTGTGCTCTAATAATTTCATGGATCTTGAGGCGAAGATTGATTCCTTGCCTCCGTATGACATTCATTCACATGATCTAAATATTGAATGTGAATGATTGAGTGTAGTGTTTCTTCAAGGGATATTTGTCACCCTCTTTCATTTTCACCTCATGGATCCATGTACCTTAATTCATTTAATCAACCCACTCCACCAACAATTTCTCCTGATACTCTTGATTCTCAATTTTCTCATTCAAATAGTGATCAGGTGCAAGGTTATCGCATTTCACATGTAGAGGAGAAAAAGGATGTAAACACTTTTAATCTCGCTTATATTTTTCAAATTCCTCTGTCAAAATGATTCTTCTCCATTCCTGGCTGATGAAGAATCTTATGATCTTGGTAATCAACCAAGTGAGAAAAAATTCCTCATTAAAAATGAACCCTTAGGAAACCATCACCGTGAAGAAAATGAATCCACTAATAAACATGGTAATGAGTGCCCAGGTACATATATCGATCTCTTGTTTTTGCAAGAGGACTTGGATTTGAAAAGCTTTGATCTAGAATCTTATATGATCATAGAATATTTTTGCATATGAATACATTCCTTATCTCACAATCCCTTGTGTTAAGATCCGTGTAATAATCATATGATATATCATGGCCTTCCAATTAACATTCTAACGAATTATATCTCAATCCTGTTAGTCATCTGTATTTTTCACTTGTTGGTGATGACTAGTTGTAACAGCCAAGTTTTCTAACAGCTGATCTAAAATTGTCAAATTTTCCAGCTGGAAAACACCCATCAAACTTTTTTTTCCCTCTTACCTTTTAGTCCACCCATGACGAGATGAAACCTCATTATCAAGTCCTATTCTAGCCTCAGCCATACTAGTTTTCCCATCAGCTCCAAAGAAACAATCCAACTCTGTCCAAAGAAGTCTCCCCTAAGTTAGGAAGCAGAGCTTTAGACATTTCTCCCTTGGAAAACTATCCTAAAGCCAAAGAACCTCCATATGCTACAAACAAGTCATAACAGACCTCCCATTTTGCAAATAAAGTTAGTTACAACCCTAGGTCGCACCACTAATACACCCTCAAGTCTCAGCAATACATGTACCATAGGTCAAACTGATTTTAGGTGTTTTTACAGTGTTCTAATGGATCTTTCAAAGACAAAGGCATACCAGCATCCTAGAAGACAATATTTGGCTCCACATGAGAAGACAACTGCTTCTCAATGTGATATTGAGCCTAGGATGCAGCTACAAAGAAGAGAGTTTTTCATTAAGCTCTTGTGATCACATTCAAAGCCTGAAAGGACAGTGAAAGGAAAAATAACACTGTCAAAAGGCTGATGATATGACATGACTGAAAAAACCTCCTTCATCTATGAGCAGAGGGTTTGAAGACTGAAGAACCTCCTTCATTTCATAAGTAGAGGGTTGAAGACTAAAAGCGCCTCCTTCATCTATAAGCAGAGGGCCAAAGGTAAAGTCTGTTTTTGAAGTTTGTCACTAACTATAAAGACAAACTTTGTTTACAGTAAGACAAAAACTAAGGGTTTCTGACGTAAAATGATGATTAAAGGCAAAGGCAAAGCAGTGGGCTTTAAAAATGATTTGCATGAGTTCACTATTATTTGAGTTACAATGTGAAGCTTATAGGTTAATCATGAGTGAAGAAATATTATGAAAGCAGATAGTCAAAAGAGTCAAAGGGTATTAGTCCCAAACTAACCTCTGCCATCATGTGGAAGGGAAACCACTAAGAGTGATGATTTCTTTTCAAAGAGTACTGTCCTTAATATTCATAGAGAATTTTCTTTCAAAATTACTCATCTCAGTGGACAAAAGGTGATTCGGGCTTGGTTTTCCCATAAAAGCATTGAAACTAAACACACAAGCTCACAAAATGTAAGAAGGATTATGGCATGAGTTTCAAAATTATGGAACAACATCAAAAAAAAATAAGGCATGTCACCATTACAAATGAAGGCAGTTTCCTAATAGGTCAAAGGTACCTTTTTGTTGTAGTTTGAGTAGAGAAGAAGTTTTCTGAAGAAGTGCCCTTTTGATGGAAAGATGACAGTGAAGCCCAGGTTTCTTGCAGACCTCCTTCACAAAAAAACAAAGGGGCAGCTTCCCTGGTTTACTTTCCAACTCTAGTACATCATCTCCTATTTTATTTCTACCCACAGTAAAAAAGAAACTCCAACAACACCTGCCATCTCATTTAGTTTTCACAATGAGCATGACCATATCCAAAGCATCAGGATCAGACATGGTCAATGTAGGTTTCAAAAGGGTGAAGCTATCTCCCTCATGGTGTCAAAGAAAACCTCACATAACACTAGGTCTCTCTACATGAATCCTTTTTCAATAGGAAAAACACTAAGTGATGTTGATAGTTAAAGATGCTGCTTTTTCTATTTTATAAAACCTTTTTTAACTGATAAAAAGTGACAGAAGATGAGCCATAGTAGCTCAAAGCATAACTTCCTTCCACAGTATAGATATCAGAAAAGGAGGACATTTTTTCATTCCTTAAATGAGAAACAGTCAATGTTTTAAATTTTCAAAAGGGTTGTTTCATTTCAAGAAGCAGACAGGCTTATAAAAGAAATACTCATTACCACTACGACATTTATCCAGACAAAAGAGTATCAAGTTATGTTTTAAAGGATAAAGGTTCAAGTTTTGTTTAAAAGCAAAGACTTTTTAAAAACATCTCTTAAAAAACACTCACCGATCAAGTGTGAAAGAGAAATTTGGCTTTTTCACTTTCAAAAGGGTTTGAAGACCGTTGCAAATTTATTGTTACATTTCCAAAACATAGGGAAACACTCTCCTTTGGATTTCCACGAGACCGGAGAAGGAATTTTCGAGAAAATTCATCGATTTTTTAGGCTTGAAAGCTGCGCGGCACCCCTGTAGGGTTGTGCAACGCGTTCAGGCGAAAAATTTCCAAAGGATTTCACTACTACGCGGCGCGCCTGTAGCGGCGTGTGGTGCGCCTGTAGGCACCGGTCACGACTGCTCAACAATGGCCCAACAACCATTCTATTGCATGGTGTTCTCCCGGTTAAACGTGCCGTGCACATTTTGAACACTCAAAACACATCAAATAATTTCTGAAAGCTGCTCAAATCCTCAAGTAAAGCCTGCCATTGAGTTTTGAGGTATTTTATGAACCTCCTTGGTTTTTTCAAAATTCCTAGAAAGTGATTAGTGTTGTGTTTTTCAAAGGACTAATTGATGGTGAAAAAAGTGAAACTCTTGGTGTAAAGTCGAGGTGTGTCGAGATGAAAAGTTTTGAAGGAGGTTGTTACAGTTGGTTGAAAGAAAAGTGGTCATTCTTGTCTTAAAGAACCTAAAATTTCCCTCGAAACGGAGATTAAAAAAATACCTCTGTCAGCTGAATATAGTGCGAACAAAGCAATGGTAATAAGGGTTGATAGTTTTTCTTAAAACTCGAGGTTGCAGTGGCTTTGTTTGCCCAAGGTGAGCATGGTAAAATTGGTGCGTTTCTATTGATGTAAAAAGCCCGATAACTGCCCTCAAAACAATGATGAAAGGTAGAGGCACTGTTTAAAGGCAGAAACACAGTATTTGATCAAATGAAACAGTGGGCCTATTTTCAAATAGTAGTAATCATGGTATAAGTGTTTTTTTCATTTCAAAGGTCTCCTCTGTGTGGTAAAAAAGGAAAAAAACCAGTGTTTTCTCCTTTACCCTATCAAGCAGACTTTAAATGAGTAAAGCATTTTAATTAGTTTGAAGGTGTTGTTATCTAACTGTGGGTGAAGAATAGTGAATACAAGAGAATTATTTTTATTAGGAGAGGTGTTTGCTTGCTACAAGGTTGTCTTGTTGTCCTCAAAACACCTAAAGCCATGTGACCTTACACAAACACAAAAATCACTTGACTGTGTATCCTTTGTTGACTGTGTATTTTTCATTATAAATATTGGTTGTTTGGCATACAAAGGGAGGAAGATCAGTGTTCTGAGAGGAGCAGGGACCTAATAGAAAAGAAAAAAAAATTACACAGCCTTGAGGCAAATTTACCTTGATTAAACAGTGATTGACAAGAAGAAAGAGTTTTGTTTGAGAAAACATTCTTGAAATCATTTTTGAGGCAGTTTGGTTTTGCAGAGAGCATCCATAACAAGATGCCTCCTAGGCAGGATAGTAGGAGTGGATTGCATAAGAGGTATGAGCCTATTTCCACCGAAGAAGTGAATGCACACCCATCAATCTTGTTCAATTTTCATGAGGTCGGGTGCTTAGATTTTTGTCAAAGGGTGCAAGAAGTGAAGACTTTCTCTCCTTTGACACACCTTTGCACTTTGAGGTTTCGAGACAAGCATTTCCAGTTGGTAGGCCTTGACTTCAAATTCTCCCCAAGATCCATCTCCAAGGCCACTAAAATCCCCTATATTGGTGATAAATGGTTTAAACAAAGCCATTTGGACTCATATGATTACAAGCCCTTCCTAAAGCCCGAGCACAGAAAGTCATGTCCTTCTATTTTCCCTTTCTCATATCTTTTAGCTAGTTACGCCCCTCTCATGAAGATTAGCATGAAGTACTTCACTTGTGAGGGAATATTATCCCGAATTTATGCATATCACATTCGACTGCTCATGCATTTCACCAAGGCCAAATTTCTAAATCTTCCTTTCTTCTTACACAAGAGCATTGAGAAAATGTCCTCCACTATATAGAAGAAGCCTCCTTCACAACAAATAGCTTGTCTTTTCCATCACTCTCTCATCAAAATCATCATCCTTCATCAACTTGAAAAGAGGGAGGTCTCTTGGGATGTTTTCATCACTCATCTGGATTTCTCCATTGTCCCTCCTGTCCATACATCCCCTACACCTCCTACTCATCATCCTTCACCTTCCTCTAGCAGACCCACTCCTAAAAAACTCAAGTTTACCACAAAGCAAGCAGAAGAACCTGAAGAGGGAGAAGAGCATGATCATGATGATGAGGAAAAGGATGAAGGGCAGCAGCATGAAGAACAACAGACTCATGATGAGGGTGAGTAGCCTTATGATGACACACAACAGCATGACAGTAAGGGTGAGACAGAGTAGCAAGGGCAGCATGAAGGTGATGAGAAAGGACAGTCAAAAGAGGACACACAACAGCTACATCATGATGAACAGGGGAATCCAAAAGAGACTGGACAGGGGAAGCATGATAGTGCTAAACAAGAGCAGCATGACAGTGATGAGCAAGGGCAGCCAAAAGATGATACACAACAGCCTTTTCAAGAGGAACATCCTCAAGAAGAAAAAGGGCACGGTGACAAAGGTAAAGGGGCCATGCCCTCTTCTCCTAAAAAGGCTAAATCCTAGACAGCAAAGAAGAGAGTGCCTAGGGTGAAAACAAGGTTGGAAGAACTCATGGGCGATTTTGATGAAAGTGAAGGCGAAGATCAGCCTAGCTGAAAGAGGCGTAGAACCATGGGGATTAAAAAGGCCCTTGAGAAGCAAAAAGAAGAGGAAAATGTCTTTCTCCAATATACCCCTCTCACTGCATTTCTTGAACAGCAGATAGAGAAAAATAGGGAGGCATGGCTTGAGAGAGTCAATGACCACTTGGAGAAGAAATTGGAGAAGGAAAACAGGGATTTAGACCTTCAAAGGAGAATGACGAGGCATTATAAAAAGTTAAATCAGTTTGCCCGGCACAAGTTGAAGGCTGCTCAAGAAAAGCTCAAGGAGGCTAAAGGGAAGCGCCCGGCATAGAAAGTGAGGAAAGACACATCAGGACTTTATATTTTGGCCTCTGCTTCACAACATTTTGCTGAGAACCCTTGAGGATCATGCTAACCAATTTTGGGCAATTTTCGACATATTTTGGTTTTTTGGCATTTTTGGGTTTTCGGCCAAAATTCATGGACTTTGCCATTTTAGTTTGGGGGATCATAAAAGGAGGAGAATGGTATCATTGGATGCCATAATTTTAGGAGCACACACTCAGTGATTTTCAGGACATTTGAAAATCATTTGCTGCCCCGAAATGGCGAAAAATGCCCTCTTTTTCTACACTCTGCCCGGTCTATCAGCAAACCTTATTTTTTGGTCTTTTACACACAGGCCTGTTTTTGGAGGACTTCCAGGCATCAGATTGAGAAAATTCCAGTTGCTCCAGAAATTTGACACACCTTTGCACTTTGAGGTTTCGAGACAAGCATTTCCAGTTGGCAGGCCTTGACTTCAAATTCTCCCCAAGATCCATCTCCAAGGCCACTAAAATCCCCTATATTGGTGAGAAATGGTTTAAACAAATCCATTTGGACTCAGATGATTACAAGCCATTCCTAAAGCCTGAGCACAGAGAGTCATGTCCTTCTATTTTCCCTTTCTCATATCTTTTATCCAGTTACGCCCCTCTCATGAACATTATCATGAAGTAATTCACTTGTGAGGGAAGATTCTCCCGAATTTATGCATATCACATTCAACTGCTCATGCATTTCACTAGGGCCAGATTGCTAAATCTTCCTTTCTTCTTACACAAGAGCATTGATAAAAATTTCTCCATTATTCAGAAGAAGCCTCCTTCAAAACAAATAGCTTGTCTTTTCCATTACTCTACCATCAAAATCATCATCCTTCATCAGCTTGAAAAGAGGGAGGTCTCTTGCGATGTTTTCATCACTCATCCAGATTTCTCCACTGTCCCTCCAGTTCATACATCCCCTACACCTCCTACTCATCATCCTTCACCTTCCTCTAGCAGACCCACTCCTCAAAAACTCAAGTTTACCATAGAGCAAGCAGAAGAACCTGAAGAGGGAGAAGAGCATGATCATGATGATGAGGAAGAGGATGAAGGGCAGCAGCATGAAGAATAGTAGACTCATGATGAGGGTGAGCAGCCTTATGATGACACACAGTAGCATGACAGTAACGGTGAGACAGAGTAGCAAGGGTAGCATGAAGGTGATGAGCAATGACAATAAAAAGAGGACACACAGCAACTACATCATGATGAACAGGGGCATCCAAAAGAGACTGAACAGGGGAAGCATGATAGTGCCGAATAGGAGCAGCATGACAGTGATGAGCAAGGGCAGCCAAAAGATGATACACAGCAGCCTTTTCAAGAGGAACAGCCTCAAGAAGAAAAAGGGCAAGGTGACAAAGGTAAAGGGGCCATGCCCTCTTCTCCTAAAAAGGCTAAATCCCAGATAGAAAAGAAAAGAGTACCTAGGGTTGTCACTCCAAATGTGACAAGATCCCTCCGAAGTAAAGGAAATTTTCCAAAGAAGCCCATCATTGATTTTCCTAGGAGGAAGAGCACTAGAATAGCCACCCAAAGCAAGGGGAAGGGTAAGGAAGAAGGCAGTCATGAACAGGAGAGTGCATTCGACATCATCCAAATCCAAAGCGATGATAGTGATAATGAGGCCCGAATTCTAGAAAGCCTCTTGATCCATAGAGAAAACCAAATTGATGCATTGAATAATGATCTTCATAGAGCTAGGAATTTCAATTAATTTTTGCAAATCCAAAATAGACAAATGAGTGTCCATATGGTTTTTTATGAGACACGGGCGACTAAGTACAAGAAGGAGGCCTCCAAAGCCCAAGCAAGGTTGGAAGAACTCATGGGCGAGTTTGATGAAAGTGAAGGTGAAGATCAGCCTAGGCGAAAGAGGAGTAGAACCATGGGGCTTAAAAAGGCCATTGAGAAGAAAAAAGAAGAGGAAAATGCCTTTCTCCAATCTACCCCTCTCGCTTCATTGCTTGAACAGGAGATAGAGAACAATAGGGAGGCATGGCTTGAGAGATTCAATGACCACTTGGAGAAGAAATTGGAGAAGGCAAACAGGGATTTATACCTTCAAAGGAGAATGACGAGGCATTATAAAAAGTTAAATCAGTTTGCCCGGCACAAGTTGAAGGCTGCTCAAGAAAAGCTCAAGGAGGCTAAAGGGAAGCACCCAGCATGGAAAGTGAGGAAAGACACATCAGGACTTCAAATTTTGGCCTCTGCTTCACAAAATTTTGTTGAGAACTTGTGAGGGTCATGCTCACCAATTTTGGGCCATTTTCGACATATTTTGGTTTTTTGGCATTTTTGGGTTTTTGGCCAAAAATGATGGACTTCACCATTTCAGTTTGGGGGATCATCAAAGGAGGATAATGGTATCATTGGATGCCATAATTTTAGGAGCACACAATCAGAAATTTTGAGGACATTTTAAGATCATTTTCTCCCCAGAAATGGCGAAAAATACCCGTTTTTTCTACACTCTACCCGGTCTATCAGCAAACCTTATTTTTTGGTTTTTTTACACACAAGCCTATTTTTTGAGGACTTCCATGCATCAGATTGGGAAAATTATAGTTTCTCCATAAATTAGACACTCAGAGCTTTCCAACGAGCTATCATGAGCTTCGTTTCAACATCGGGAAGGCTGTCAAAAGTTTCCGGCAATTTAGGGGACCTTTTGCTGATGTATTTTTTGAGTATTTTTGTAAAAATTGAACCTTTAAAATATGCTTTTTCCTCATGTGCGTTTAGCTATTTTTGCACATGAGAAGTTATGAAAAGTCAATTTATTTCCCTCTTTTAGCATTTTTTAGATATTTTATGAGATATTTTATGCCTTGGGCTTTGCAAAGCCTCAAGGACAAGATTAGATATTTTGGATAGGCCAATGAGAGTGAAAATTGAACTAAGAGGTTTTCCTCACTTGAGCTTATATATTCCAAAGGCTTTCATTGTAAAAAATGCTGAACTTGATAATATAAGCAATATATGGTCATATAAGCTTTAGAAGAAATACTTGTCTCATGCTTTTGGATAGTCCCTTGGATGTTCTTGGATGATGAAAGAGGATTGTTGTTGGATTCCATGACTTCGTAGAATGGTATAGTGTCTCTCTCTTTGTTTTGTTTCCTATTTTTCATTCATGAATCCATGTTTCTTGCTTTCTATAGAACAGTAGAGAACAAATTTGAGACATGCCCTTGGAGGCACCTCAAATTTCATGTTTCTTCATAGCTTCCATGTTTTATTCATCCTTATTCACATTAAAGAATTCTTGATTTCTCTTTAATAACTTAAGGATATTGTTTCTTATTTCATTCATGGTTTTATGCATGCTAAGTATGATTTACGGTATGCCCTGCTTACTCATGGCTAGCCATAGCTCCATCCATGAAATTTCTCTTTGACTGATCAGATTGTCATTTGTTGAACCAAGGAGGTCTTGTTTTGATCTTGCCCTTTGTCTAAGACTATGCAATCTTGTTTTCAAAGTGCCCAATAACTTGAAGTACTGTGTTTAGGCATTCCGACATAGTGATTTAAGTTTTTTGTCTGTCTTAAATGTATTTCCCAAAAGTCTGATAGCCATTTCCCAAAGTTAGAGAGTTATATATCTCTATGCATGGCTTGAATGTTTATTTCTACGTATTGATTAGCTTATAGTTACATTTCTCATGATTAATGGTTTTTCCTACCATGTTTATGTCAGCTATTAAACTAGTTATGCTTGAAATCCTTTTTTGTTCCCAAACTTGATGTCCATTTTATTCCATTTTGCCCAAATATCCTTTCTACCTTGAATCAAATCGGCCCTTCAACAGCCTTGTATCACCATCCAATAGCTTTCTTGACCTTTTCGACCCCATATCCCAGTTGATCTGACATCTTTTTACCTATCTTATATATTTGATCAGTTTCATCCCTCACAACCTAAAAATCAAAACCAAAAAAACTACTTCATAACTAGCCTAAATTCAGAACACAATAAGAAAACACGCAGATATCCCTTACACAAATAGAGAGAGTCGTCTCTGAGTCCAGGAAGGCTAGGTCCTTGGGCTCCAAAGACTGGTTTCATGTTACGTTGTCATTTGGCTTACCAATCATCCAAATCACAGGACCCTAACATAATGGCGATCACGGTGGGACTTTGAGTCAAAACATCCTAGGTATCCCTTAGGAACCCTCAAATTCTCAGTCAAACTTAGAAGAGTAGAACCTGGTTGTCTCGCCATCCTAGTAAAATGATGAATCAGCTGTAGGACACTCTTACAAACCTTAGGAATACATAAAGAACTCAGAAAAACCCCAAAAACTGCCTTATATTGGTTTTTGTCAGTATTGGTGGTGGACCATACACATATACCTCAAAACAACTAAAAATCCACTTGGCGACTCCACTAGCCTCCAGTAGGAGTTTCTACTTTACTAAACTCTAGGCTACTATCCGATTGAGCCACCTCAACGCCACCCTAACATAATGGCGATCATGGTGGGACTTTAAGTCAAAACATCCTAGGTATCCCTTAGGAACTCTCAAAATCTCAGTAAAACTTAGAAGAGTAGAATCTAGCTTTTTCACCATCTTAGCAAAATGATGATTCAGTTATAGGAAACTCTTCCAAAATATCACAGGCAAGCAGTCCATAAAACCATTTAGAGTAAACTCTTTTTGTTCTTGCCACCCTAGCAAATTGATGAAACAAGTTTAGAATACTTTAATAAACCATAGGTTGCAAATAAAAACTCAGAAAAACCCCAAAAACATTCCCAGATTGGATTTCCCTAGTTACTGGTGGTGGACCATAGCTACATCTTTACAAAAACAACCAAGTTCCACTTGGCGACTCCACTAGCCTCCAGTAGACCTAAAAATTCCATAAAAAACCAAAAATTCATAAACCACACCTTTCTGCTAACTCATCCTTCCAAAAATTTAAACTTAGGGTGGAAACTTTCTAATCAGTGACAAGCTAAGTATAACTTAGTGAGTCAGAAAACCTCACCTGAACATAGGACATAAGCAGAAACCTTCTTGCCAAAATAACCATTAGCTTGTTCATACAGCCTAGCAAACTGTTGAAACCAAGTGAATCACTCTTCTTTGCAAGTTTCCATCTCAAAGTTGCTATAAAAAATTTTCCCAAGCATCTTTGATAGTGTTGGTGGTGGACCATAGTTCTCATAAGAAATCCACCTGGTGACTCCATTAGTTCATCCTTTTAGTTTTGACCATCCTTCACATTAGTAAAACCTTAGAGAGGCCATCCATCCAAAACATTCACAAATACCACCCTCTCTAAACTCTAGACCCGAAATCTGGCTTCACGAAGAATCAACACCAGAGCTCATCCAGACCCAAATCCCCCTATCATAGTAGATGACCCAGAGAAGATTTTGTGGCAAGCTTTCGAAACTGGAAATCTAGCTATCGATAGTTCCATTCGTAAAACAAAATCAGTACCTGAACATCTCACTACCTTACCAGATTCCTCCTTTGACTTAAAATCAACAAAAACTCTTTTTAGAAACAAGTCAAAAAGTAAGATATACTTTGATGATCTTGAGCCCCTAGATCTGCCAGAGAGTCCTAGTAGAGAAGCCTCACCTACCACACCTCCTGACTTTCAGCTTCTCCATCACTTTGGATCCTACCATCCCAGATCTGCTCAAAACCAGGTCACTAGTCCAAGTACATCCTCCACACCTATCCAAACCACTATTGTTCCAACCACCTCAGCTCATCCCACAAGACCTCATTTTGTACATCACCCATTAGCTCCCATCATGGCAGCCTGGTACGCACCCTTGGTATTGCCACAACCTTTGGCTCCCTTACAAAATGACTATCAAGCCAAAATCCCACACTTTACTGGAGATGAGACTACCATAGCTCAACAGCATGTAGATAGGATTAGTGATGCCTTTGAATACATGGAAATCGAAGGCGAGACCATCAGAATGAGGATGTTCGCCCAAAGCCTGGGTGGAGAACCCAAAAAATGGTTTAAGAGCTTAACTCCAAACAGCATCCACAACCTCCCAGAACTCTACCAAGTCTTCATAAACAAGTGGGAAATCCAAAAGGACCCCATTCAAATCTTGTCAGAATATAACAATCTAAAACGGGAAAATGGGGAAAGTGTCCAAGGATATTGCACAAGGTTCAACAATGTGTATAATGCCCTCCCGCCTCACCTCAAACCCCCACTTGGTTCAACCTTGGCAAAGTTCCCCGAGGGTTTTTACCTAGGCATGACTTATCAGCTAAGAGACAAGGACCCCCCTACCCTAGAAGAAATGCAAAAAGTGGCTATAAATGCATAATCCAACTTAGCCGAAAAAAGAGCTAGGATAAGAGTAGAAAAGGGAGTCATTTACCATCACGAATTTTCCCCTTCAGTTTCTTCCTCGGATCCTAGAATAGATGGCCTGGTCAAATCCATGACAAAGATGTGGGAAAAAATGAGTGAAAAATCACCTCTTAAGGACAACCAACCAAACCCTCAAAACCGCAACCAAAACTTTAGGAGAGACCAATCTCAAAATAAAACAAGAGGAAAAGACCAACAAGTCAGACCATCCTTCAGCGAGAATTATATTGATGAAAAGGATAGGGATACTGAACCCATTGATGAAAATCATTGGAACCTAATAGGTTCTAATAACGAGAGTGAGGTTTACCTCACAACTAGAGAGCAAGAGTTCTTCTCTCTGAGTCAGGACGAAACCAACTATGAAGATCCCGAAGATCCGGCCATAGATTTTCAGAATGCCATTATAGAAGCTCACAGGCAGTATAACCTTAGAAGCAGAAAAAAACAAGACCACTCCAAGAAGGGTAGCCCTGACACTGCTAAAACCTATGAGACCATCCTTAAAAAAGCCACGGATAGAAACAAAATTGTGGCCAAGAAAATTGACCAAAACAAAGATAAAGCTATTCAAACAAGTCTTGGCTCAGATACTCCTAGTACCTCCACAAATACCCCTGAGGTGATTGTGTCAAAAAAAGTCCCGAACCAAAGTCAGCAAATTAAGAGCATAGAAAAAGTCATGTCTGGAAAAGCTGAAACAAATCTGTCCAAACTACAAACTCCTTTTAGTTTCGAAGGGGAAATTTCCAAAATAAAAATTACCATACCTCTTACTAAGCTAGTAACTGCAGATAGGTATAGATCTCAAATATTCAAAGTTTTTGATATAGGAAACAAGGAAGATACTTTAAATCTAACTGATGAAAAATCCAAGCTCTTATTCGGCCCCAAAATAGAAGGTGAATACCAAGAAGGAACTGTTTCTCCTTTCTATGTGAGTTTGAACATACGGGACAAGATATTACATAATTCCATGTTAGATTTTTGTGCCTCCCATAACCTCATGCCTAAAGCAATCATGGAAAACCTGGCACTAGAATTAACTCAACCTTACAAAAACTTGTACTCCTTTGACTCAAGTCAGGTCAAATGTTTAGGTCTAATAAAGAACCTAGGTTTTTCTTTAACACAACTACCAGCAAAAGACCTAGTCATGGACGTAGTAGTGGCCGATATCCCTCCTAAGTATGGAATGCTACTATCAAGGGCATGGGCTGCAAAGATACAAGGTAACATTCAAATGGATATGTCATTCACTACCATCCCCGTTTTCAACTAGACTAGGAGATTATACAGAGAGACTCACATGAAATACATGGTTAGCAACTGGGATAAGCCAAACAATACTCCTATTTATTCCATTCATTCCAATTTAGATTCTTTTATCTTATACAATGAAAGTGATATAAACAAGCAGATAATAGAAAATGAAGAGGTTTTCAAACCATCAGAAACGCATGTCCCATTACTGGATGTAGAGACTAATGACCAAAGCTTCAAGAAACCTGAAAAACAGCTTAGTATCATGTATGAAAAGGAAGCTCTTTGGAGTATAAGATTTGATGGTTCTTGTGGAAAAACTAGTTTGGGGGCCGACATCTAGATACACAATACTAATGAAGGTCATTCTTTTAGATTAGAATTCCAATGTACTAATAACATTGCGGAATATGAGGCCCTCCTCATTGGTCTACACATAATTAAGGACTTAGGCCCCAAGAAAGTATCAGCCCAGGGAGATTCAGAACTTGTAATCAGGAAAATCAAAGGTGAATATTCAGCGAAAAACCCAAGACTAAGAGAATATAGAAATGCAGCTTTAGAAATCCTCAAAACCTTCTAGAAGTATGAACTCACTTATATTCCTAGGATTCAAAATAGTCTGGAAAATGAGCTCGCCTTTGCTTCAAGCAATGGCCAAATACCATGTTTGAGTGAGCAATATAGTATTCAGGTCAAACATCGCCCTACAGTATCAGATAATATTGACCATTGGCAAATATTCAAAGATGATGATCAAATTGATGACTTCTTACAATCTAAGAATGAATTTCAAGAAACCAAAATAGACTTAGAAAATGAAGAAAAGAAATAGAGCCAAAATCAAGACCAAGAGCCAAATCCACCTTCTGGGATGAATCTAAACTTGATAGATCATTCATATGGAACTGAGATAGGAGAGGACATTGACCCAAGAGAGCTCGAAGTCTTACATTGTGAAAATGACACCATACCCAGAGGGCCTGTGCCTCTAGAGGAAATTTTTGATTTTAACGATGTGGCCAAAAAGCCAAAAATGGAATCTACTGAGGTCGACATAGAAGAATATAACATAGGAAGCTCAGAAGAACCTAGGAAGATAAAACTATCCAAAACCCTTCCACTTCACATAAAACATAAATACATCGAGTTTTTTAAGGAATTTAAAGATGTGTTCACATGGGGATACCAAGATTTGAAGTCATACGACACAAGCATCATCCAAAATAATATTCCCCTCAAAGAAAACCAGAAGCCGTCCATACAGAATTTAATAAGGATAAACCCAGTGTTACTACCTTTGGTTGAAAAGGAAATCAAAAATATGTATGATGTTGGGATAATAGTCTCTCTCCAGTACTCTGAATGGGTCTCAAATCTAGTACCAATTAGGAAAAATATCGGAGAAATCAGACTTTGTATCGATTTCCAAAACCTAAATAGGGCCTGTTTAAAGGACAACTATCCCTTTCCCAAAATGGACCACATACTTCAAAAGGTAGTAGGTGCTAAAAGGATCTCACTACTTGATGGTTTTTCCGGTTATAACCAAGTGCTGGTTTACCCCACTGATCAACACAAAACAGCTTTCACCACACCTTGGGGCACTTTTATGTACGTTAAAATGCCTTTTGGATTGATGAATGCCAGTGCTACATTCCAAAGAGCCATGGACATAGCCTTCTCAGAAGACATAGGTTTTTTCATAGTCATATATCTTGAAGATATTATGGTATATTCTAAATCATATGAAGAACACCTGTTACACTTAAGAAAGGTTTTTAACAAATGTAGAAAATATGGTTTATCCCTAAACCCCAAGAAAACACTTTTCGGTCTAGAAGAAGGAAAACTCCTAGGTCACATTATTTCGGAAGAGGGAATAAAAATAGACCCCCAGAGAATCGAAGGCATATTGCAAATAAGTCACCCCAGAAACATAAAGGAGTTGTAGTCCTTTATCGGAAAGATAAATTTCTTGAGAAGATTCATCCCAAACCTTGTCAAACTCCTGAAAGATATCACAAATATGTTGAAGAAAGAGGTCGGGGTTAAATGGACTACAGAAGACAAAAATCTTTTGAACTAGTTAAAAAGGCCTTAACTGAAACACCAGTATTGATAAGTCCTTATTTCACCAAAGATTTTTACATTTTTTCATTTGCCTCAGAACACACGATAGCTGCTGTATTGTTGCAAAAAAATGCAACCGGGCAAGAGAAACCCATTGCCTTTTTCAGAAAATCCCTAAGAGATGCTCCCTTGAAACATAACATCATGGAAAAACAGGCATTCGCATTGGTAAAAGCACTGAAAGATTTCTGAGTTTACATCTTACATTTTCATGTCATCACTTTTGTCCCTAATGCTGTCATCAAGGACATTTTAAACCAAGATCCCGATGGTAAAAGGGGAAAATGGATCGCTATAATCTTAGAATATGACTTAGAAATCCGACCTACCAAACTAGTTAAAGGAAAAGGACTTGCAAGACTAATGGTTGAAACCAACCTCCAAGATTTAGATATAAATTTTGTTGATGCCTTAGAAGAACAGGAAGAATGCACATCCCCTCATGTTGAACAAATGTTTCTAGATTCACCTTGGTATGAAGATATTCTTTATGTATTATTTTATCTAAATGCCCCTCCAACTTTATCAAAAACAAAAGCAAGATTTATTAAAAAAAAGTCTTTAAATTTTTGCATTATAGATGGTCTTCTGTATTGGAAAAATCCCACTGGTATGCTGCTTAAATGTTTGCTTGAGTCTGATGCAGAGAAAATTATGCACGAAATGCATGAAAGGGAATGTGGGGGCCATCTCTACTGGAAAAACACAACAAACAAAATCCTTAGAGCCAGTTATTATTGGCCTACCTTATTTCTAGACACTCACCAGCTAGTTATGACATGCCATAAGTGTCAAATTTTCGATGGCAAGAAAAAGCTTTTATCTTTGCCCTTGCACCCCATCATAGTCGAAGGACCCTTCCAGCAATGGGACCTAGATTTTATTGGGGAAATTTACCCTTCCTCATCTGCTCAACATAAATGGATCCTCACAACCACTGATTACTTTACCAAATGGATAGAAGCCATACCTTCCAGGAATGCCACCGATTCAGTCATCATCAAGTTCCTAGAAACCAATATCCTATCTAGATTTGGCTGTCCTAGAAAGATCATTACAGATAACGTCGCTGCCTTCTCCTCCAAAAGAATGGTTGACTTCTGTTACAAATATCACATTTCATTAGGACATTCCACAGCTTATTACCCTCAAGGTAATGGTTTAGCCGAGTCCTCTAACAAAAGCCTAGTCAACATCATCAAAAAAATTCTTGAACAAAATAAAAAAGCATGGCATGGAAAACTAGTACACGCACTATGGGCCGATAGACTAACCACCAAAAAATCCATAGGTATGTCTCCTTACCAACTATTTTATGGCATAGATGCCATTTTCCCAACATCTCTAGGGGTTCCAGTAATGAAGCTATTGCAGGAAGTTCAAATAGAAGAAAATGACATGCAAAGAAGGGTAAATTAGACTATCCATTTACAGAAAACCAGAGAAGAAGTTTACCAAAAGGCTCAGTTAGCGTAAGAAAAAATAGAACATATTTTTGATAAAAGGACCAAGGAAAATGATTTTCAGATTGGAGACAAAGTGCTAAAATGGGATTCTAGAAGAGAAGACAAAGGTAAACATGGTAAGTTTGAAAACTTATGGAAGGGGCCTTTCATCATCAGCTCAGTTAGCGAAAACAATTCGTTTTTCTTACAATAACCTAATGGGACTGAATTTTTTGGGGGTCCTGTGAATGGAAGGACATTAAAGCATTATTTTTGTTAGGAGCTCCAATTTTAAAACATTTTCAATCATTGTATATACCACTGTTTGAAAAATAGATAAAACAGAAAAGTCAAAAACAATAGAAGAATAGAAAAGAGGGCAATTGAAAAATAGAAAAAGGCCCCATGTTCCAAAAAATAATAATTCTGAAAGCACGCAAGTCTAAATGCCGCTACTAGTACTCAAATGTCTTGTTCAGTTATCTAGCCTAATCATAGCTGAGCATGTTTTAAATTTATTTGCTGATAAGTTAGTGAGTGAAAAAGATGGTCAACATTTTGTAAGCTTGACTTATCAAAGAGAGTAGATTAGGAAAAGATATTGGTTCCACACGCTCAAAACAAAACCAAAGAGGGAAGAAGATATGAAAAACAAATTGTGCATCTAAGCCCCATTTTTCCTAGTTTCCATTTTTATTCAAAATAATATTTGTGTGTAGCTTGTCTTTCATGCCGCAAATACATGACAAATCAGAATGTCTAACCCTGATTTGATCATATTTTCAATTTCATGTTTTAGATTAGAGAATAAAATCCTGTCAAATAGCTTAACCTTGACAGTTGATCTAGCATAGGTAGAGTAATAAAGGAGTTCATCAGTTTAATCTGAACTCCCAACAGATATAAGTGTAGAATTAGATAGGTTCATTTTCCAAAAAGAAAAAATATATATTGTCAAAAGGGTTGCTAGTCCAAATGCACCCAAAGGAAGAAAATATGTTAGGAAAGATAGTGGGGTAGGTAGAAATATCACTGATGCTAATCACGCTGTATTTTTCAGAAGTAGCATCAACAAGGAATGAAATTTTCACCAATGGGTAAGGCACTGGTCTTCATAAGCCAAAGATCTGAGATTCTGGACACCTCCTGAAAAGGAGCTACCCTCACCAAATGGAGCCACTGTTAGTCATCTGTATTTTTCACTTGTTGGTGATGACTAGTTGTAACAGCCAAGTTTTCTAGCAGCTGATTTAAATTTTCAAATTTGCCAGCTGGAAAACACCCATCAAATTTTTTTTTCCCTCTTGCCTTTCAATCCACCCATGACGAGATGAAACCTCATTATCAAGTCCTATTCTAGCCTCAGCCATACTAGTTTTCCCATCAGCTCCAAAGAAACAATCCAATTTTGTCCAAAGAAGTCTCCCCTAAGTTAGGAAGCGGCGATTTAGAAATTTATCCCTTGGAAAACTATCCTAAAGCCAAAGAACCTCCATCTGCTACAAAAAATTCATAACAGACCTCCCATTCTACAAATAAAGTTGGTTACAACCCTAGGTCACGCCACTAATACACCCTCAAGTCTCAGCAATACATGTACCATAGGTCAAACTGATTTTAGGTGTTTTTACAGTGTTTTAATGGATATTTCAAAGATATAGGCATACCAGCATCCTAGAAGACAATATTTGGCTCCACATGAGAAGACAACTACTTCTCAATGTTATCTTGAGCCTAGGATGCAACTACAGAGAAGAGAGTTTTTTCATTAAGCTCTTGCGATCACAGTCAAAGCCTGAAAGGACAGTGAAAGGAAAAATAACACTGTCAAAGGCTAATGATATGACATGACTGAAAAAACCTCCTTCATCTATGAGCAGAGGGTTTGAATATTGAAGAACCTCCTTCATTTCATAAGGAGAGGGTTGAAGACTAAAAGCGCCTCCTTCATCTATAAGCAGAGGGCCAAAGGTAAAGTCTGTTTTTGAAGTTTGTCACTAACTATAAAGACAAACTTTGTTTATAGTAAGACAACAACTAAGGGTTTATGAAGTAAAATGATGATTAAAGGCAGAGGCAAAGCAGTGGGCTTTAAAAATTATTTGCATGAGTTCACTATTATTTGAGTTGCAATGTGAAGCTTATAGGTTAATCATGAGTGAATAAATATTATGAAAGCAGATAGTCAAAAGAGTCAAAGGGTCTTAGTCCCAAACTGACCTCTGCAATCATGTGTAAGGGAAACCACTAAGAGTGATGATTGCTTTTCAAAGAGTATTGTCCTTCTTATTCATAGAGAATTTTCTTTCAAAATTACTCATCTTAGTGGACATAAGGTAATTCGGGCTTGGTTTTCCCATAAAATCATTGCAACTAAACACACAAGCTCACAAAATGTAAGAAGGATTATGGCATGAGTTTCAAAATTCTGGAACATCATTGAAAACAAATAAGGCATGTCACCATTACAAATGAAGGCAGTTTCCTTATAAAAATAGGTCAAAGGTACCTTGTTGTTGCAGTTTTAGTAGAGAATAATTTTTCTGAAGAAGTGCCCTTTTGATGGACAGATGATAGTGAAGCCCAGATTTCTTGCAAACTTCCTTCATAGAAAAACAAAGGGGCAGCTTCCCTTGTTCACTTTCCAACTCTAGTAAATCATCTCCTTTGGACCCAGCAACCATTATATTGCGTGGCGTTCTCCCGGTTAAATGTGCCGCGCACATTTTGAATGCTCAAAACACCTCAAATAATTTCTGAAAGCTGCTCAAATCCTCAAGTAAAGCCTGCCATCGATTTTTGAGGTATTTTATGAACCTCCTTGGTTTTTTCAAAATTCCTAGAAAGTGATCAGTGTTGTGTTTTTCAAAGGACTAAGTAATGGTGAAAAAATTGAAACTGTTGGTGTAAAGTTGAGGTGTGTCGAGGTGAAAAGTTTCGAAGGCGGTTGTTACAGTTGGTTGAAAGAAAGGTGGTCATTTTTGTCTCAAAGAACCTAAAACAACCATCGAAACTGAGATAAAAACAATACCTCTGTCAGATGAATATAGTGGGAAAAAAGCAGTGTTAATAAGGGTTGATATTTTTGCTTAAAAATTGAGGTTGCAGTGGCTTTGTTTGCCCAAGGTGAGCATAGTAAAATTGGTGCGTTTCTATTGATGTAAAAAGCCTAATAACTGCCCTCAATAAAATGATGAAAGGTAGAGGCATTGTTTAAAGGCAGAAACACAGTATTTGAACAAATGAAATAGTGGGCCTATTTTCAAACAACAGTAATCATGGTATAAGTGTTTTTTTCATTTCAAAGGTCTCCTCTATGTGGTAAAAAAGGAAAAAAACTAGTGTTTTCTCCTTTACCCTATCAAGCAAACTTTAAATGAGTAAAGCAATTTAATCAGTTTGAAGGTGTTGTTATCTAACTGTGGGTGAAGAATAGTGAATACAAGAGCAGTATTTTGATCAGGAGAGGTGTTTTCCTGCTACAAGGCTATCTTTTTGTCCTCAAAACACCTAAAGCCATGTGACCTTACACAAACACAGAAATCACTTGACTGTGTATCTTTTGTTGACTGTGTACTTGTCATTATAAATATTGGTTGTTTGGCATATAAAGGGAGGAAGAGCAGTGTTCTCAGAGGATAAGGGACCTAATAGCAAAGAAAACATTTTTACACAGCCTTGAGGCAAATTTACCTTCATCAAATAGTGATTGACAAGAAGGCAGAGTTTTGTTTGAGAAAACATTCTTGAAATCCTTTTTGAGGCAGTTTGGTTTTGCAGAGAGCATCCATAACAAGATGCTTCCCAGGTAGGATAGTAGGAATGGATTGCATAAGAGGTATGAGCTTATTTCCACCGAATAAGTGAATGCACACCCATCAGTCTTGTTCAATTTCCATGAGGACGGGTGCTTAGATTTTTGTCAAAGGGTGCAAGAAGTGAAGAGGTTCTCTCCTTTGACACACCTTTGCATTTTGAGGTTTCGAGACAAAAATTTCTAGTTGGCAGGCCTTGACTTCAAATTCTCCCCAAGATCCATCTCCAAGGCCACTAAAATCCCCTATATTGGTGAGAAATGGTTTAAACAAAGCCATTTGGACTCAGATGATTACAAGCCCTTCTTAAAGCCTGAGCACAGAGAGTCGTGTCCTTCTATTTTCCCTTTCTCATATCTTTTAGCCAGTTACGCCCCTCTCATGAAGATTATCCTGAAGTACTTCACTTGTGAGGGAAGATTCTCTCGAATTTATGCATATCACATTTGACTGCTCATGCATTTCACTAGGGCCAGATTGCTAAATCTTCCTTTCTTCTTACACAAGAGCATTGAGAAAATGGCCTCCACTATCTAGAAGAAGCCTCCTTCACAGCAAATATCCTGTCTTTTCCATCACTCTCTCATCAAAATCATCATCCTTCGTCAGCTTGAAAAGAGGGAGGTCTCTTGGGATGTTTTCATCACTCATCCGGATTTCTCCACTGTCCCTCCAGTCCATACATCCCCTACACCTCCTACTCATCATCCTTCACCTTCCGCTAGCAGACCCACTCCTAAAAAACTCAAGTTTACCACAGAACAAGCAGAAGAAACTAAAGAGGGAGAAGAGCATGATCATGATGATGAGAAAGAGGATGAAGGGTAGCAGCATGAATAATAGAAGATTCATGATGAGGGTGAGAAACCTTATGATGACACACATCAACATGACAGTAAGGGTGAGACAGAGCAGCAAGGGAAACATGAAGGTGATGAGAAAGGAGAGTCAAAAGAGGACACACAACAGCTACATCATGATGAACAGGGGCATCCAAAAGAGACTAAACAGGGGAAGCATGATAGTGCCGACCAGGAGCAGCATGACAGTGATGAGCAAGGGCAGCCAAAAGATGATACACAACAGCCTTTTCAAGAGGAATAGCCTCAAGAAGAAAAAAGGCAAGGTGACAAAGGTAAAGGGGCCATGCCCTCTTCTCCTAAAAAGGCTAAATCTGAGACAGCAAAGAAGAGAGCGCCTAGGGTTGTCACTCCAAATGTGACAAGAGCCCTCTGAAGTAAAGGAAAATTGCCAAAGAAGTCCATCATTGATTTTCCTAGGAGGAAGAGCACTAGAATAGCCACCCAAAGCAAGGGGAAGGGTAAGGAAGAAGGCAGTCATGAACAGGAGAGTGTATTCAACATCATCCAAATCCAAAGAGATGATAGTGATAATGAGGCCAGGATTCTAGAAAGCCTCTTGATCCATAGAGAAATCCAAATTGATGCATTGAAGGATGATCTTCATAGAGCTAGGAATTTCAATCAATTTTTTCAAATCCAAAATAGGCAAATGAGTGTCCATATGTCCGTTTATGAGACACGGGTGAATAAGTACAAGAAGAAGGCCTCCAAAGCCCAAGCAAGGTTAGAAGAACTCATGGGCGAGTTTGATGAAAGTGAAGGCGAAGATTAACCTAGGCGAAAGAGGCCTAGAACCATGGGGCTTAAAAAGGCCCTTGAGAAGCAAAAAGAAGAGGAAAATGTCTTTCTCCAATCTACCCCTCTCACTGCATTGCTTGAACAGGAGATAGAGAAAAATAGGGAGGCATGGCTTGAGAGAGTCAATGACCACTTGGAGAAGAAATTGGAGAAGGCAAACAGGGATTTAGACCTTCAAAGGAGAATGACAAGGCATTATAAAAAGTTAAATCAGTTTGCCCGGCACAAGTTGAAGGCTGCTCAAGAAAAGCTCAAGGAGGCTAAAGGGAAGTGCCCAGAACGGAAAGTGAGGAAAGACACATCAGGACTTCAAATTTTTGCCTCTGCTTCACAACATGTTGCTGAGAACCCTTGAGGGTAATTCTCACCAATTTTGGGCGATTTTCGACATATTTTGGTTTTTTGGCATTTTTGGGTTTTTGGCCAAAACTCATGGACTTTGCCATTTCAGTTTGGGGGATCATCAAAGGAGGAGAATAGTATCATTGGATGCCATAATTTTAGGAGCACACACTCAGTGATTTTCAGGACATTTGAAGATCATTTTCTCCCCCGAAATGGCGAAAAATGCCCACTTTTTCTACACTCTGCCCGGTCTATCAGCAAACCTTATTTTTTTGGTTTTTTACACACAGGCCTATTTTTAGACACTTCTAGGCATCAGATTGGGAAAATTCTAGTTGCTCCAGAAATTAGACACTCAGATCTTTCCAACGAGCTATTATGAGCTTCGTTTCGACATCGAGAAGGTTGCCAAAAGTTGCCGGCAATTCAGGGGACCTTTTGCTGATGTCTTTTTTGAGTACTTTTGTAAAAATTGAACCTTTAAAATTTGTTTTTTCCTCATGTGTGTTTAGCTATTTTTTCACATGAGAAGTTATGAAATGTCAATTTATTTCGCTCTTTTAGAATTTTTTAGATATTTTATGAGATATTTTGTGCCTTGGGCTTTGCAAAGCCTCAAGGACAACATTAGATATTTTGGATAGGCCAATGAGAGTGCAAATTGAGCTAAGAGGTTTTCCTCACTTGAGCCTATATATTCCAAAGTGTTTCATTGTAAACAAGGCTGAACTTGATGATAGAAGCAATATATGGTCATATAAGCTTTGGAAGAAATACTTGTCTCATGATTTTGGATAGTCTCTTGGATGTTCTTGGATGATGAAAGAGGATTGTTGTTGGATTCCATGACTTCGTAGAATGGTATAGTGTCTCTCTCTTTGTTTTTTTTCCTATTTTTCATTCATGAATCCATGTTTCTTGCTTGCTATAGAAAAGTAGAGAACAAATTTGAGACATGCCCTTGGAGGCACCTCAAATTTCTTGTTTCTTCATAGCTTCCATGTTTTATTCATCCTTAGTCACATTAAAGAATTCTTGATTGCTCTTTAATAACTTAAGGATATTGTTTCTTATTTCATTCATGGTTTTATGCATGCTAAGTATGATTTACGGTATGCCCTGCTTACTCATGGCTAGCCATAGCTCCATCCATGAAATTTCTCTTTGACTGATTAGATTGTCATTTGTTGAACCAAGGAGGTCTTGTTCTGATCTTGCCCTTTGTCTAAGACTATGCAATCTTGTTTTCAAAGTGCCCAATAACTTGAATTACTATGTTTAGGTGTTCCGACATAGTGATTTAAGTTGTTTGTCTGTCTTAATTGTATTTCCCCAAAGTCTGATAGCCATTTCCCAAAGTTAGAGAGTTATATATCTCTATGCATGGCTTGAATTTTTATTTCTATGTATTGATTATCATATAGTTACATTTCTCATGATTAATGGTTTGCCCTACCATGTTTATGTCAGCTATTAAACTAGTTATGCTTGAAATCCTCTGTTGTTCCCAAACTTGATGTCCATTTTATTCCATTTTGCCCAAAGATCCTTTCTACCTCGAATCAAATCTTCCCTTCAACAGCCTTGTATCACCATCCAATAGCTTTCTTGACCTTTTCGACCCCATAGCCCAATTGATATGACATATTTTTACCTATCTTATATCTTTGATCAGTTTCATCCCTCACAACCTAAAAACCAAAACCAAAAAACCTAATTCATAACTAGCCTAAAATCAAAACACAATAAGCAAACACACATATATCCCTTACACAAATAGAGAGAGCCCTCTCTAAGTCCGGAAAGGCTAGGTCCTTGGGCTCCAAAGACTAGTTTGATGTTACACTGTCATTTGGCTTGCCAATCAGCTAAGTGACGGGACCCTAACAAATCCCACACAAGGTGGTAAGGTTTCCCATGGTGAATAAGATGATGAGGTACTCATTGAACATATTTCTTATAATTTGGGTAATCTATTTGGTGATGTTGAGACATCTCATGAAGCTATTGATTCCAAAAATTTTCATATGATTAACAATGATCTTGTTGAAACAATTTATGATATTTGTCTTCACACAAATTTTGACCTAGTCATTCTTTCAAAATTCAATAATCCAACATTTGAAAATTCAGGGACTTGTTAGGAAGTTGAGGCACTTTTTTCTTCAATTGATGGTTATGTTAAGTTCTCACTAGGAGTAAGCTCACTCTTGAAGGATTTTCATCTTTTTCAAGTTAATTCTCTTAATCCTAAAGATATAGTCTTCGATCGGATATAAGATTCCTCTTTAGTTAATTCTTCTCCATGTAAATACCTTGTATTAAATCCAGGGTTGGAATGTGTACCTTTCACGGATGCATGTATCTTTGAATCCCGCCATTATGATAATCAGGGGAATTATCATCATTGGCAAAAATACTTTTCTATGTTGAACCATTTCATGAGAAAACAACTCTTTATCCTTATTGTAATGTTTTGGAACTAATCATTTTTTCTTTGGTACATTCTATCATTTTAGAGGTTCGTAAATGCTTGAGTAATTTAGTGGACCAAAACCCTTATGTTGGAAAATTAATTTCCCATCTTGATATGAATATTTGATTTTATTTGGTACATGCTTCTAATATTTTTCCAACTTGGTATCATAATTGATTTCCTATATATTTTATGCCAACAATTGTTTTCAATTCCCTAATATCTCATATTTTTGGTCTAGTCCTTAATTGGATATAAGGGGAACCAATAGAGAATCAATATTATATGCCAATCCAATTAGGTTAGATCAAATTTCCCTCACAATATTCTCTTTATAATTCAATCGTGTTGATTGAAAATTCATTTTCCTTAGAGTTTCAAATTCTTAAAAGGGGTTGTTTCAAATATCATGATCGAATCAATGAATGGATAGAACAATCTTACTTGGAAATCTCCATCACTAATTATAAGTTTCAATATTTCTTTAGGTTTCCTATGGCTGAAAAAATGGATGAATCTACATTCACAAGCCTCCTTCAAGGTTTGTATGATCATTGTTCTAATCAACAAGGTAAAATTTCAGACTGGTTAATGCTAGCTCTTATGACACGTCTTTATGCCATTAGAAATACCTTCAATTTCTTGTGCAAGATATTCAATCTGACATCTTTATTTATGAAAATTTATTTATGCTATCGGTAAGCAATTATATCTTTCTTCTTGTAGGTTGGGAAGAAATTAAGTGGCTTCATTGGAAATTTGATTTCACATCATCCTTCTAGTTTGATAGATTAAGATTTATGTTTAGTCATGATTCTTTCATTTATTATAGTTGTACTTACTTGAATATTTGCATATGATTTCCATTCCATAGTTTCATTTTCCCTTTTTTTGTACCCAACATTCATCTCCTTTCATTCTACATTTCCCTTTTCATTTGAGTTTTGTTTTCCACATCTCTTTTACAAGTTTGTACTAAATAAATACCATGTATGAAATCTGTCCTATTTGGCTCTATGGTAAATTATGTGGAAAAAGTCAAAATGGAAACTATGATAACTGGAAAGTATTGGCTTGCCATTTTTCTATTTCTTTGTTTCGGCCTAAATATATTTTAAGGTCAATGATGCATGTGCTTCCTACACAAACAGGTTAAGCAAGCAAATTCGTCAGGATACTGAACAGGCTCATTGGCAGTGGAGTAATTCTTGTTATTCAATGAAGTGACTATGTTGGGGTAGAAAAAAGGCCTACTAGAAGTGTAGCAAAACCATATATGAAACTAAGAATATAACTATCCTAAACAAGTGAAAATCATATACTCGTACTCCCTAATTTGAACATTTGAAGTTTGAATAGCTTTTTGAAGTGCGTTAAGCCGAAAAGAGGAATAGAAGGGACCACATATTTAATCAGGCTAAGTGAGAAAGTTAGGGTAATCAATGGAATGAGACAATACTTTCATAAGGCTAGACATAATGCTCAAGGTTATACCTAAACAAAGAAGCTTGGATTATTCTAGTTTGTTGACAAGTGTTGTAGCTACTACAACCCCCTCCACCTTCAAATTTTGGAGCCTCCTTATGATCATGTAACCTTTTGTTTCAAGCCATTAATGTCATGCTCGATCATGTTTTCTGAGTATTAAATTCTTCCTTTATGAATTCTAAGTGTTGAACTACTTACTTTCACATGTCTAGATTTTGATGCTTTCATAAGCACACTTCTTACAATTATCAAATATAGTGCATCTATTGTTGAGAGATAGTGATTATGTAGACCCTAGAGATAGTTACTATGCAATCCTTACCAATAGTGATTATATAGTACCCCATGAAAAAAATTTCACATTACCCTATGACAATGATTTCATAGTTCCCAAGGACAGTGTAAGGGCATCCTATGCAGATAGTGATTGTGCACTTATTATTGACAATGAGAATGTACTTCTTCAAGTTATTATTTTCACACTTCGTAGTGGTAGTCCATTCAATCTTGGCTCCTAGTTTCCTGACATGCATGAAGCACACTCAAAAACCTTAACCCTAATTGCATGTCTACTCTCCATATATAAAGATTCCAATTCAGACCTCATTCTCACATTCATTATTTGTTTTGGATATTTGTACATTCTTATAGCATTAGGAGCATTCTTGGTTTTAAATGTGCCATCTTCTGAATGAGTTTTTCACCTATCAATTTTTCTTTTGCAAGTGTCACTTGTGATTTCTCTCTTGCATGCTTCATTTTTTATTTCTATATCTTTTTCAAGTGTCGTTTTTTCTTTCTTTCATTATTTCATGTGTCACTTGTGTTTTGTTTTTCTTTCACAGTTGTCTTTTTAACTCTTTCATGTGTTGCTTTCAATTGATTTTGCATATCCTAAGAGAACCTTGGCACAAATTTTAGAGGAATCTCCAACAAACCCTCTTGTACTATTTGATGATATTTATCATTAGAACATGTGTTGGACACATTCCCATGGCATAGTGCATCATTTGATTATAGTCGACACTTATGTTGTAAACACTTGATCTCTAATTGTCACACTGGAGATAAGTGTCATTTTATTTTTTCTTCAATGTATGTCTGTTTGATTTTGGATTTGTGCATATTTTTTCATATGTGTGATTAATGTATATGTGTGTGAGATTATGTTTAGGACCTATTATGCATTCCCTTTCTCTCCTCTTTTTTCTACTGATATCACACTTTGTCAATTTTGGGATTCTTCCTTGTCCTCACATCTACTGCAAGTTATGAATAATTTTAACCTTCATCCAAGTGATAAGTGCATTTTATACAACCAAGCCTCAGTCATGAGCCTCTTACTTCTTTCTTTTTCCCTTTATTCCCATCTCAAGGAAAACTCCCTTCACACTATGCATTGTGCATCCCTCGAGCATAGTCACTCAACCCTTGTTGCTTACACTTTCCCATTGCACAATGTCTTGATAAACCCTACCTTGTGTTGTGCATTGAGCACTCATAGTTGATAGTGAGGCCTCCTTTGTCTCCTTGCAATGGAAACTAGCGCAATACCAAGGTCACCCTCCCTTCATTGGGCACTGAGCATTCCTAGAGCATAGTGATCCAACTTTTTGCTGCTTACACTTCCCCTCTACGCAATGCCTTAGTCAATCATTAGGGTAATTTTGAGGTCTAAAATGGGCCTCCTAGGGAAATTATAAAATAATTTTGGAAATAATAAAATAATATTAGATTACATCATCAAATTTTAGAGGGAAAAAATAAGAAACAAAATTTTCAACTCGTATTTTCAAATTATCTCCCTATGGGTTTACTCAAATTTCAAGTGGGAACACTCATTGGATGCAAAATTTGATTCCTCATCCAAGTAGTACCCATGTTGCATAATTTTGATGTACTTTGCTACACAAAAATTGAGAAATACATTAAAAACATGATTTCAATCACCTTTTTTATGTATTTCTCATTTTTCGTGTAGTGGGGTCCATCAAAAGTATGCAACATGGGTACTCCTTGGATGAGGAATTAAATTTTTCATCCAATGAGTACTACCACTTGAAATTTGAGTAACATATTAGGGAGATAAGTTGAAAAAGTAGTGTTATTATTTTATAATCTTATATATTTTTACTTATTTACTCCAAAAATGGTGAATCATCCCCCAAGGTTGACATCATCATTTTGAATCCTATTTGTTCTTATAAAGTTTATTTTGGTTGTACATTTTTCTTAGGAGGCCCATTTTATACCTCAAAAGTTCTATCATGATTTCCTTCATTGTGCATTTTTCAATCCTAGTGGACAAAAGGGACATTTATTGGCCCTTGCATTGGTGATATGTACATTCCCAAGAGCCTCCTTCTCAAACAACTATGCATTGCACAGTGACAATACCTAAGCATGTCACCCTTGTCTCCTAGGAATTCCCATTGCACAAAGCCTTGCCTCTTTCTCTTTCCATTACTCAATGCGTGCTTCCAGTACCGAGACCTCCATCCCCTTCCTCCTAAATTTTCACTATGAACCCGAGAATTCCCCACTCTCAGTCCTTCCACACCGTATAATCACACTTAGTACCTCACATGAGAAAAAAAAGATAGAATAGGTGATTTTGCGACTAATGTTGTATTTTCATTAGTAAACTTGATTTGTAGGTACTATCATCCTATGATGGCAAGGTGATGTTCCAGGAGGTCATCAAGAAGAGGTCACAAGAAGGAAATTTGTGGATATAAGATGTAAACTCATGTTGAATTAGAAGATTACAGTACTATAATCAAACCCTTTGGAGGGTGAAGATGAAGTAGAAACAAGATCTGTCATGAAGGATTGAAGACATAGAAAAAAAGAGAATAACATGGCATTGACATATTAGCTCATGTCGCAGTCGTTAAATTGTAACTATTCAAAGTGTCAAAACAAGAGTATTGTTTTGTCCCATGTGTTTTTTTCCACATTATTTTTCGAATGTAATTATGTAATTTAGAAAATGAGAAAATTTAAAATGTGTGGAAGCACAAGGGTCACACATGGAATGTGAAAAGTCACTAGGAAGTGTAAGAGTCATGTAGGAGCTCAAAAGTCATGTGGAATCTTGAGATTCATGAGGGAGGTAAAGAGACATGGGAGGTGAAAAATCACCTCATTTGTTATAAATAAAACCTCATAACTCAAGTAAAGGAATTTTCACCTTGGCTTCTCTAGCTTGGCATAGGAAATAATATCATTATTTCGAGGAGAAATTGTAGGATTAATTTTCCACTATTGGGGCTAGTGTTGCGTCATCTTAATTGTGTACTTGGAACTTTCATATCTTCAAGCTATTAGAGTTGGCGCACTTTCATGCATGTATCGTGGATGTTGCAAGACTATTCTTTTAATGTTTATGGCATATGTTTGTGTTCATACATACTAAATAAGATAAACTATTTTTTTGGCTTTGGTATATATGTTTTTAAATGTGAATTGTTAACGGCTTTCATGATCATTGTTACTATGTGAATTATTTCACAGGTTAATTAATGATTCTTCCTATTCTCATGTGTGTCTTTATTAGGATGGTACTATTAATTTTATTCTAAAGGATCACTCTCTCTTTTCCCATCTGTGATAGTGCTTTGTATGCTTTGCAATTGGTTTTTCACAAAGTTAACTCACTTGCTTATCACAAAGTTATGTGCATACTCTCTTGTGTTAATAATTGTAGCCAAGATACATCTATAAGATCAATATAATGGTGGTTGGGCCAAATTCTTGGCTGGGGATCCTATGTCAAAAAGTGTGAGGTATAGCTAGGAATTCATACTAGGGAGACCCCCTATATGTTGGTGGTTTCCAACACCGTCAACAAGTGCATTATATGATTGCAGTGGCGAAATAATACAAAAAAAAAAAATTATATATAATAATAATCTCATATATAGTGCAAGATAATTATGTGTTATTGTTATATTATATTATATATGTTATTTTGTTATAATTATGCATTATATGATTCTCCGGATGCGGATGATTCAATGGCATGACGGGACATCCGTCCCGGGGCAGCTCCCAAGGAGACTCGCATGGGATGGCCATATGGCCCCTTGCGGCTCCATTAATTTGTAAATTAATATGCCTGCTCTCAGAGCTTTAACTCACCGTCACCAGCATTCTCTCCTCCTCGACCTACACAATCGGTTCCTTATGGCATACGACTCGAGCTATCCAGAAAATTATTGCTCTGCCTGCCGCTCTTTGCATTTCCTCTGCAACGTTTGCCCTGAGGCTTGTGCCAAGCCCAGCACCCGCACTCAAATAGGGCGGCGCTGCTCCTTGCTCAGTTGTATTTAAACCACGCCCGTTCTCATTTTTCTCACAGCGCTCTCTGTTACTCCAACTCCAGTCTGCAGGCTCCTCTCGGCTCTCACTGTGGGTTCAATCTTGTCCCACCTTGTTCTATTTGTCTCAGGCCTTTTCAATTTGCAGCATCTGCCATGCCCAGACTCCGACACCGGATGAGATGCCATCGTGGGGCAACCCGTGGCTGGCATGAGAATTCGCATCCCTCCTCTAGACTGGGTGAAGCGACTTCCTCTGAAGATGTTGAGGGGAGACAAAGTCAGGCCAACCGCAGTCAATGGGGGAATGATATCTCTCCAGGTGATTATCATCCCTCTCCGCATCCCTTTGTAGTCCCTTCAAGAATCGTCTCCCCTGCACCCCGTCCTTCTGGCAGTCATATCTTGAGGCAAACTTCGCAGAGAACGGAGCTCCACTTTGATTGTTCTTTCAATCGTCCCACTGTCACTGCTTTTATCACAGTCACCCTGCGATAAGAGTCGACTCTCCACCCTCCTCCTCTGCCAGGTCCTCCACCCTCCCCTCTTGGTCTTCACCCTATCCTAGCTGTGTCTTCCACTGAACATCCGGTTTCTCCTCCTGCCTCTGTTTCTCCCGCCTTGGATCAAAATTCAATGCAGGTGGACGCAAGGACTATAGGAAAATATGGTGATCAGAACGATGTTGTTGAAGATTCAGAGGAAACATACGGATGTCGCATTGTGGAGGAGCCACCTTCACCAGCCCATGCGCCGTAACTCTGGACAGCCTCGGTTCAACAGGGTACTTTCGTTCCACTATTTTGAAAGATGCACTGTTTTTTTAGTTGTCTACAGCAGCAGAATTTGCATGCTACTGAAGTCTCTTTGTTTTCTTATGTTATATGTAATGAACTACACACCGGTTTCCCTTTCAAGGGCGGTGAAACCTCGCCTAAAAGAACTGGTTTCCCATTCTGGGCAGTTCGAAGTTCTATTAAAACATGGACATCAAGCCCATTTTCAGGCTCCCACAGCTGAACTGAGGCAGTTTTGTAACAATATGTTTCCATAATAGAATTAGCATAACTTAGAAAAAAAAAATTATGCATTATATGATTATGGTTGAAGACCGTTGGTGAATATAAAGTAAGCCTATGTTCTTATACCAAAGAACACATTGAATATTGTGAATTATTATGGTGTGTTATCAAGTCACAAAACAATTCATATCACTCTCAAGATATAACAAGCATGTTTCATTGGTGGTATAGCTATGTGAAATTTGCACATATCATTTGAATAAATTTAATGACGACACAAAAGAAGATGTAGGGGTACATGGCTTATGACAGAGGTTGATCTTGGTGACTCTTTGAGGTTTAGACCTGTCCTTCTTTATACATTTTTGTGATTGGTGTCGAGGTTGTTACTTCGAATCGATGCAAGACAAGGAGAAAAGAAATAGATTTTTGAGCCTAATTATGAGGATATGGAGATGACTCATAAAAAATTATCAAATATTTATTTCTAGAAATGTACGTAAAGAGAACTTAAAAGGGATGAAAATAAAAAATAATTATCAAAATTTCCCAAATTGAGTTCGGCATCAACGTAACAATTTCCAAGGGGGGACTACATAAATTGATAGTGAATTTATGCAATAATTATTGAGAACCTGTCATGAATGAAAAGAATTTGCAATATTAGCATTGAATCAATTGATATCAACACGATATCAAGTTTTGATACACTAAGGAAAAGTTGATTTAAAGCAAGGGATAAGGATGAGACTAAGAAGGCCTTGTTTTTCTAAATTGGTTTTCACAACTGATCTAGGTGGCTCCAGACACCCTCAAGAGATCAAGAGGGCTCAAAAATGGTCAAAATTTAAAGTGGTTAGATGACTCTCAAACCAGGTTCAGATTGAAGTACTTACCACCCTAATTCCAACGGTGCAAATGGATCTCCAATTCGAGCCCGTATGGAGCAATTAGAGTGAGTCAAATTTTTAGTCAAAGTTGGGGAGTGGGCTAGTTTTAAGTGTCCCACAAAGTCATCATCAATCGGCAAGGAACCTAGCTCCCAAAAATGTGGCCTCTTTAATTTTACCAATGACCCTTATTTTCGTTACAATAAAAAAATAACTGGTTTTTTAAAATAATATATATATATATTAAAAAGGGGTGGCGGTCCACCGACCCCACCACCCCCCCATCGACCATATTATAAATAAATATAAATTATGGGGCTGCGAGCCATGACCCTCGCTGCACCCTCCGCCCACGGAAAACAACATATATGAAAACGGTTCGACGGGCCATGACCCCCAGAACCCCATGGAATAACCATGCTATATGGAAAATAACATGCCACCATAAATGTCGAGACCAGCGGGGCTCGAATCTGCCCGGCCCGTATGGCTCGCCCCCACTGGATGGTCTCACAACCACCCATACGGTGGATCCAAAACAACATACAATGTTTATGTATTACCGTGCACCAAAAATAACACACAAAATTTAAAACAATGTGTCATAACTTAAAATATGCCATTTTGGTTGGAGCGGGATTCGAACTCGGATCTCCGCCCAACCAACCCTCCACTTTAACCAACAGGCCAACGGGCTGCTTTGTAAAATCCGTCCACGATTTATATTTAAAATATTTTCCATTACCATTGACCCCAACAAAGGAGGAGGCTGAGCAGGAAGAAGGAGGACGGACTAGCAGAGCAGAAGTGGGGAACCATGAGTCAATCCACAAAGGCGGAACCATGTTGGATCGCTTTTCGAGACAGAGAATATTTTTGCAAATAATATTATTTAAGATTCCATGGGGAGGTAAATACTCATTTTGTTAGAATGATATGAAGTTTATAGTCATTTTAACTAGAATTCCACAAGGAATGCGATGGTAAAGCTAGAATGGCCATCTGAGTAGCAGATTTTCATATTCCCTGCAAAACAGAATCTTAGGGAATCTTGAGGGTATCAAAAATATTCCTTGAGGCCCAAAACTTGCAGTGTCCATTTTCGACAAAATTTATGTCGCTTTTACACCTCTCGGTGATAGAAGCTCAATGGCGATATCCATTTCAGCAATAGAGCTCCCGATATTTCATCCATTTTCTAGATTGGAATTACATTGTCATATTTTCAAGCGTGGACATTCGATTCTATGCCCCTCAACACCATGAATTCAGCGGTGCAGCCAGATTCAACAACTGAGCATCCGCTTCTTCAGCCAGCTTTAAGGGTTGAGGTATATGCAGTTTGATCATGTGCCTATTTTTCTGTGATATGTATTATGATTTCTAGATCCTTGCTTGATGCATGTGCAAGATATTGTTTTTGTTTCATGTGATATTATTCCATGTTGATAGGGGGCCATTGTGAGTGACAGTTCCAATAGTGGAACGTCTCGTGGAGAGACAAGTCCCTCATATTAAGGGCGCATGTACATATTCCCATTTCCATCACTATATGAACCGGCCTACCCTATTTTGACACCGGACCCATAGATGTAACCTACACTGGCTGAACTCTGTTATCAACGCCTCGTGTTATTATGTTGCTGATGTTTGTCTTTTTTCCTCTTGCTTAAGCATGCATATGTGTTCTCCTATGCTCTTTTAAAATTAAATTCTTAAAACACCACAACATTAAAATATCATGGGTAAATCTGGTAGCTAACGGACTCAGATCAAGTGGTATCAGAGCAGTCTTCTTGCTGATGCAAATTATGAGCATGAACAATGATTGAATGTGCACCAATGGAGGATGGAAAAGACATGTACGAGGCCATGCTCAGGATGTCCAAGATGGTGGACATGAAGTATGAAGTTCATGAAATATGGGAGAAAGAAGAAGCAAAAATTGATGCTTCATCCACATCTTCCAGTGAATATTCATCACCCTCATCAACTTGTCATCATTCGAATGAGGAGATCAACTATAGCCTTCAAGCAGATAACACTGAATTGAAAGTACTTATACGAGAGGAGAAAGAGGATAAGAAGAGAGCACAACTTTAGTTGCAATCCGTAGAGGCAGCCTTGGAAGAACTAAAGCACAACGACCATAGCCTTCAAGCAAAGGATTCCAAATTAAGGAGGCTTCTACAAGAAGAGACAGAGGATAAGAAGATATTGCAACTTCAGCTACGAGCCACTGAAGAGGCCTTGGAGGAGTTGAAGCACAACAAAGGCTTGATGAAGACATCATCACTTATTTTTGAATCGACATCTGAGGTAAAAAATGTTGATGTTTCTTAAGTTTCATCTTCACATGCTATCATTTCTATGGTAAATGTGGAGATACCCATTACAGTAACTGACATGAAACTCCTCACCAAGATGGGATACAAAGGAGGAGGACTAGAAATTAATGGCCAAGGCATGATTCAACCACTGGAGGTTGTGCAAAGACCTCGATTAGTAGGTTTTGGAGACACTGAAGGAAAATGCTCAGTGTCAGAAGCTTCCAATGCATGGTTGAAACCATTGGGGTAAGAGAATGATGGGAACACTTCACCATCATCCTATGACAATGCACATTGCAAAGAAAGAGCCGAGGCAATCTCTTGACACCATTATTGCACCAGAGACAACCAAGAAAGGTATAACAAGTCTCAGTATTCTAATGTTCATTTTGACTAAAAACATGTCATTGTTATGAAACCAGCTCCAAAAATAGAAGAAAAGAGAGATCAACGCCTTAGAAATAAGCCACTTCGAAGTGGCAACCTCATTTAAATTACATAAATGAACAATTATTGGATGATACAAATGGAAAAAACTCCTCTCTATATATAGGAGTCCATGGGGTCACAATATAACCCTATCTGACCTAACAATAATAGTGTAAGGGCACAATAATAACAATATGGGGGTTTCAAGGGTACAACAATAACAATAAGGGGGATACACTAACAATAATAAGGGACTACACTAGTAATATAGGGACCTAACATGCCCCTCTCCTTCAAAAACATGTTGCCCTCAATGCTTGAGTAGCTCTGGATGCTTTTGTATAAAATTCTCATCCTCCCATGTAGAATCTTTAGTGGGTAAGTTCTTCCACTTTATGAGATGCTCTGAAATTGACCGATTTCATAGTTTTCAAGTTCTTGTTTCTGTGAATGCTTCAGGTTCCAATATGATTTTTCCTTCCTCATCAAGTTCTGGAAATATTGTTTGAGCTGGAATTTTTTCACCTATAACCTTCTTTAAGCATGAAACATGGAAAACTGGATGCACTCGAGAAGAAGCAAGAAGCTCCAATTTTTATGCCATAGTACCAATATTTTGCAACACCTTGTAAGGACCATAGTACTTTGGTGATAATTTATTATCCTTCTTAGCTTGCTTGAGGGAAATTTTTTTGTATGGTTGTAGTCATAAAAATACCCAGTCTCTTACATCAAAACTTCTCTCGCTACGATGTTGATCTGCCTGTTTTTTCATTTGATTTTGTGCCAAATTTAGGTTATCCTTTCAGAGTTGGAGAACTTGTTGTTGATGCTCTATGTGATCTTCCACTGCTTGAACATTAGAATTTTCTCTTAAATATGACTTGATGGACGGTGGATGATATTTATAAAGTGCCATAAATGGGGTCATTTTTGCTGCAATATGGAAGGAAGTGTTATACCACCATTCAGCCAGAGGTAACCACTTGACCCATTGTGTTTGTTTATCAGATACAAAACAACGAAGATATCCTTCCAAACACTTGTTCACTATCTCAGTTTTCCCATCGGATTGAGGATGATAAGATGATTTATGAGCTAGTTGAGTACCTAAACAAGAAAATAATTCCATCCAGAAATTACCAGTAAAAATGGGATCTCTTTCGCTTACAATAATCTTTGAGTTTCCATGTATATTTTGAATTGTTTCCATAAATTCAGTAGCAACTGTACTTTCTTTAAATGGATGAGATAATGCAAAAAAGTGTGCATACTTGGTAAGTCTATCAACTACCACCATGATGACACTCTTTCATTTGGACTTAGGTAAACCTGTGATAAAATCCATTGAAATATCCTCCCAACGTTGACATGGAATGGATAAAGGTTGTAGAAGACCCGGGGTCTTAATTGTCTCCACTTTATTTTGCTGGAAAACCAAACATTCTGCCACAAAATTTTGAATATCAGATTTAAGGCCATCCCAAAAAATTCTTTCTTCACCCTGTGGTAAGTTTTTAAAAATATCGAGTTTCCTCCTAAGGGAGAAGTGTGCAATTCCAAAAGAATCTTTTTTTTTATTTGGTAATTCCTCAAAAGATATAAGCGATATTTGTACCATAAGGAATCATTTTTCCAACTAAATATATAAGATGTACTAGGATCTTGCTACAACTTTTGAATGAGCGTCCAGACTTCTTTGTCCTTCTTCCATTGATCCCTTGCTTCAGTTATCCAATATGATTGGATAATAGAAATGGCACAAATAAATTTTCACCTCTTCATCGTTTCTTGAGAGTGCATCTACAACAACATTTAGCTTACCTTTTTTGTAGATGATTTCAATGTCGAAACCCAACATCTTTGTGACCCATTTTTTCTTCTATTTTGAAGATAGTATTTGTTCCAAAAATTATTTAAGACTATCATGATCAATTTTTACCTTGAGGTGTCTTCCCATTAGGTAAGGTCACCATTTCTTTAGTGCATGTAGTATTTCTAATATTTCCTTCTCATAAATAGCTTTATGTAAATACTTTCCTTTGATTGGACGGCTTTCAAAAGAAATGGGTCTTCCTTCTTGGATAAAACAACACCAATTCGATTTCCTGAGGCATCACATTCCACAATAAAGGTTTTTATGAAGTCTGACATAGCTAAGACTGGTGATAAGCACATTTCCTCCTTAAGATCTTCAAAGGCCTTAGTTGCTTCAAGAGTCCATGAAAATGCATCTTTCTTCAATATTGTTGTTAGAGGTGCTGCTATTCTCCCATAACTCTTAACAAACTTGTGATAATACCATGTTAACCCGAGAAATCCTCGCAACTGATTTATGGTTGTGGGGACTTTCCATTCCTTAATGGATTTAATTTTGTTAGGGTCTACCTTAACACCCTTGTGAGATACAATATGACCCATATATTCCACCTCTTGTACTCCAAAGAAACACTTGGAGGTTTTTGCATATAATTGTTTCTCCTCCAATAGTTTGAGCACCTTGTCAACATGTTCAACATGATCCTTCGAAGACCTGTTGTAGATTAGTATATCATCAAAAAATAATAACACAAATTTTCTAAGGAAGGGTTTCAAAATGGAACTCATCAACCCTTGAAATGTATAAGATGCATTGGTAAGGCCAAAAGGCATGACCAAAAATACATAATGACCCTCATGATTTCGAAATTTTGTTTTTAGAATATCTTCAGTCTTCATTCTAATTTGATGATATCTTGAACGAAGATCCAACCTGGTAAAATAAATTTCTCCATGTAATTCATCCAATAATTCATCAATAAAAGGAATGAGAAATTTATCTTTAATAGTGAGCTTATTGAGCTCCCTATAATCCAGACACATGGCTCATGATCCATCCTTCTTGTGCACCAATACTACTGGAGCAGAGAAAGAACTTTGACTAGGTTGAATTATACCAACCTATAACATTTATGCAATCATACGTTCAATTTCTCTCTTTTGGACATAAGGATATTTTTAAGGCCTGATGTTTGGAGGAACACTTTCTGGAATAAAATGAATAGCATGATCATGATCAAGAATAGGTGGGAGTATTTTTTGAGTTTCAAACACCTTGGAATGATTGCTCAAGAATTTTTGGAGATCTGGAGAAATATATGATTTTGATGTTGGAACTTCTAGTGAGCATAATTGTGCAATTACACCTCTTTTTTCTTTCTTCAGAATATTTGTCATGACATTAGAGCTTATTATCTTTCTCGGATTCCCTGCGATACCCCGTAATTTAACTTCCTTTCCTTCCAAAAAAAAATTCAAGATAAGTTCTTGAAAATTAAAAGCTACCGTCCCCAATTATTGTAACCATTGTACTCCTAGTACAACATCAACACTTCCCATTGGAATGGAAAGAATTGGACTATTAAATACATATTACCCCATGGTTAGCTTGATATTATGGAATTTTCCAGAGTAATTTATAGTTCCTCCATTTGCAACCATCACTTGACATTCTTATGCTGGGTATAGGAAGCAATTCAATTCCTTGGCTACCTTACAATGAATAAAATTATGGGTACTACCTGAATCAATCAACAATATTACATTTTTATTCTTGATATGTCCTTATATCTTGATAGTTTGAGGAGTGGTAATTCCTACCAATGCATTACATGATATGGTCAAAATCATTTCTTCTTTCTCTAGGGTTGGTTCCTAGTGTATATACTCTTCTTTTGAAGTTTCTTGTTCATTTTCTTCTACCTCTTCACAATCTATGTAAAATAATTTCTTCTCAGCACACTTATGAACTTTAGTTTATTTTCTATCACAACTATAGCAAAGCCCTTTTTCTTTTTTTTCTTCCAATTGTTGTGGTTTCAACCTTGTTGGTTGTGGAAGTCTATGAGTAGCAAAACTTCCATATTTATAAATGTGATTGGTATGCTTCCTTGTCACCATAATTTTACTTTCATTTTTTCTTGCCAACCTGAATGCCTTCTCCAATGAATCAGGTTCCCAAAGGCAAACCTCATGTTGGATGTTATCCTTTAAAGTCCCTATAAAGACATCAATCCTGCGTTCCTCTAGAATATAAGTTACCCTTATATTAAATTTTTGGAAGTCCTCAATTGCTCCACCACTGAACCATTTTGTTTGAGATTTATCAATTGGCTAAAGAAGGTGTTTCTCTTTGTATCCTCATAATGTGCTATCATTTCCTACGTAAAAATTGGCCAAGTGACAATGTTTTTACGGGAGAAAAGCCATCGATACCATACAAATGTATTTTGTTCTAAATGTGAAGTTGCAATACGTACCTTTTGTGTGTTTTGCACATTATTGAGATCAAAATATTGTTCCATATGTAGTATCCATGTTATGGGATCCTTGCCATCAAATTTTCTCATATCCAACTTTGGAATATGGTGGCTCTTCCATCCAAAATTAGAGTTTATGAAATCATGATTAAAATTTATTTTTTTCTCTTCATGAGTTTCCTGTACTACCTTTTCGCCATTAGGAATTATTTCTTGTATCAAATTTGTCAAACCTTCCTTCAAACCTTCCATGTATGTTTTTAAAACAGTCTTCATGTCTTCCATGTTAGATTCCATGTCATCCATCTTAGTTTCCATGCCATCCATCTTATATTCCAGGCCATTCTTCAAATCATCCATCTTAGCTTCCACGTATTTCTTCAAAACTTCCATTTCATTTTTTGTTGCACTTTGCGAGAGTGAAATTTGATGCACTTGCTCCTGTAATTTTGATATATCATGTTGCACTTCTTCCTCTTCATGAGTCATAGTAGAGCCTTGTGAGGGTTTAATGGGTGTTGAATTCTTTTTAGGGGGCATTTTAGAACCCAATACTAATATATATGCTTCAATATTCCCTTGGAATCACTTCAAACTAATTTTTCAAACAAGATTTATGGATTTTGAAAAAAAACATGTACACACCTTTTTCTTGCTTTTGAGGAGCTCGATATTGAAACTAAATTATATTTGTGCTTTTGTATCTTCAATATCTGAAATTCGGTCATGTAGTATCCCTATGAATCTTCTTTCGAATGCCACAAGTCTGACTTGATTTGGATTCTTCAAGGAAACTTTATGTCCAACCTCCCACAATGACCTAATTATGGCCTGATTTAGTAAATCGAACTTGTATAGCATGCCACATGTCACTATTTCCTACTTAGGCTCTGAAATTGATACACATGAAACTAAAGTCCGTGTACATTCAATCACTTTTTACAGGACCCCAATCCGATGCTCAGAGATAGATTTATGAATATTTTCCCACGGTCACCTCTTTGAGATGAAATTTGGGAGCCTGAACAAAACCCTAATTTCCACATATCATATCTCCGAAAATATTCTGAAACAAGATCTGAAATTTTTTCACAAAGTTCCTGAAGAATTTGGCTTCTCGTGGTGAAAATTTCAGCTTCAAAGCCTTCGTATAGAAATTTGTATAGCGAAAATACCATGAAGACCTATTTGAAGCATGAATCCTTAGAATCCAAAGCTCTAATACCAAATGTTATGAAACCAGCTCCAAAAATAGAAGAAAAGAGAGATAACCACCTTATAAATAAGCCACTTCGAGAGGGAAGCCTCCTTTACATTACATAAATGAAAAATTCTTGGATGATACAAATTACAAAACCTCCTCTCTCTCTATATATAGGAGTCAATGGGGTCACAATAGAATCCTCGTTGACCTAACAATAATAATGTAAGGGCACAATAATAACTATATGGGGGTTACAGGGGTACAACAATAACAATAAGGGGCTACACTAACAATAATAAGGGACTACACTAGTAATATAGGGACCTAACAGTCGCTAACAATGAACATAGATCATGGCATCGAAAAACATGTAGTTTTTTTGGATTACATAGCCATGTATTTGGAAAAGAAACACACAAAAAAAGTGGATGAGGTGTGAAATGCCTTTTCCACCACAGGAAAAGAGGAAGGTAAATAAGGTATGGAGGAAGAAGACTCATTGTAGCCATTGCGACAAAAAAGGCCATCAGAGAGCAACGTGTGGGAAGCTCCATCCAGAGCAACACCTTAAGGACAAAGTGTCTATACATGAACCAGTTGAAACAATTGTTTGACAAGAAAATGCGCCACAGAGAGATGACCCATTCACTTTGATAAGTGAGAGATGGTTTTTCTAGGTGTGGTAGAGTGTCATAACCTTACTTTGTAAATCATGTGTTTCATGTTAAAATGTAAAAGTGATGATGCATTTTCCATCACTTGGTAAGAAAAAATGATATTTTAGCCTTGTATAGATAGTTGGAGTATTGAATCCATTTTGATGTAAACTTGACCAATGAGTATGTGTTATAAACTCATGGAAAGTGTGGGGAATTATTGAATCATAGATTGGTCACTTAGTTAAGCATGTAATTTGCAAAATATTGTACTACAGGTGTTGGCTCATTGCTTATGGCTTCGAAGGACAAAGGTGAAGGAGAATGAAGGGTGACCTTTCAAGAAACTTGCAGTGCAGAGAAGGTACAAAGCAGCTGCAAATTATGTTCATGATTTTAGTGGAACAAAAGATCCTCAGTGGGCAGGATTGATCCAGGTGGCTCCAGACACCCTCAGGAGATAAAGAGGGCTCATAAATGGTAAAAATTCAAAGTGGCCAAATTGCTCTTGAACCAGGTTCAGATTGAAGTACTCATCACCCTGATTCCAATAGTGCAAACAGATCTCCAATCCAAGCCTGTATGGAGAAGTTAGAGCGAGTTAATTTTTTGTTCAAATTTGGGAAGTGGGCCAGGTTTAAGTGTCCCACAAATTCACCGTGAACCGATAGGGAAACTAGCTCCCAAAAATGGATGAAATTGTGGCCTCTTTAATTTTCTCAATGACCCTTAATTTCATTAAAATAAAAATAACGGGTTTGTTTTAAATAAAACAAAAAATATATATTAAAATGAGGTGGCAGGACACCAACCCTGCCACCCTCCCCCCCACATCGACCATATTATAAATAAATATTAATTATGGGGTTGTGGGCCATGAACCCCTGCCACACCCTCTGCCCATGGAAAACAACATATATGAAAATGGTTCGACGCGCTATGACCCCTGGAACCCCATGGCATAACCACACTATATGGAATATAACACACCACCATAAATGCCAAGACCGCAGGGCTCGAACCCGCTTGACCCACATGGCTGACCCCCACAAGGCAGTCTCGCAACCACCCATACAGTGGATCCAAAACAACATATAATAGTTATGTATTACCATGCCCCAAAAATAATTCAAAAAAATTAAAACAACATGCCATAATTTAAAATATGTCATTTTGATTAAAGAGGGATTCGAACTTGGTTCTCCGCTCAACCAACCCTCTCCTTTAACCAACAACGCAACGAGCTAATTTTTAAAATCTGTCGATGATTTTATATTTAAAATAATGTCCTTTGTCATTCGACCCCAACGGAGGAGGAGGTCAAACAAGAAGAAGGAGGATAGACCAATGAAGTAGGAGTGGGGAACCATGAGTGCATCCACAGAGGCAGAACCATGTTGGCATGCTTTTCGAGACAAAATCTTTTGTAAAGAATATTCTTTAAGATTTTATGGGGAGGTAAATTTTCACTTTGTCAGAATGATATGAATTTTATAGACATTTTAACCAGAATTTCGCAGGGAATGTGATCGCAAAGCAAAAATGGCCATCTGATCAGCAAGTTTGCAGATTCCCTACAGAACAAAATCTTAGGGAATATTGAGGGTATCAAAAAGATTCCTTGAGGCCCAAAACTTGCCTAAGTCTGTTTTCAACAAAATTTATGTTGATTTTACACCTCTCGACAATAGGATCTCAATGGAGATGTTTGTTTCAGCAGTAGAGCTCCTCATCATTTTTCCATTTTCCAGATTGGAATGACAATGTCAGATTTTCAAGTGTGGACAGTTGATTCTATTCCCCTCAACACCAAGAATTCGACGGTGCAACAAAATTCAGCAACTGAGCTTCCACTTCTTCAGCCAGCTTCAAGGGTTGAGGTATATGTAGTTTTATCACGTGCCACTTTTTGCTATGATATTTATTATGATTTCTAGATCCTTGTTTGATGCATGTGCGGGATCTTGTTTTTGTTTCATGTGAGATTATGTGTAATATCCCAAAAGAGAGAATGTAGTAATACTGAAACACAATATAAGAACTGTAGCAAAGTAAACAATAAATATATATACACATCAAAATGCATGGAACTATTTGAGCCACTTTATTATATTGGAGGTGAAAAATCAAGTACAACAGTTCTCAAAATATGAGACACTCAAGCCACAAGGGTGGCCTAGAATGACCTTGCAATGATTTCCCAAGAGGGACTGCGTAACTGCTGAACTGCTGGAAGGTGAACTGCATTGCCCCTGCTGCAACTGTTGGGACTACAACTGCCTAAAAGATATAAATTTAGATCTAGGTAGAATGGGAGCTTCAATGATGCTGAAATTGTAGATCTGGGTTCAATGATGGATTCCCAAGATAACCCAGAAAGGGTTTCTCAGATCTGTAAGTCTAAGAAAACCACCCTCTTACGGATTTACATATATGCTGCTGGGAATGCAGATCTAAAGCTAGAACTGATGTTATGATGGCTACAATAATGCACAATCAGATCTATGCAAGAAGGGATAACCCTTTCACTAGATCCTTGGGCGAAAAGCTCAAGATCTAGCTCCTCCAATCTCCTCCACTGAAAATAGTTGTTGGATGAACAACAACTTTAGAAAATTACGCTATCAGAGAGGGAGGCTCAATAGCCTACTGCTAGATGTGTCAAATAAGCTCCTGAATTATGGAAACAATAGATCCAAAATGAGGAGATAATCCCTCATAGGATTTCCAGCTGAAATATTGGAAACTTCCTTCCTCCAATAGATATACAGGACTGAACTACACAATCCTTGATGGGACTACTACTGCATGGAGGTAAAACCCAATGGCCTGAATGCAAAATGTAGATATGTTGCTCCTCAAAGGTTGGATGTGAAGAAAAAAGTGGTAGGATGAATCCTCCACTGGTTTCCTAGTTGAATTCTAGAAAAAACCTCCTGAAGATGGCACCAATGCCTAATAAGGAATGAAGAACAATCCTCTTTCCAGAGCTACTCAAGGAAAGAGGTGGGATTCCCACTCGGGAACACCCTGTGCTAAACAACATTGCAAAATCTTCTAAATAGCCCAAGCCTGCATAGAAATGTCCTAAGACAAATCTAGATCTAAACAAATCAAGAAATGAATAATCCAAATCATGCCTTCCATTGTGCCTTCATCTTCATTATATGCATGAGCCTTCCATAGCCTAAGCCCACTCCAAACCTACACTATACATGTGGACATAGTCTCCATTTTTTACTGCGATATGGCCTGATGTCCTCCATCAAGTTCACATGGGGTGATCACCCTCTCCATCATATGTGCATTAAATGCACCACTTCCTCCACTAGCTTATCATAAGTGCTTCATGATCTTATTTGTATGCACTATAATCTCAGTTGACCTTATCAAAGATCCTCATGATTTTATATTTAAGATTCATGATATTATTTTACTATTTCATCCTACACAATCTATCTCATAAATGAGACATGATCTCCATAAATGGAGCTACTCCACTACTCCATGATTTTAGATCTAGATCTAGAATATCCACATACACGCATTAAAAGTGGATTTTATTCATCTTTGAGGTTTGTGGGTCCTCCACCCTTTTATTTACTTAATTTATTAAGAAAATAAAGAACTCTAATATTCCAAATATGATGTGAAAATTTGGGAATATTACGGTCCCCCCCGGAAAAATGTTGCTTGTCCTCAAGCAACTCCAAAATTAGATGCAAATCCATCTATTCCCCCCCAAATGGAATCCACATAAGGAAGGCTTCCTCCATTTGCTGCAATGTTTTATGCATGTTTGGTTCCAAAGTTTTCTTTCAAAAATATATAGAATGACCTCTAACTGTATGCTTAGATGTCCTCCTTCCACCATGAAGTACCAAGTGACAACCATATGGTGTCCAACATCATCATTAATACATGAGAGACATAAAATAAAGTGGCTCTTTCCACAAAGGAAAATCTTCATCTTACAATACATCTGTTCATCCCATGCTTTATGAATTTGATTGAGCATTGACATGCTCTCATCCTTAGCCATGTTGGCCTTGTTGGATCCAAGCATCATTCGAACATTATTCAAAACAAAGAAAGGAGATATATGGGTAGACAATATGTCAAAACATATTCTCCCAATAGTAGCCATCGGAGTAAGTCCCTTTGCTGCCATCCTCCATCTCCTCCATGTAAGATGGGCAAGCCAAACTCCCCCAAAAGAAGCCAAAGCAACAAGAGATCTTGCTACTTTCTCTCCTCCTCATGTGCATCATGGATTAAAAACATACTAATAGACATGTGGAATGTCACATCATCCCAATACAAGAAAACACCATCAATACACATCATGAGAGAATCATGCCAAGTTTTACCCAATACAAAACACATAGACATCGAAGATGTCATGTGGTGGCCAAACTCTCTCAACGGAAACCAAAATGAACATGCCTTATTTTGTTGCATTATTTCATTGATACACAAGGCATGAATCAGAAAAATATGAGTTATTGGGTGGTAACCATACTCACCCAAGAGAAATCAGCACAACCATGCCTCCTTCTTCATTTCATAATTTTTTTTAAAGGCATGGATTAAAGAAATAGGAGCCTTTGGGTAGTGACAAAATTCTCCTAGGAGAAACCAACGTAACCAAGCTTGCTGGCCCATGTCATATATATGCAAGTGGTCATGCAACACCTTTCTTATCATCCTCACCCACTCATCCCAATGTGGATGATGAATTATGTACTACATAATCATGGTGTCCTCCCTTTGTAGAATACCATCCTCCCTAAACTGATGAAGAATTTTGCGCTTCATGAAATGTTGAAGTGCACCTCCAATGAGATCCCTCAATGAGATTATCTTTTCACCAAAGGCCCTCCAAAACTAAAGAGGTTTTGGATCTTTTGTAGGTAGAATTTTCTCTTTGAGCTGTGATATGCTCATTGAGAAAGGTTCATCTAGAAAGGAGAAAAAATTCCTCATCTCAAGATGTCTAACATTTGTCACATTTACCTCCATTGATTCATGAGTGAAGCTACCTTCAAAATGCTCCAAGAATGATGGGGTATCTTCATTTTCATAGCTACTAAGTGACAGCATTGTAGATCTACAGTGTAATACATGTGTTGTCTCAAAGCAAGGTACAATACTGATCTCATAACCAGTTATTGTACATAGGATCATGTCCATCCCATTTTCTGAAACTCTACACTTCAACTCAACGGGTTGAATGTAGCTCAACAATGATGAACTGGGATAGTTCTTAACCTCCTCCTTGATTATATCAAGGGTCATCTCTGCTGTGATATGTTGCTGCTTCAAATCAAAAAAAAATTCTAGCCCTTGCTTATGCATTGTCCTTGATGGAATGTCCTCCTAAGTTTCAATAATATCTAATGAAACAATATGTGATGAAATTTCATGCATACCTTGGATCAACTGATGTGTGGGAATCTCTTTCCAGAACATAAGATTTCCTCCAACCGGAATAATTATGTCTCCAACTGCTGGTAAGAGTGGTGACTGCTCTTATCCAAGTGTACCAGTGATGGAATCTTCCTCCTCTCCCTCATGCACCTCATGAATCAATCATGGGACTCTATGTGTCAAGAGCTCAAGACTATCTTGAAAAGTTGCAAGTGTCTCTTCTACGGATGCAAGTACTTCTGCAGCTGGTGGTGAATGTGGTGACTTCTTTTCCAGAGTGACAAGATTGACATCCTCCTTTGTTTCCTTAGGAAATGTCACTTTGTGACACATCTCTGGTTTTATCACATAAAACTTCTTCCTCAACTTGTGAAAGAAATCTGAATATTTAGTCACCTTTGCATGCTCCATGTGACCAAACCACCAATAATTGGCTTCACCTAAAAGATAAAGTGCTACAATTTGGACAGCCTCTTCTTCAGCTATAAGATGTAGCCTCAAAAATGCATCTAACTCTTTCCTCCAAGCCTTAATAATGCTTGAGGAAGATCCATCAAATGTAGGCAAATATAATCTATTGTGCCTCTTCCTTCTATTGCTGCTATAGGATCCTCTTTCTTCTTTGATTTGGAAGAATTCTTGGAGATTTAGACTCCCTTTGAATGCTCTAGACTGTGCTTTGTACTCTTCAAGATACAGACTGAGAGTCTCATGAGTCTTATGTTTTCTTATTTCTTCATTGCTATACCCTTCACCTTCTCCAAAGAAAGTGGGCATAGTATATCTATGAGGAGATCTATAATTCTCTGGTTTTCTTCTTTGTTGATAGGAATTGCTTGGGCCTTCCTCATAAAATATTCTGCTTGGATCTTATTTTTTCCTTTCCTTCTCCATTTGATTAACCTCCTTAGAGAGATCTTGCATGCATCTAAAGAGATGAATGGAAAAATTATCCTCCTTCATGATAGATCTCATCTATCTGCTTCTTCTTTTGATGCAAAAGATGAAGTGTCCACAAGTTGAGCCAAAGATCATTCTCTGATACCACTGTAAAATCCCAAAAGGGAGAATGTAGTAATACTGAAACACAATATAAGAACTGCAGCAAAGTAAAAAATAAATCTATATATACATTAGAATGCACAGAAATAGCTGAGCCATTTTATTATATTGGAGGTGAAAAAGAAAGTACAACAGTGCTCAAAATATGAGACACTCAAGCCACAAGGGTGGCCTATAATTACCCTGCAATGATTTCCCAAGAGCGACTGCGTAACTGCTAAAATTCTGGAAGGTAAACTGCGTTGTCCCTACTGCAACTGTTGGGACTGCAACTGCCTAAAATATAGAAAGTCATATCTATGTATAATGGGAGCTCCGATGATGCTGAAATTGCAGATTTGGGCTCAATAATGGATTCCCAAGATAACCCAGAAAGGGTTTCTCAGATCTGTAAGTCTAAGAAAACCACCCTCTTAGGGCTTCACATATATGTTGTTGGGAATGCAGATCTGAAGCTAGATCTGATGTTATGATGGCTCCAATAATGCACAATCAAATATATGCAAGAAGGGCTAACCCTTTCACTAGATCCTTAGGCTAAAAGCTCAAGGTCTAGCTCCTCCAATCGCCTCCACTGAAAATAGCTGTTGGATGAACAAAAGCTTCAGAAAACTGTGCTATCAGAGAGGGAGGCTCAATAGCCTACTGTTGGATGTGTCAAATCAGCTCTTGAATAATGGAAACAATAGATCCAATGTGAGGAGATGATCCCTCATAGGATTTCCAGCTAAAATACTGGAAACTTTCTTCCTCCTATAGATCTACAGGACTGAACTGTGTAATCCTTGAAGGGACTGTTGCTACATGGAGGTAAAACCAAATGGCCTGAATGTTAGATGTAGATCTGCTGCTCCTGAAAGGATATATGTGAAGAACAAAGTGGTAGGATGAATCCTCCACTGGTTTCCTATCTGAATGCTAGAAACAACCTCCAGAAGATGGTGCCAATGTCTGATAAGGAATGAAGAACAATCCTCTTTCCAGATCTACTCAAAGAAAGAGGTGGGATTCCTGCTCGAGAGCACCTTGTGCTACACAGCACTGCAAACTCTACTAAATAGCCCAAGCCTACATATAAATGTCCTAAGAAAAATCTAGATCTAAACAGATCGAGAAATGAATAATCCAAATCATGTCTTCCATTGTGCCTTCACCTTCATTATATGCATGAGAAATCCATAGCCTAGGCCCACTCCAAATCTGCGCTGTACATGTGGACATAGTCTCCATGTTTGACTGTGTTATGGCCTCATGTCCTCCATCAAGTTCGCATGGGGTGATCACCCTCTCCATCATATGTGCATTAAATGCACCACTTCCTCCACTATCTTATCATAAGTGCTTCATGATCTTCTTTGTATGCACTATTATCTCAGTTGACCTTATCAAAGATCCTCATGATTTTATATTTAAGATTCATGATATTATTTGACTGTTTCATCCTCCATAATCTATCTCATAAATGAGACATGATCTCCATTAATGGAGCTGCTCCACTACTCCATGATTTTAGATCTAGATCTAGAATATCCACATACACACATTAAAAGTGGATTTTATTCATCTTTGAGGTTTGTGGGTCCCTCCACCCTTTTATTCACTTAATTTATCAACAAAATCAAGAACTATAATATTCCAAATATGATGTGAAAATTTGGGAATATTACATTATGTCATGCTGATAGGAGGTCCATTGTGTGTGAGACTTCATGTAGCGGAACGTCTCGTGGAGATACAAGCCACTCGTGTTGAGGGAAAATCCTTGTATGAACATCATCCATGTACATCTTCCCATTTCTAGCACTATATGAAGCGGTCTACCCCATTTTAATATCGGGCCCGAAGACGTAGCCCACACTGGGTGAAATCCATTATCAACGTCTCGCGTTTTTATGTTGTTGATGGTTGTATTGTTTCCTATTTATTAAGCATGCATATGTGTTCTCTTATGCTCTTTTAAAATGTAATTATAACTACATCACAGAAGTAAAATATCATGGGTAAATATGGTAGCTGACGAACCCAGATCAACAACATTTTGATCTCGTTACTTTATAGGTATTTAAGTATCAAGATGTTCGTTGTTGGAATGCAAATTTTATGGATAGATATGGAAAAAAACATGAATGAATTATTAAATGATTTTCTTGGCACACAAAACTATCATATATAGTAGAATACATGTCTGCTTCAAGTTTTTGTCTAGATTGGATGATTTATGATCTTATAATAAAATTTTGACTGTAAGTATTTGTTCAAATTTCAAATGCAAGAAAACACTGGAATGAAAGCAAGTGTGAAGTCTATTTATATATACTTTTGGATTCATCATGTTTAGATATTAAATTTCTCAAGTCATCATGAATGAAGTTCTCAAGTATCAATTCATTATCAATGTACATAGCGCTCTTTGCATAAATAGGTCTATACATAAATTTTTAAAATATGATCAATTATAATGTTTGAATGGTGATGAACAAAATAATATTGATCAAACATCTTTATGAAGAGAACTTCAATAGTTTTATTAGAACAGAATCATACCTCTCTCTATAATGGAACACTGGTTGATGATTTATGAGGAGAATGGCCACAATTAATCTCAGAAGGAATCATAAATTTGTTGAAATTGGATTTGTCTTAGCAGTTGTTACTATTTGGTCTTAGTTGATAGATATTCCATATTTGAACCATCAATTTTACAGCAATAAACATAATTGTGTAGAAATGAGGTCCATATTTAAGAATATACCTTTAGGGTTTCATCAGTATACAGAGTCAAGGAGCTTACACTGTCAAATAATATTTTAAAGTCTCCAAACCCCTTTCCATTGATCTCAAAGGGGGAGGTAAGAAGAGGTATGTAGGATAATTTTTCTAGAACAAAAAAGAGAAGGAACTCTCTATTGCCATCAATTCCAAAGGGGGATAACGTTGGAAATTTTAGCATTGATGTCAAATTTCCATGTTTCATGTTGATGCATTGTGTTGATGTTATGGTTGCTTGATGTTGCAGTCTTGATTTCTATTGTTGATTGGTTGATGTGCAAAGACAGATTAAGTGATGTGATTTGCAAAGGTTGACTATTATTGAAACAACATATTTATGTATATTGAAAGGATAATGTGTAAAACTGATACAATGATGTGTGAGGAACAATACATATTTTATAAATAAATTAAATACATGGCACTTAAGAGTTGAAGAACAATGTTTAGATAACTTGATAATTTCATTGAATATTATATGTTGAATTTACATTTCAAATCCATATAGTGCAATAATTTTTGTTGGCTTATATTATCTCAGCTCCTCTTAATATTACAAAATTCTTGAACTAAATTTCAAATTTGGAAATTAAGAGGCAAATTGTGAAAAAATCTAGAACACCAAGTGATAACTCTCCAATTATAATTACTGCATGGAATACAAACAATCAACAACTCTTTATATATATAAAATGTAATTTTGAATGAAAAGTAAGCTCTATGAATTGACATTTGTATGAGAGAGCTATTGAACAAGCCTGGTGAAGAGAAAAGAGGAAGTGAAAGTGTAGCAGAAGTGGAGAAGACTTGAAGAAGGGAAGAAAAGAGGATGAGCAGCAGAAAAGTGAACACAAACTATTTTCAGAACAAAGACAAAGAGCAACAGATAAACAAAAAATTTGATTTTAATTTTGATCATTGGATTGTAGTCTCCTTTAAAGTTGCATCTTGATAAAGCAATATTTTGATGTACATGATGTGAAACACACACAAAAGGTACACATTACATCTTTATATTTAGAACCCAATCAATTTGTATGTTATTGATGGATTTTTTCTTGTAAACCACTTGTCACTTGGTCAATCTTTATGGAGGAAATGATAACATGTTATGAGGATACAAATAGAAACACCTTCTTTAGCCAAATGATGAATCTAAAACAAAAGAGATCAATGGAGGATTACATTGAGGACTTCCAAAAATTGAATATCAGGGTAACTGATATTCCAGAGAAGCATAGGATTGATGTCTTTATAGGGAATTTAAAGGATAATATCCAACATGAGGTTCACCTTTGGGAACATTATTCATTTGAGAAGGCATTTAGGGTGGCAAGAAAAATTGAAATAAAAATTATGGAAACAAGGAAGTGAAGTGTTGTTTCTCCTAGCCTTCCACAACCTAGAATATTGACACCACAACAATTGGAGGAAAACAAGGGATTTGTTATATTTGTGATACAAAATGCACTAAAGGTAATAAGTGCATTGAGAAGAAATTATTTTACATAGATTATGAAGAGGAGGAAGAAAAGGAACAAGAAACATCAAAATGGGAGGATATACACTAGGAACCAACCCCAGAGAAAGAAGAAATGAATCTGACCATATCTTGTAACGAATTGGAAGGAATTACCACTCCTCAAACTCTCAAGGTAGAAGGATATATCAAGAATAAAAATGTAATATTGCCGTTTGATTGGAGTAGTACCCATAATTTTATTCATAGTAAGATATCCAAGGAATTGAATTGCTTCCTATATCTAGCACCACAATGTCAAGTGATGGTTGCAAATGGAGGAACTATAAATTGCTTTGGAAAGTGCCATAATATAGAACTAACCATGGGGGAATTCGTATTGAATATTCCAATTCTTTCCAATCCAATATGTGGTTTTGATGTTGTACTAGGAGTCCAATGGTCAAAATATTTGGGGATGATAAATTTTTATTTTCAAGAACTTTTCTTGAAATTTTTTGGGAAGGCAAGGAAGTTGAATAAAGGGGTATCCCGGTGAAACCAAGAAATATAATCATATATAATGGCATGACACATATTTTGAAGAAATAACAAAAGTGCATAATTTAACAATTATGATCACTAGAGTTTCAAATGTCGATACCATAAATTTCTCCAATTCTCCAAAAAGTCTTGGACAATAATTCCAAGGTATTTGAGACTCCCAAAGGGCTCCCACCTATTCGTGATCATGGTCATTACATTCATTTGATTCCAAGAAGTGTTGCTCCAAACATCAGGCCTTACAAATATCCCTATGCCTAAAAGAGTGAAATTGAACGTATGGTTTCAGAAATGCTAAAGGTCAATATAATTCAACCTAGTCAAAGTTCTTTCTCTACTCGAGTAGTATTGGTTCAAAAGAAGGATGGATCATGGCATATGTGTTCGGATTATAGGGAGCTCAACAAGTTCACTATTAAAGATAAATTTCCCATTCCTATTACTGATGAATTTTTGGATGAATTACATGGAGAAATTTACTTCGCCAAGATGGATCTTCCTTCAGGATATCATCAAATTAGAATGAAGATCGAAGACATTCTAAAAAAAACATTTAGAACTCATGAGGGTCATAATGAATTTTTTGTCATGCATTTTGGCCTTACTAATGCACCTTCCACATTTCAAGTTTTGATGATTTCCATTTTCAAACCCTTCCTTATAAAATTTGTATTGGTACTTTTTGATGATATACTAATCTACAACAAGTCTTCGAAGGATCATGTTCAATGTGTTGATATGGTCCTCAAACTATTGGAGGAGAAAAAATTATATGAAAAAACTTCTAAATGTTTCTTTGGAGTACAAGAGGTGGAATATTTGGGTCATATTGTATCTCATGAGGGTGTTAAGGTAGACCATACAAAAATTAAATCCATTAATAGAAAATCCCCACAACCATAAATAATCTTTGAGGATTTCTCCGGTTTACAAAGTATTATCACAATTTTGTTAAGAATTATGGGAGAATAAAAGCACTTCTGATACCAAATGGTATTCAACCAGCTCAAAAAACAAAAGAAAATATAGATCAACGACTTAAAATTATCCTCTTCAAGGGGGGAACCTAATTTACATTACATAAATGAATAATTCTCGGATGATAATACCTCCTTTGTATATATAGGAGTCTAAGGGTTCAAAAAATAATCAAATCCTACATAACAATAATAATGTAAGGGCACAACAATAACAATAGTGGGCTTCTATGGGGCACAACAATAACAATATGGGGGGTACATGAGAAGAGAAATAACAATAGGGGGATACACTAAAAATAAAAAATAAAGGGGATTCAATAGTATTATAGGGACCTAACAAATATGTTCCTAGCTAATCTAGAAAACAACAAAGGGAGGTTGGTTCCAATGTAGAAATACAATAGTAGTTGTTATCAAAAGAAGAAAAGTTTTTTTTCCCTAGAATAAAGTGATGTCACATCTCCCAAGGAAGATGCCCATAATTTCCAAACATCTTAATGATGACAGGATTTAGGGGCTTTTAAATCCATCTGACTCATGGCATGAACCTCTTGGTAGGCTGACATGTTTGATTAAATGAATGTGTGATGGGAAAATATAATTGCTCCTGGTTCTCGTACCTTGTCACTCACATCCCTTGCAATCTCATTATGCATCTCAAATATTACTTGAAGTGGGAATCATGATTACTCAGCACAACCCTTTAAGCCCACCTCCAGAATTGGTGTTTGTATTACTGTATTCATTACCTTTGTCAAGTATGCTCAACCTGTTTGGGTTTCTATTTCATGGTCACCATAACCATTATCTTTGTCACATCCTCACTTATGATGGATGGCTCGTACTTTGGATTTCATTGGAATACTCAGAATTGAAGAGTATCCATCGTCGTCCTCCCCTCACTCGACAATATTCATCCACCTGGGTTGGCATAATGGGACTTTAGTTGGCCACCTAGACTTACGATGATAATTCAACTTTCCAGGTCATTGTTCTGCCTCCTTTCAATTAGCTAACGATTTTAATTTCTTTATGATATTTTGGCTTCTCTCATTCAAGGATTTTGCGGTTTCTACTTCACAATTGAAGGATAGTTTGGCTTGGTTGGTTATTGGCAGCTTCCATTCAACAAACAACCCAACCCATCCAACTTTTGTACTATTGTGGACTCTGTTCGTAGTTTTAATTGCTAAGGATGCCTTTTTTGGGTTCGTCGCCTTTGTTCTGCTTCAACCCACTTCTTTCTTAGTTAATTGAAGCAGTCTCTTAGTGACTAATCCTTTATCAACTCTAATGCAACATGGTGGTCCAACAAGGGCTCTCTGTGATCATGGTTTGGACGAGGTTGTGAATATTTGTAGTGGTTTTGGCTTGATCGTGGTAGAATTAGTTCTGAATGGTAGTCAGAATTGGCACTTGTGGCTAGCTCCAAAGCTTTTCCAAGTCTTTGGGTATCTGAATTATCTATTTTAATTTTCATGGTTAAGGATATTTTGTTTCGCTTAATTGTAAGAGCTTTGGAAAACAACACTTTTATATCCAAGATCTCATGTATACTCATGCTCTTTGGAGCTAGTTTTGGTTTTTTGCTGTCAAAATGTTGAAGAGGGATACTTTTAACCTCAAGACAATAAATATGTGTTACTAGTCTAGTTTCCCACTAGGAAGACCAATAACATAGAGCTCTATGTCTTGTAAATCTTCACTTTAGTAATGGAAAGGAAAGCTTCACACAAGAAAAAAGGTGATGCCCCACATTGAAGAGAATGCCAAAGATTGGAAAACATTCTTCAAGAACACCACTATAGTGGCATCCATAGAAAGATATTTCATCTATCTTTCTTGGAAAATGTATAGTTGGTCAAAGAAAAATTGCAGTGAGTGACCCCATGGCATATTTTCCTGACATTGAAACCGAAACATAACAATCCATTTCACTCAACTGCTTTTATAAGTAAAATAAAATGTTGTTTTATTTCTAAATATGTAGAAGAGAACAAGAAATAACCTTTAAGTGTGTGGATGGGAGCTTCCTATATTGAAATTCAAGACTTAAAGTTTTCTTCTAAATTAGGTATAATGTGTAGTTATTTTAGAGTATGTGAGATTTTGTTGGGAGGATGAGTTGAAACCAAAACAAAAAAATCCATTTCACTCAATTGCTTTTATAAGTAAAAAAAATTGTCATTTTATTTCTAAATATGTAGAAGAGAACAAGAAAGAACATTAAAGTTTGTGGATGGGAGCTTCCTAAATTGAAATTCAAGACTTAAAGTATCCTTCTAAATTAGGTATAATTTGCAATTACTTTAGAGTATGTGAGATTTTGTTAGGAGGATGAGAATTGTAACTTATAATTGGTATTGGTATGAGCTCTAAAATAAGTTATTGTTCAAACGGATTATATGAAATAACACTATAATTAGAGAAAGTACAAATAGAAAATGAAAATGTAGGTTGTTGTGCTTGTCCACTAGGTTTGCACATGCAACAATAACACAATTTAGCATGCATTAAAGAAACACATTAAACATTTCTTTTTGTGTTGCGTTTGCTACAAACTTCCTCACAACTTTCTTCCAAATATTATTAACCTATATCTCTGCTTGCTTTTTCTCATGTCTTTCCTACGATTAGTGGGTATGATCCTACTCCCTATGATACCTATACTTGTACTTATGCCTTTGTCTATAAAAACAAAAGTATGTTGAAGAAGATTTGCAATGATGGTGGATATATAAGTGGTTATTGACGATAGTAACATCTCGGTATCTATAGAAAGAGGCCACCATGCTATAATTGACACGACCACCAAGTATAAGTTACATACTTAAATTTAAATTAGAAATGAACCAAACCACTTAACTTTATATGTAAAATAAATACACTAATATTATTAAAAGGATTATTTATTTCTTATTAATTATTATTCTATTAGCCATACATATAAAGATCGGTGCACGTGATTATGTATCTGCTTAGTGCAGACAACTTTGTAGAGATGCCCACCCAATGCCGTGTGCAATTTTTAAAAAAATCACAAATCAACGACAAATAATACCCTTTGAGGCTAATAAGTCAAACTCTCATACTCCACTAAGAGTGACACTATATTATAAACCAAATTTTGTCCAAGTTGTTATAGTTATAGGCATATATCATTATATAGTCACATGGGTAAAACCTAGATCTTCAAAAGTGTATATATATATATATAGCTATCAAGTTTGGTTAGATCTTCAAAAGTATACATATACATATATATATATAAAGTTTGTGTTAAATAAAGCGTTTAATTTAGATAATGTGAACATGGGATAAGCTAAAGGATATATATATATATATATATATATAAACGTGGGATAAGTTTGTGTTAATTGGTAGATAAAGCATTCAACTTAGGATACTGTGAATGCGCTAATTTATTTGGAGTAAAGAGATACTTTTTCTTTTTAAATCATAATATGTTTAAATGAATTTTAAAATATAATGAATATTAATTAAATTTCATCACACTTTTTAATTATAAATTAGATTTCTAAATAGGATGTTTGGCAAAAATTAAAAGATATAATATTAAAAGTATTTTTAATTAGAATTAAGTTAAATAATAATAATAATAATTAATCTTTATAACTCTGATGTGGGTGGACGAATGGGGTAGGGTATATGACGGGGAGGGGAGTCGATATTCCTATAGGCTATATGGTCGACACATGATGAAAGTTAGTGACAAGTGGCGAAGGACGCCCATAAAATTCAAGAGGCAAGTCAAGGTGGTTATAATTTTGATGGTAGCTCATCTATGACATATGCTTTTTTCTGGTTTTGGGAGAGTTGGAAGGTGGTGAGGCAAACATTGAGTATGTACAGGCCACCAACCTATGCATGTCTTCTAGTTTGATTGTTTTAGAGACGAAAATTCATACAGGGTGGAGAGGTTGGTGCCTTGGTGGTTTCATTGTGCTGAGTTGCAGGGTTTGGGACCCCAGAGAGCGGCATAGTGGTGAGTTCTCCAACAACTGGTTGGACGTGATGCAGAACAGAGCTCTACTACATTGTCTTGTTGTTGAAGCTCAAAGGATGTGACATTGTTTCTCTGCTCATCTGGTATGTAGTATAACTCTCCTTCTAAGCCCTAGGAATTTCACTGTAATTAGAATTACAGTTGTGGCAGAAGTCAGGTATTTCTAGGTCTCTCTACATATGTGCTTTATAGATTTTACTAGGGTTTTTGTAGTTGTTTGTTGTTTAAGCGATTGAACTTAGCTGTTTGTCAGTATTGAGGTAAAAAGTGGGCGCCTAGGGTCTCAGGAACTCTGTCTCCATCCTAGAACGATTAGTTCTTTGTTTGCGCAGGGGATTGCAACCAAGTGGTGTATCTGGTATCCTGGGGGTGTATGTTTGATGCAAATGGGGTTTGATTATGTTGGGTCTGCTAATTATTATCTCAAAAAGTCTTGGAATGGGAATCCCTTAGTAATCCAAGGCTCTTGGGTGGTAAATTTGAGTATGTTTTGGCAGTTAGTCTCATTTGGAGGAATGTTCAAACAAAGGCGGCATGCCCGGTTTGGCGGGGTTCCTCGTGGGGACCTAGCAGGATGTGGTGGATGGGAGGGCACAATGAAAGGTGATGGGGGTGTTGAAGGGCTTTCCAAGGGGGAATTGGTGCAAGAAAATGTGTCATCACCTAGTCATGCAGAGGAGCCACCCAAAAAAGAAAATAATTTCGTCCAAAAATTTCCAGTGAAAATGGGATCTTTGTCGCTTACAATAATCTTTGGGTTTCCATGTAGCTTTTGAATTGTTTCCATAAATGAAGTAGCAATTGTACTTGCTTTAAATGGACGAGATAATGCACAAAAGTGTACATACTTGGCAAGTCTACAACTACCACCATGATGACACTTTTTCCTTCGGACTTAGGTAAACCTGTGTTAAAATCCATTGAAACCTCCTCCCAATATTGACCTGGAATGGGTAAAGGTTTTAGTAGACCAGAGGTATTAATTTTCTTAACTTTAATTTTCTGGAAAATCAAACATTTTGCCACAAACTTTTGAATATCAGATTTAAGGCCATCCCAAAAAAATTCTTTCTTTACCTTGTGTTAAGTTTTTAAAAATTCTGAGTGTCCTCCTATGAGAGAGGTGTGCAATTCCAAAAGAATATTTTGTTTTAGTTGGGAATTCTTACAAATATATAAGCGATATTTGTACAATAAGGAATCATTTTTCCAAATAAATGTATCATATGTACTGGGATCTTATTGCAACTTTTGAATGAGTGTCCATACTTCTTCGTAATTCTTCCATTCCTCCCTTGCTTCAGTTATCCAATATGGTTAGATAATAGAAATGGCACAAAGAAATGCTTCCACCTCCTCTTCCTTTCTTGAGAGCGCATTTGCAACAAGATTTAGCTTCCCTTTTTTGTAGATGATTTCAAAGTCATAACCTAACATCTTTGTGACCCATTTTTTCAGCTCTTTTGAAGATAATCCTTGTTCCAAAACGTGTTTAAGACTATCATGATCAGTTTTTACCTTGAAGTGTCTTCCCATTACGTAAGGTCACCATTTCCTTAGTGCATGTAGTATTGCCAACATTTCCTTCTTTTTACACCATTTTTTGGTCATCTAATCCAGTGTTATTAGATGGACCCAAGTACACCAAGTAAGACCGATTTTACCCTAAGTAAAATCACATTCACTATGAAAAATAACTTAGTAAACCACCCTTATTAAGTTTTTTATGGTCTAAACAGGAAACCCCATGAGAAAATATTAAATAAATCTATATTTGTTTGATTTTCCTCATAGAATAATTAATTAAACAAGAGTTTCATTAATATTCCTGGTTATATTTAACCCAAAACAAGGAAATTAATTAGATAAATCATTATTTATCTTATTATTTCCTAAAGATTAGTTATTTAAACTTTATTAAATAATATTCTTTGTTAAATATAACTAAATCACCCATAAATAATTAAATAAATCATTATTTATTTGATTATTACTTAACCTATCCTTAAAATGATAAATAAATCATTTGTTTATTTATTATTACCTAATCACATCCTTAAAATGATAAATAAATCATTTATTTATTTATTATTTACAAATAAGGGGATTTGACTCAAGTCAAATTCCTTTTCCCTCCAACAAATATAATAAAATATTCCATAAAATTTGGATCTTGATTTGGTTAATAATATTTTAATTATACACCAATATCTAGACTAACTCAATATTTTGTTATAAATAGAAGGGTTTTCCCATTCATTTGTCACCTTTTGTTGCCTAAAGATCACTCTGGATCTCAACTCTTGGTCTGGCTATTGATCCACAATCATAGCCATATTTTTCCATTTTTGTCTAGGTTTTCTACACCATCAAGAGAGAGGAATTCTAAACCTGAAGTGTTGAGGACTTTCAAGAACCCATCGCATTAAGGAGAACAAGGCACACCCTCTTGTGTTTTCCTCCTAGGTGCCATTAATAAAAATTTCATTGGATATATTCTTGTCTTGTCTATTGGATCTATGGAGTAAATCTTATTTTTCTACTATTTAATGTCTTCTAATGCATAGATCTATATTTTTGCAGCATTTGTCTTGATCATCTAATTGCAGATCTGAAGATATTAGCAATCAGTTCTGCTGTTAGGGTTGTTTGTTATGTGCAACTAAAGTGGTCTTTTTTCATACACTTCGAATCAAGATTCATACTAACACTTCTCATAAATAGCTTTATGTAAATACTTTCCTTTGATTGGATTACTTTCAAAAGAAATGGGTCTTCCTTCTTGCCTTAAAAGAGCACTAATTCCATTTCCTGAGGCATCACATTCCACAATAAAGGTTTTTGTGAAGTCTGGCATAACTAGACCAGTGCTAGGCACATTTCCTCTTTAAGATGTTCAAAGGCCTTAGTTTCTCCAGGAGTCTATGAAAACACATCTTTCTTCAATAATGTCGTTATAGGTGCTGCTATTCTCCCATAATTCTTAACAAAATTTTGATAATACCTTGTTAACCCGAGAAATCCTCTCAATTGCTTTATGGTTGTGTGGACTTTCCATTCCTTAATGCCTTTAATTTTGTTAAGGTCTACCTTAACACTCTCCTGAGATACAATATGACCCAGATATTCCACCTCTTGTACTCCAAAGAAAATTTTGGAGAATTTTGCATTTAATTGTTTCTCCTCCAATAGTTTGAGCACCCTGTCAACATTTTGAACATAATCCTTCCAAGACCTGCTATAGATTAGTATATCATAAAAAAATACTAACACAAATTTTCTAAGGAATGGTTTAAAAATGGAATTCATCAACCCTTGAAATGTAGAACTTGCATTGGTAAGGCCAAAAAGCATGACTAAAATTCATAATAACCCTCATGAGTTCGAAATTTTTTTTTCACAATATCTTCAGTCCTCATTGTAATTTGATGATATCCTGAATGAAGACCCAAATTGGTAAAATAAATTTCTCCATGTAATTCATCCAATAATTCATCAATCAAAGGAATGGGAAATTTATCTTTAATAATGAGCTTATTGAGCTCTCTATAATCCAGACACATGTGCCATGATCCATCCTTCTTATGCGCCAATACTACTGGAGCAGAGAAAGAGCTTTGACTAGGTTGAATTATACTAGCCTCTAACATTTCTCTAATCATACTTTCAATTTCATTCTTTTGGACAAAATGATATATGTAAGGCTTGATGTTTGGAGGAACACTTCCTGGAATTAAATGAATAGCATGATCATGATCAAGAATAGGTGGGAGTCCTTTGGGAGTTTCAAACATCTTGGAATGATTGTCCAAGACTTTTTGGAGATTTGGATAAATAGATTATTTTTATGTTGGAACTTCTAGTGAGAATAATTGTGCAATTACGCCTCGGTTTTCTTTCTTCGGAAGCTTTTTCATGATATTAAAGCTTATTATCTTTCCCGGCTTCCCTGTGATACCTCGTAATTCAACTTCCTTTCCTTCCAAAAAAATTTCAAGAAAAGTTCTTGAAAATTAAAAGCTATCATCCCCAAAGATTGTAACCATTGTACTCTTAGTACAACATCAGCACCTCCCATTGGAATGGAAAGCATTGTACTATTAAATGCATATTCCCCCATAGTTAACTTGATATTATGGCATTTTCCAGAGAAATTTATAGTCCCTCCATTTGTAACCATCACTTGACACTCTGGTGTTGGGTATAGGAAGAAATTCAATTGCTTGGCTACCTTACAATGAATAAAATTATGGGTACTACCTGAATCAATCAACACTATTACATTTTTCTTCTTGATATGTCCTTTTATCTTGAGATTTTAAGGGGTGTTAATTCCTTCCAATGCATTACAGGATATGGTCGAACTCATTTCTTCTTTCTCTAGGGTTAGTTCTTGGTGTATATCCTCTTCTTTTGAAGTTTTTTTCTCATTTTATTCTTCCTCTTCACAATCTATGTAAAATAATTTCTTCTCAGCACACTTATGACCTTTAGTGTATTTTCTATCACAACTATAGCAAAGCCATTTTTTCTCTATTTTTCTTCTTGTTGTTTTGGCTGCCAACTTTTTAGATTATGGAAGTCTAGAGTAGCAACGCTTCCATCTTTATAGATGTGAGTGGTAGGCTTCCTTGTCACCATAATTTTACTTTCAATTTTTCTTGCCAACCTGAATGCCTTCTCCAATGAATCAGGTTCCAAAATGTGAACGTCATGTTGGATGTTATCCTTTAAAGTACCTATGAAGAGATCAATCCTGTGTTCCTCTGGAATATTAGTTACCCTTATATTCAATTTTTGGAAGTCCTCAATGTGCTCCCCCACTAAACCCTTTTGTTTGAGATTTATCAATTGGCTAAAGAAGGTGTTTCTCTTTGTATCCTCATAACGTGCTATCATTTCCTCCGTAAAAATTGACAAAGTGACAATTTTTTTATGAGAGCAAAGCCATCGATACCATATAAATGTATTTTGTTCTAAATGTAAAGTTGCAATGCGTACCTTTTGTGTGTGTTTTTCATTATGAGGAGATCAAAATATTTCTCCATCTCAGAGTATCCATGGCACGAGATCCTAGCCATCAAATCTCTCCTCAGTCATATCCATCTTTAGAAGATGGTGGGTCTCTCCATCCAAAATTTGAGTTTATGAAATCACGATTAACATTTATTTTGTTCTCATCATGAGTTTCCTGTACTACCTTTTCACCATTAGGAATCATTTCTTGTATCAACTTTGTCAAACCTTCCCTCAAACCTTCCATACATACTTTTATATCATTCTTCATGTCTTCCATGTTAGCTTCGTGGTCATCCATCTTAGCTTCCATGCCATCCATATTAGCTTCTATGCCATCTTCAAACCGTTGTAGCTCCTAGAGATAGCCTTGAGTTGTTAAAAACTAGTGACTAGGAAATATTAAAATTAGAGGTTAAATGTAGACAATTATAAGGATGCCTCTGACAGAATATGGATCAAAAGAATACTAGTTTTGATGGTTCAGGAATGGAGAATACCTTGGAATATGATTCATGTGAATTACCCTATACTATGAGAGGGCTCAAGAGGTTTAATGGCTGGATGGCTTTCAAATGGGCCAAGTATGAAAAAATGAGCAGAGGCTTTCAAATTATGTAGAGGTGTTGAAGAAGAACGAAGGAGGAATCCGCAAAATAAAGGCTTAAAAACCTTAAGAATATTTCTCCCGTGAACTCAGAAGAAGCAAATGCAAGTGAAATATGACTAACAGTAGAGATTCGTGGAGCGCAAATTAAGGAAGTGTAGCAAATTTAACACGTGAGTGTTATACATAAAACAAATTCATGAATAAAAATGCTCACCACCTACAGCTTTTTTACACGAATCATCCATAGTAGTAAAGCATGAAAATATGATTATACATAAACAGGATATTACTGATAAATAAAGGGAATACAAATACATACTACTCATTTCCCAATTTGGAATCCAAATAAACAACGCTGTATCATATTAAGTTCAAAACAACTCTCCCAAATATGTATCTCGGAGCACAGGGAGCATAATCATATAGAACTACAGAAAAATTCTCCAAAATTCAAAAACTTTGTTTCATTTCTGAACTCTCTATATATAGAGTTCCCTTTGAGGTTCTACGATTGAATAAACATTCATGATCGACCCAGACATATGAAAAATAAAAATATACTAACAAAATAACATAGCGTGCATCCCGAAATTATTACTCCTGTAACTGAAAATAAAAACAGAATCAGGTGAAATAGGTATTTCACTAGCCAACATCATAATCAGAAAGTAAAAAGAAACAAAATTATGGGCCACGTAGGCCAAATCCTGGAATCTTCCATGGGGACAGCAAGGAGTGGCAGTGAACAGGTGGGCATTCTAGTTTCCACCACTTGATTTCATCTGCTAGAGAAAGGCCTCCACTCCCGCATTCTCATGGTTCGTATTAACTGTAATACAATGGCCATTTGTGTTGCACGTGCCCCACTCTTTAGCGTAGATTTCCTGGATCAACTGAATAAACCATAGTTGTGGTCCCATGCTTGTGCTTTAATTTAAAAAAACCGGAGACAATATTTAAGAGGGGGACATGGATGGTTTGTGGTATTGGATGGGGGGGTGCAAAATCATTAGATTTTCCACATAGCACTAGAGGCAGTATAAAAAAACTGGCCATTTCGGACCTCCCGCCCGGTGTTAATCTTCGGAAGGTGAGAGGGGGGCTGAAACAGAGCATGAACCATTGGATGTATTAATAGGGAGTGGGGGTGAAGGGGAGTTTATGGAAGCGATGGGGAGTTTAGAGGTGATAGGACGTGTGAAAAATGGAAGGAAATGGCAGAAGTAATGGCAGGGGCCGATGGTATTAACACATGACATAAATGGTTTAAACTGAAAAGAGAGAGTTAGAGGCCAGAGGATGGCTTTAGATGATGTGGCAAGGAAGGTCGGGCCCTAGTTCATATCATACATCGCAATCAGAAGATTTTACATATGAGAAAGCATGATTAAAGGTTATGGTTAGCGGAGTGTGAGGTGTGATGGCGGGAAGGTGACATGGAAAGGAGGAAGTATTTGTTAGGGGAGCGAAGTGTGATTACAGCGAGCGAAAGGTGACGTGGAAGATGGAGGTGGGACTTCCCACACATTGAAAATCGCAAGATTTGCAAATGAGAATTGAAGGGTAATGGTTATAATATGCGATGTACGAAACGTGATGGGAGGAGGATCTGACGTGGCTGACTGAGCTGGGGGCTGCCCGCACATCACAGATCGTAGATCGCAAGGTTTAGTTGTGATCAGCGGAAGGTAAGAGGTATATATCATAGGGAGTGATGTGCGGTGAGCGGGGAAATGATGTGGTGTGGCGGAAGTGGGACCGCCCGCACATCGCAGATCACAAGCAGGGATGTTTAGTGATAAGAAGTGAAGGGCAAATGTTATGATCTGCAGGGAGAAAAGTGCAATTGTGGTAAGGATTTAAGAGAGGTAAATGATATTACACATATTATATGTAATATATAATATATGTAACAATTTGTGGATGTGGAAATTAACACACTTTGGATCATAATACCTTGACCGTGACACTTTTCTCTTTTGACTATGGGGCTTTTCGTCTGACCTGCACTTGAATTGCTTGGCCTTCCCCTTAAACATTCATGCATCTACCCTGTCATTTCCTTATAGGGACCACTTCTCCATGTTGAGTGCAGTCGCAGGCCAACATTGGCTCCATTTGGGGACAACGTTTTTTTCTAAGTGCGTTGAGAACCTGTAGACCTGAATGCCTATGCTTTATTGGGCACATGGACTCGCAAATACATACTAATTAGACAAAATTTTATACCAACATTCAAATGGGAAAAAAATGGAAGATGAAATGGAAGATGAAAACAGTGGAAGAAACAAAATGGACTATAGATAGTGGAATGATATATACAGTGGGCTGGATTATCCCACGTCAGTGATGAAAGTAGAACTTGAGGAACTGCCCAATTATGAGTGCCTAAAGTATGTCTCCTTCTAAGTTATCTAGTGCAAGAGTATTGTTTCATTTGACCTCTGCCACCTTGAATGGACCAAACCAAAGGGGGTCAAACTTCCCATGTTTCCCTTTGTTTGACCGCCTAACATCCCATCACAGCACCAAATCCCCTACTTGAATTTCCTTGTCCTTAGCTCTTTGATCAAATAAGCCTTTCATATTTTCTTGGTACTCTGCTAACCTGAGGTTTACCTACTCCCGTGTTTCATTCAATTACACCAACTGATTCATTCTCATGATGAGGTCATTTCGTTCTTCCTCGCTTTCTTATAAAAATTGGGCCACGGGTAATGCTATTTGAATAGGGAAGACTGCTGCTCTGCCATACATGAGTTCATAAGGGGACTTCCCTGTGGATCTTTTAGTGGTGATGCAATTTTCCTAGAGTGGAAACTTGAGGTGGAAGTCCCAATTCTTTTGGTTTTCATTGATGGTATTTTTCATAATCCTGACTAGTGTATTGTTATATGACTCTGCCAACCCGTTCCCCTGTGGGTAATATACAGTGGAGTGTCCCAGAATGATATTATAGTGCTGACAAAATTTCATGAACTTAGAAAATTTGAAATCCTGGGCATTATCGGTGATGATTTTAGCAGGGCATCCAAACCTGGCTATTATGTTCTCCTCCAGGAACTTGATCACTACCCCATTGGTGGTATTCCTTGCAACCACGACCTCAACCCACTTAGTGAAGTAATCCATAGTAGTGAGGATTCATCGATGTTGATTGCAAGAAGACGAGTGAATTTCTCCTATGAAGTCGATTCTCCATTGTTTGAAAGGTTCTTCAACATGTACTGGGATCAATGGGAGAGGTGCATACCTTTGCTTTCATCGAACGTCTGACACTTCTCGTAGGCTCAGATGCGAGCATGTACATCACCAAAAATATTAGGCCAAAAGAAACCTGCCCTCAGGATCTTGTGTGAAGTGGATCGCCAACTATAATGCCTGCCACATATCCCTTCATGGAACTCGATCATCACTTGGTCAACTTCTTGCTCCGTTAAACACAATAATAGGATCCCCGTTGGGTCCTTCCAATACAGTCACACGTTTGCCATAGTATACTTTTGAGATCTTAACCTCAGAGTGTGATACTTGGCCTTATCATATTTAGGGGGACACCTCAGGGTTAAAAGGTAATCCACTATATACTTATACCATAGGGATAGAAGGTACTTTACATGTGTCTTTTGTGTGGAAGATTCTATGCCTTGATGTGTACCTTTATTCTCCTATACTTCTCCTATTGTCATAGACAGATTTATCCCCAAAGCTTGATAGTTGGATTGAGACAGAATTTTTTCCAGTCCTTGGCCTTTGATGAGCTTGGTGGGCTTTATCTCCATATCATATTTCTGAATCTTAGATATCCATTTTCCCTTCTTCCTTTCACTATCACCCTACACTAGAATTTCTTTCACTACTGCAATGGGCATGTAAGCTGTTATGGCTTATTGTAACACATACACCCAAAATTCCTTTAGCGATTTGACCAGAGCATAAGCTTGTTTCTCTAGGATATTATATTTCAATTCGACATCTCGTAGGACCTTCCTGAAGAACGCAATAGGTCGTTCATGCCCTTCGTCATTCTTCTGTAGCAGTAGTGCAGCTATTGTATGAGGAGAGGCGAAGGAGAAAATAAGTAAGGGCTTCCCATAATCTAGACCTGCCAGCACTTGGGCTTCCACAAAGGCCTGCCTTATCCTATTGAAATTGTCCCTAGATTCAGGAGTCCATTTCACTTCATTATTCTTCTTCAACATTCCAGTGATGTTTCAGACGATCTCAACATAGTTTGGGATAAGCCTTCTAAGGAAATTTATTCTACCCAGGAATACCTCTACTTCCTTTTTATTTCTTGGTAGACGAATGTTGCCTATCACCTCCACCCACTTCGGGTCGATCTTCACTCCCTCATTAGTCACTATGTGCCCCAGTAAATTTCCTTCTTCTAAAGAAAACATGGATTTTTGGGGGTTTAGAGACAAGCCATACGTGCATCATTTGTCAAATTTTCATCGAATATGCTCTATATGTTCAGTGTCACTCTTCAAGAAGATAGTGATGTTGTCCAGGTAAATCACCACAAACTTATCCTGCTCTCCTATGAAAGTGATGTTCATCGCATGCTGGAATGTGGCACCAACATTTATCAGGCCGAAAGGCATTTAAGCATACATGAAGGTTCCCAAGGGCGTAGTGAATGTTGTCTTCATTTGGTCTTCCGAGAGCACCTCCACCTGGTTATATCCTGAGAACCCATCCATCATGGACATGTGGGAGGATCCTGCCACCTTTTGCAAGATGTGGTCCATCTTCAAGAGGGGATAGTTGTATTTGAGTGAAACTCTGTTCAGATTGTGGAAATCCACACAAAGCCAAATCTCATCATTTTTTTTCCTTACTGCACCAGGTTCACCCCCCATTCGAAGTACCTTAGAGGGACAATCATTTTTTCCTACAACAACTTCTTTATTTCCTTTTCAATAGCTGGGAGAAGAAGAGGATTGATCGGTCTCAACTTCTGCTTATGAGGATTAGCATCTTCTTTGAGTGGTATCTTATGTTGTATAATGTCAATGTTGAGAGTCTTGAGATCTTGGTATGACTAGGCGAAGACATCTTTGTATGATTGAAATAGCCTGAGATACTGATCATGGTATTCTTCAAGGACACCTTTTGATAGCTTCACCACCTTCGGATCTTCCTCTGTCCCAATATTCACATCATTGACAGGCTCGTCGAGGGTCAGTTTGCTAGTGTTCACCAGGATGTCAATTTTATCAAACATTCTCTCCAATGGCACAGGACCCCTAGGAATGACATTTCCCTTTAATTGTAAAACATGGTGCCCAGTCAGTGTCTCTTCCCATCTGGTTTTTGGCTCTTCACTATCATCCTCACTGACTGAGTTGATCACCAAATTTGAGAACTTGCCCACCATTTCCATAAAATGCCTGACTTTCTCTTCATCCTCGAAGACTTGTCAATGTTTTATGTTGTCCGGAATGGAGGGGTGGTATCTCACTTCAACCTCATATATGAGCAATGGATTTTGTGGGGGGTAAAACTTACTAGTAGCCAAAACTAGTGAGTTTGCCATTCTGTTCTTATCCCTCGGCATGAACTGAATGTTAAAAGCAGAAAAGAAGTTCTCAACCAAATCCCATATCTAATTCATGTAAGCTCTAAGTCGTGGGTGTTTATCTTGGCATTGACTCATGACTTGCCTCACTACAAGCTCTAAATCTCCAAACACCTGGAGGTTTTGTATATTCATGTTCTATGTTATCTGCAATCCTAATAGTAGGGCCTCATACTTATCCAAGTTGTTTTTGGCTTCAAATTCCAGCTTGAAAGAGAGGGGTACTAAGCATCCTTCCAATGATATCAAGAGTACCTTGACTATGTTTCCTTCTCATGAATAAGCTCCATCAAACTGCAAGGTCCAAATTTTGTTTTCCTCTCTGCTCATAGGAATTTTCTATATTAGAGGACAAACCTTCATTTCTTGTAGAAAATTTTCATCCTCCTCGAGCATAAGACAAGAGAATTCGCCCTCCTTACCGTATACTGGAGAATTTGTCAAATAGTCGACTTTGTTGACCATCTTCACAAACCTGGATTCACGGTACAATATTCTTTCCTCCCCGTCAAATACTGGAATAGTGGCATAGGTGAGGTCATATTTTATTGATCCTCCAATATTGGAACCCCAGCATCTAGACAACAACATTCCAAACCGAGCTTGGATATCAGCTACAATAATGTCCATTACCAAGCTTTTGGCTGGAATCTGGGCTAAATTTATTACCAGATATTTTATCATACCCAAGCACTTCACCCTATTGGTATCAAAAGAATACAGGTTTTTATAAGGCCTTGTAATTTGTAACCCCAATTTCTCCATTATAGACAATGGCAACAGGTTATGTGAAGCCCCGGAATCCAGCATGCAATTGTGCAACAATAGGTCATGTATCACTAGAGTCACGTAAAACGGGGGAGTGGTTGAGTCCTGCTCTTCTACATGAGGTTCAAAATCTACCATGGGTCATCATTCTTGGAGATTGACGCTATCAGGCAGAGGGATTACACCATGGGGCAACATGAATTAGGACACTTGAGCCTTGTATGAAGGCTTTTTTAGGAGTTTGATCAGGGGAACCGGGATCTTGACCTTCTCTAATTCTTTATAGAGATTAAAGGCCGTGGGAACCTTTTTTGTAATAACTTATTTGAACTGCTTAGGAGGGTCGGGGAGTTTCAAGGTTATAATTGTGGAATTTTCATTTTTGGGAGGATCAAAGCCTGGTTTCATGGAAGTGAATTCAGTGGCTTTACAAGGGGCGAACTCTTCTAATGGATTTTTCCCCCTATTGGCAGAACTAGGAGGGGTTTCTTCTCTTGATATTGACTCTTCATTTTGTTCTTGCACTCAGGTTCTCTTCCTGGAGGACCTAAGATCATACTTCTTGTGAATTTTATCTTGCATGAAATCCACGAACTTCCTGCAGTAATTGTCAATGTATTGGTCTTCTGAAGGGACTTCTTTCTCTTGTTGCTCCCCTTGCAGGGTGATTTCACCTTCCTCATCATCGGATTAAGCAAGGAATTGATTCTATTGGTTCTCTGTGACTTCCTCGGCCTATTCCTCCATTTCTCCTTCCAAGTATAGAGGATTTTGAATGTGGTCTTGATGTTCCTTCCTCTTCCATTGCAATAGCTGTAGAGGGGGCTTTTGATACTAATAATTAAACCCACGGTTTGGAATCATTTGGTTGGAACAAGGAGGGGAATTCTTTGCCTCCAATTCAAACTTAACCAGCTTATCTTATAGATCCTTGATCAACTTATTCATTTCTTCCATTCAATACTCTTATGATTCCCTCTCCTGATTAGAGCTAGAAGCATCCTCCCTGTTTTTTCTTCGGGCTTCATGCTCAATATTCCCCTTGAATTTTCCAGTAGAAGAAATTTTTTCTTCTACTTCCAATGCATCAGTCTAGATCTGATCCAGAGATGCGAATTTCCGTTCTCTTAGGGTGAACCCAAACTCTGGTTCGAAATCTCCTGTGAAGACCACCTTAGCAGTTGCTTGGGGATTTTTTATCTCAGCAGGGATATTATTATAGAGCTTATTAAACCTCTTTATGAATTCTGTCACATCCTCATTGTGTCACTTTTTAAGAGCATTGAACTCAGTGAGAACGTATCCATGATCCCTCTTTTCTCCCCATTTAGTGTGAACAAATTCTCCATTTCTTCCCAAGTGGTGACTGTATTATCAACTAGAGACTTGAACCACTTTCGAGCCTCTCCATCGAAATATTGGACAAAAAGCCTCAACACCACATCTAAGTGCTCTACATTCACATTCTCAACAAAGGCGTAGAAGTTTTCAATATGTCTCTACGCAGAATTACTATCTTCCCTGGTGAACCGAGGTACGAGCTTTAGATAATCTTGAGGCATATCGTTCAATACTTGGGGTAGAGCTAACATAGCATACTTGTTCAGGAGGAAGCCAGGCACATCCATGAGGGGTGGTGGTGGTAAGTTCTAAGGATGATTTGGTTGTGGTATAATAGGTATGTACTGAGTAGAGGTTCCGATATTTATCTGTAAAGAGATTCGGAGTGTTGTAACTTCTTTGATTTATTTAGCCTCTGGAGTAGGGTGCAAGGGAGGCAGAGAAGTATCAGCGGATTTGGCTTCGTCTTTTATGGTTGAACTAGCTAAAGCAGAGGTTTCTGGAGGATACTCAAGTACACGAGCTATGGAGCCAGGGCTGTAGATGTCAGCTTTCTGAGATGAGGAAGGAGAATCTTCTATATAAAATGAGGGGATGTCAGCCTGGCTGGATTGCTTCTCCTTCTAGATTCTCTTAAATATGATCTTTTAAGGATCATATACAGAAGGGGTTCTCTCCTGAGAAGTATCTGATCGAGTATGAGGCCTTGTGTAACCCAGCATTACACTTGATTTGAACTTTGATAAGAGTGGAGCCGCCAAGGTGAGGGCTATGCAAAACTCAACCCTTCATGATCACCTGATTGAAGGGTGAAGATAATGTCGTATCCCAGGGAGAATATTTTCAAATTAGATCCCTGGAAACAATGCCAAAAAGATGTTGTAGCTCCTAGAGAGAACCTTGAGTTGCTAAAGACCAGTGCCTAGGATGCCTCTGACAGAATATGGATCAAAAGAATAATGGTTTTGATGGTTCAGGAATGGAAAAGACCTTGGATTCTGATTCATGTGAATTACCCTATACTATGAGAGGGCTCAAGAGGATGAATGGCTGGATGTCTTTCAAATGGGCCAAGTATGAGACACTGAGAAGAGGCTTTCAAATTATGTATAGGTGTTGAAGAAGAACATAGGAGGAATCTGCAAAATACAGGCTTAAAAACCTTAAGAATCTATCTCCCGTGAACTCAGAAGAAGCAGATGCAAATGAAATATGACTAACAGTAGAGATTTTTGGAGCGAAAATTAAGGAAGTGCAACAAATTTAACACATGAGAGTTATACATAAAATTAATTCATGAATAAAAATGCTCACCACCGACAACTACATTACACGAATCATCCATAGCAGCAAAGCATGAAAATATGATTATACATAACCAAGATATTACTGATAAAAAAAGGGAATACATATACATACTACTCATTGCCCCATCTGGAATCGAAATAAACAACGTTGTAGCATATTAAGTTCAAAACAACTCTCCCAAATATGTATCTCGGAACACAGGGAGCACAATCATACAAAACTACAAAAAAATTCTCCAAAATTCAAAACCTTTGTTTCATTTCTAAAATATCTATATATAGAGTTCCCTTTGAGGGTCTATGATCGAATAAAAATTCATGATCGACCCAGACATGTGAAAAATAAAATTATCCTAACAACCTAGTAGAGTGTGCATCAAGCAATCACTCCTGTAAGAGAAAATCAAAATAGAATCAGGTAAAATCAGGATTTCACCAGCAAACATCATAATCAGAAAGTAAAAAGAAACAAAATTATGGGCTACATAGGCCAAATCCTGGAATCTTCCATGGGGACGGTGAGGAGTGGTCATGAACAGGTGGGTAGTCTAGTTTCCACCACTGGATTTCATCTGCTGGTGAAAGGCCTCCACTCCCTCATTCTCATTATTTGTATCAACCGTAATACAATGAACAGTTGTGCTGCACGTTCCCCACTCTTTAGCGGAGATTTCTTGGATCAACTGAATAAACCATAGTTGTTTTGTTCCCCCAAAATACCATGCTTGTGATTTAATTTGCAAAAACCAGAGACCATATTTCAGAGGGGGGCATGGATGGTTTGTGGTATTGGACGGGGGGGTGAAAAATCATTAGAGGTTGCCACATAGCACTAGAGGCGGTATAAAAAATCAGCCATTTCAAACACCCTCCCCCAGTGTTAATCTTTGGAAGGTGAGAGGGGGGTCGAAACAGAGCATGAGCCATCCAATGTGTTGATAGGGAGCAGAGATGAAGGGGAGATGGTGGAAGTGATGGGTAGTTTAGCGGTGATGGGACGTGTGAAAAATGGAAGGAAATGGCGGATGTAATGGTGGGGGATAATAGTATTGACGCACGGGAGAAATGTTTTAAACTGAAAAGAGCAGTTCAGAGGCCAGAAGATGGCTTTAGATGACATGGTAAGGAAGGTGGGGCCCAGTTCATATTGCATATCACAATTGGAATATTTTACATATGAGAAAGTGGAAATAAATTTTATGGTTAGTGGTGCAAGGTGCAATGGTGGGAAGGTGACGTGGCAAGGAGGAAGTGGGGCCACCCGCAGATCGCAATTGGGAGTATTTGATATGGGAAAGCAGAGGGTAGATGGTATAATCTGTGGGGAGAGAAGTGTGATTGCGGCAAGCAGAAGGTGACGTGGAAGATGGAGGTGGGACCGCCCACAAATCGCAAATAATAAGATTTTCAAACGATAAGCGAAGGGTAATGGTTATAATTTGTGATGTGAGAAACATGATGGGCAGAGGATGTGATGTGGCAGAAGGAGGTGGGGGTCACCCCCACATTGCATATCGCAAGGTTTATTTGTGAGCAGTGGAAGGTAAGAGGTATATATCATCGGGAGCGATGTCCGGTGAGTGTGGAAACGATGTGGCATGGTAGAAGTGGGACCGAAGTGAACGACGAATGTTATGATTTGCGGGGAGAAAAGTGCAATTGCGGTAAGGAGTTAAGAGTGGTAAATGATATTACATATATTATATGTAATAGTTTGTGGGATGCGAAAATTAACACACTTTGGATCATAAAACCTTGATCGCGGCACTTTTCTCTTTTGACTGCGGGGCTTTCCATCTAACCTGCGCTTGAATTGCTTGTCCTTCCCCTTAAACATTCATGCCTCTGCCCTGTGATTTCCTTATAGGGACCACTTCTCCATGTTGAGTGCAGTCATAGGCCAACATAAACCATCCATCTTAGCTTCCACACCTTTCTTCAAAACTTCCATTTCATTTTTTTTTGCTCGTTGCGAGAGTGAAAATTGTTGCACTTGCTCTTGTAATTTTGATATATCATGTTGCACTTCTTCCTCTTCATGAGTCATAGTAGGTCCTTATGAGGGCTTAATTGGTGTTGAATTATTTTTAGGGGTCATTTTAGAACCCAGTACTGATATCTATGCTTCAATATGCCCTTGGAATCAGTTCGAACTGATTTTTCAAACAATACTTATGCAATTTGAAATAAAATACACACCTTTTTCTTTATTTTGAGTAGCTCGATATTGAAACTGATGTATCTCTGTAATTTTAGATCCCTGGGATTTTATCTTCAGTCCTATAGTATCCCTTTGAATATTCTTTCCAATGCCACAGGTTTGACCTGATTTGGATTCTTCAAGACAAAGATATGCCCACTCTCCCACAATGACCTAATTATGGAATATTTCTGTAGAGAGAAATTTTATGACGTGCCACGTGTCATTGTTTCCTCCTTGGGATCTAAAATTGATAGACAAGAAACTTCAGTCTATCTACTTTTGGCCACTTTTTACATAATTCCATTCTATTTCTCAGAGAGAGAGCTATGATGATTTTCCCAAGGTCACATTTTTGAGATGAAATTCGGGAGCTTGCAAAAACCCTATCTTATACAGATCATATCTCCGAAAATATTTTGAACCAAGCTCTGAAATATTTACAAGATGTTCCTCAGGATTTCTTCGCCAATGGTTTTTTTTTTAGCTTCTGAACCTTCATAGAAAACAAGTTATAGCGAAAATGCCATGATGACCTGTTTCAAGCAGCGAAACCCTAGAATCCAAAGCTTGGATACCAAATGTTATGAAAACAACTCCAAAAATAGAAGAAAAGAGAGATCAATGCCTTAGAAATCAACCACTTCGAGGGGGAAGCCTCCTTTACATTACATAAATGAACAATTTTTGGATGATTCAAATGACAAAACCTCCTTTCTATATATAGGAGTCCATGGGGTCACAATATAATCCTAGTTGATCTAACAATAATAATGTAAGGGCAGAACAATAACAATAGTGGGGTTTTATGGTCACAATAGTAACAATATGGGGACTACAGGGGTACAACAATAACAATAAGGTGAATACACTAACAACAATAAGGGACTACACTAGTAATATAGGGACCTAACATAAAATTTCTGATTTCATAGACAAATATTTGAAAAAATACAATGCCTTGATTTGATATCCAAACATATTGATCATCATTCTTCATTGGAACTATTGTCACTGCTTGAGCTACTTCCATGACTTGGGCTATTTGGAGGAATGTTTTGTTCATTGTGTTGATTGTTTTCTTCTTCTTCAAGTTCCATCTACAAAAATAAAAATAAAGTGTAATGAGTGTATCTACATTGGTGATAATAATGAAAATTGCAATATTAAATAATATACATCAATCTAAATTGAAAATAAATGTACCATAACAAGAATTGACACGTGAACTATACATATTCTTTCAAAACCAAAATTCTTTCCTTCTTTAAACAATTCTTTTGTTGGCGCAGTTCCATACTTTTTTTCCTATAATTTTTATACCCCATAATAAATCATAGATTTAATATAAAATATTTTTTGTTCTATTAATTATAGACGAAGCTAAGTAAAACAAGATAGATACTTACAAATTCCACACTTAATTTCTGATACACCAACATATACTGAAAACCCATATTTAACTGAATGTCAGTCAATTCTTTCGATGATTCTTCTTTGTATGTTAGCACCTATTTGAAGACATTCAATGATGATTGTTGTAAAATGGCTTTAAAATATACAAAAATTAAATCTAGTTAAGTTGTTATAAGGAAGTAACAATTACTCACAAACTTAGATATCAATTGTTTCTTCCTTGTCATCATGTTTATGTGCTGAATGGGTTCCATTTTCTTTTCTTTTCTGCAAGAAAATACTTGAAAATTAATGTTTAATACTAAATTACTTATCTATTTGTACCTAATCGAAAAATTAAATGATTATATATTACATCTGAAGCACTTTGTTGTTGAGATGGCTCGTTGTGCGATGCAATTATGTCCATTTCATTGAAAATCTCCTTGTACACCTTTTGGGACATTCGTACTGGCATATTTATGATCTCAACTCGTTTTTCCTTTGAGATTTTCATAATCTTCCTGAAAAAGTAACATGACAATAAACTATTTAATCTTTATATTGATATATGAAAACTAAATATAACAAAAGTGATATTTATAATTGATTTCTTTGTAGTAATATATATATATATATATATATATATATATATATATATATATATATATATATATATATATATATATATATATAAACATTTAAATATTACTTTTTCAATCTTTTTTTTACATTTTATCGTTTTTTCTATTAAATCAATATCTCATCACCTTAATTTCAAAAAAAACTCTTCATGTAGTTTAAATAAAATTTGGTTCTTGGAATCATAAATGGAAATAATGTCTATACATTTGTTCCACTAGATCCCTCAAATTTTTGTAAAAAAAATTCCCCCTTTCGTTAACCTCCAGCACCACTCCAGATGAGCTAAGGATCAATTCATTTTCCTTTGCATGTTCTATTTTTTCTCTTTTCTTAGAACAACATTCCTTTTCTTTTTTGTTGGTCCCTGTAGAACATTAAACATATATAAATTAATAGATTGTCTGAAACATGTTATCTAATATTTTTAAGTATATTATTGATGAAAATTCAAAAAAGAAACACATATTAGATTGATAGTATTTTTTCATTCACCTAATTCATCCTTCTGCAATTTTTCCACCAAGATTTTATGCCCTTCTGGTCTTATATCAGAAAGAATCTTATCAAGATTCATCATTTTGTGGCTCTAGGTGATACACACTAAATAATACATATTATTTAAACTCACATATAGTTCAAAAATAATAATTTTTGTAAAGAATTTACAAAGAACTTGCATTTTTTTCTTTTCTGGATGTGCTATCATTATTTTTGTTACTTGAACCCTTGTCAGCCATTTCTTTATAAATATAAAACCTCTACCATTCATAAATATATTTTATAAATAAATCACATACTTTTCAGGTAAAAAAAAATCAAGAAAATAGTGCATCTATCTAAATTAAATGCCCGGTGCGCCTTTCTCCACTTAAGCATTGATAACGGTGTGATATGTTATTATAAATGCACCGCCACTATATTAGAAACATTGTACGATGTTCTTTGTCAATAAGAGACCCAGTGAATTATATTAATACAGAGAACTGATTAACATAAACATAAATGAATGTAAAACTATTTTTATCAAACAGTGTTTTTTGTCAATAAGCGTCGGTGTGTTATACTAAAAGCGCACACCGGTGCGCTATATTAAACAGTGTGCACCGATTAACAAAAGTTTCTTTTTCTTTAAATCGAGCAAGGGCCAACAGGGATTGGGATCTGACTCTGCAAGTGGCCCCACGGGTTGGATTTCATACGCTTATATATATAGTAATACAAACCCTATAAATCTAAAATGAAAAGCCCTAATTGTGAATTTTTGCAGTCACATAAACAAGAAGAAGCAAGGGTTTAACGTAAGAATGGATTTTTTTTCCAAATTTTAATTAAAACTAAATAGGATTAGAGATTGTAAATTATTTTATTAGTAAAATGCACAGTAAAATTTAAAATTTTTACTATGCATGTATTAAATCTAGTAGAAACCATAAAAAAAAACAATGATTACAGTAAAATTTAACATTTTTACTATAGTACAGATTTTTTGTGTGAATCACCAAATGTTTCAAATTATGATTCACTGAATAGTGTTGTTGTTCGAAAGTTTTTTTTTTCTCCACGGTGCTCTCTTGCTCCAGGTATGTCTCTCGTGCAAATCTCTCCTTGATTTTTTTTTTCAAAAATATTGAAATAATGAATAGATTTTACTATTTAAATAATTTTTTATGAAATTAGATTTCCGAAAATCATTTTCTGCTCATTTTTCAGTTTACGGATTTTTTTTCACTTCAAAATTTTTATTTTATTTATTTATTTCAATATTCAGTGTGTTTGTTATCTAACCGCACCGGTGCATCCGGTAACAAAACCGCACCGTTGCAGTTAACAGTACATCAGCACCGATAACAATAACTCATTTTTTAAGGCATCGAAATTACTTTTAGATATGTACACCAAAATTTATTTTTGATTTTTCTCAAATGCAGGGAGAAAATATTATAATTATATGAAATGGACAATTCTTCAAAATCTAGCTCGTTCCATAATATTTCTCAAGGTCTAGAAAATTTCTCCCTATCCATCTCCAGACGTAATTACTTCAGATTTTATTTAAATTTTCATTATCTAATTGATTTTATTTTTTATCCATGTCAATCAACTACATAAAATTAATGCATACAAATTTGCTGGTGCATGCAGATTCAAAACCGAGTTCAGATGCACAAAATATTCAAACAGATCCAAAACGTCAGAAGCTCTTATCAAGAGCAGCATACCGCAAGGCGTGGTTGGTAGGCGAAAATGGATAGCTGCTTCACCCTACCAATTGTAACATGCCATCTTCTAGCCAAAATCATGGGATAATGATGGTAATAATTGTTTGGTATAATTTAATTATTTCAACGTCAAAACAATTACTCATGCATTGATGTGCTTACTAATTGATATCATCAATATTGTACTAATCATGTTCAAATATATTTTTTGAAATTATTAGGATTCTAGTGATGATGAGCAACCTACCTACCATCTTATGTTACACCCCATGACAATGTCAAATCGAGAGAAGGATGAATTAAGAGAAAAAAATCAGAGAGGAGTGATACCAAGAATTGTTGAATCAACCACCTATTCAATTCCCTCTACGTCCAGATTCACCAATTAGGAATGACTGCAGAAATAGTAGTTCTTCACAAGATGGAAATGGAGGCAATCAAACAGAGGTTGGTATGGATGATTACTTAAGGGATACGACTTCCATGGATAAAATGTTGTTAGATGCATTCTAGAACAATGATCATGTATGGGATGAAGCTCATATTGCTAATACCTTTTCTGAAAGCCTTAAATTTTCTTCCACCACCCCTCTCTTTAGATGTGGAAGTCAGTCAAATTCTACCCAGTTGGGGACAAAGATGTTACTGTACAACTTGAGAGAAAATTTTGGCTTGTAGAATGCATGTTTCTCAGAAATTTTGAGGTAATTGACCATCAAGTACCTTATATTTTGAGAAATTTTGTCACACAATCAACATTACAAATGGTAAATTTTATGAAAATTAATAATTATTGTAATTTTACATTTAATATTATCCACCAACTACAGGTTATTCAAATATAAGGTTCTTTTGAGTGATAATGTCTTGCCTGGTAGCTGCGAAGAGGAAAAGAAATTGTTGAAAATGTTGGGTGTTGAGTACATATCATATCATGCATGTCCAAATGATTATATTCTATATAGAAGAGAATATGCAGACAAAGATATATGTCTAAAATGTAGGCATGATAGGTATGATAAATAAAAAAGAAGGGTAAATCACATGGTCCTCCTCTTAAGATATTGAGGCACGTGCCTATATTAATCCCAAGGATTCAAAGGCTCTTTTGTTGCAAAGAATTAGCTATGTTGCAAGGATGGCATGCCTCACACAGAAGTGAGTTGGGAGTTAGGTGAATCTGGTCATATTTAATAGCCATGAAGCATATAGAGGATACATGGACCGAAAAATTCAAGCATGAAGTATGAAGTCTACGACTCAGCATAGCCATGGATGGCGTCAACCAATATTCCCTCCAAAACACCAACTATTCTATTTGGCCTATAGTAGTGATAAATAAAAATATCCCCCCATGGTTTTCCATGAAGAATGGACATCCTATGTTGGATCCCATAGTCCCTGGTATAAGACAAGTGAAGAATATGGATGTCTACTTACAACCATCAGTGGATGAATTAAAGGAATTATGGTATGGGATAAATGTATACGATATATCAAGACCCATCACAGTAGAGAGAAGTTTTACATTGTATGCCATATGTTCTTACACGACACATGATTATCCAGGGTTAGGAGTTTTCTCTAGGAAATTACATGTTTATTGATTTGTTTATATACGTAAAAATATTATTTCGCATATTAATTTAATTCGTTGTAATTTTTATCATCTTCATGATATTATTTAATGTGCCATGCATATTGTATATAATAATTTCGTAGGTCTTATAACAAAAGGGTATTATGGAAGTAAATGTTGTGGACCTTCTTTGAAAGCTAGATGGTCCAACAACCTACGAAAGCTAGTGTATGACTGCTCTAGGGCATTCCTCCCAGAAGAACACCCTTACAGAAGAGAAATGTCTGCTTTAAATGGTAATTGAGAGAGAACCCAAACACCTACAATAACGACACCAGCTGAATGCCTTAGAGCACATGTGAGGGAGAAGGAGAAAGATTTCATAGAAATGTTTGATTCAAATTGGAAGTCTATGTTTGATGATCTATAATTCTTCAACACCTATGTTGACAAATTTCCCATTTGGATGAAAATGAAATCTATCTTTTATAACCTCCCATATTGGGAGCATCTAAAGATTACCCACCTATTAGACCCCATGCATATATTTAAAAATGTTTCATATTCTTTATGGAGGTACATATCATTGAAATAAAGTGACACATTGGTTGTTAGGAAATATCTTATTCCTTCAAAAACTATAAAGAAACATTGGCCAAAACAATTACAAAGTGCAAGAGAGGCTGGTCCCTCTAATTGGTATTTTAAAGAAGCTGATGCCCCATGGATTTTAAAAAAAGATGATCTTTCTTTGGAAAAGGAAGTTATAATGGGTGTGAGGATGCCATCTTCATATGGGACTTCACTATAGTGTTGCTTCACTGTGGAATACCATTTTTCAGGGTTGAAATCACATAACCATTTGAATCTTTTAAGAGTACACATAATGTCAAAAGCATGATTTTATTATTTTTTATATTAATAATTTTTATCCCATGGGATCATAAAACATAACTAATTTTGAATACATGTTTTTATAACTTTTCAGGGCCATTATCCTTTATTCGTGCGTGGGTGTGTGAAACATGACTTCCCCCAAGACCTAGGATGTTCCATATCTAGATTATCTACATTTTTACATTGGATCACGTCAAAGGAGATTCATGTGGCTAGCATTCCACGATGGTGTCAAGAGATAGTTGAGATTGTTTGTATGTTTGAGAAGGAACTACCGACAATTTTCATGGAATTGGAGGTTCATCTTCTAATCCACCAAGTATATGAGGTTGAATTAGTTAGGGTGGTTTATTTTCGTTGGATGTTCTTCTTAGACAGGTACATGAATAAATTGAAATTTTTTGTTCAACAAAGGGAAAAACCTGAGTGGTCTATGGTAGAGGGGTACATATCGTATGATTCTTTCTATTATTATAGTGAGTACATCAAGTAGATTGACAACACACCAGGTGCAGTGATTTGGGATGATGAAAGGGGTGAAGACAAAAGAAAAGGGGATCTTCTCCAAATGAATGGAAAAAGGTGCTTGATAAAGAGTAAGTGACTTATAATTTTTCAAATTTACACAAACTAAATATTCACGTTAAACTTCGATATAATGTATATTTTTATCTCATATGTACTATATGTCGATTTTATTTCATCAACAAATGCAGAAATTAAAGATAAAAATAAATTTGTTCCTAACAATTCCGAAGTGACACAACCGTGGGTTGCATTGTATGAACAAAAGAAGATGACATGGGATAGTGATAGGAAAACATTCAGATAGTTGAATGGTAGAAGCGTGCCTTATCCTGATCATTTAAAAGAAAATATGCCAATTATATGCCCCAACAGTTGAGTTGTTGACCAAGTCAGAGAGAAATACGGTGCAACTGGTCGTTACCCGTGTGCTGAAGAGGATGCACTAAACATAGGGATTGGGTGCAACAACTCGGTAATAAAACATTTATGTACATTTTATACTCAATAATGCACCTTTGAAATGTAACATATATATTTTATATATTTTAACAGTTGGGTTATTAGACATGACACTATGATTTTTTAACTTTTTTATAGGTGCATTTGTTCCCATCTATGTTGGAATATGGACACCATTTCGCACAAAAAATTTCAATGATAGAAACATAACACAATACTGTGGAGTGGAAGTTGAGTTCAATCAATCTATTCAAGCTAGCCAACGTGATCAAAACCTATTTCGAGGGACATTAGGTTACATCGGAAAGATACAAGAGATCATTGAAGTGGACTTCTCTTCTTTCCAATGTGTTGTTTTTAGGTGCAAGTGGTGGGACACCTTTGATTGGAATAATGTAAAGGAATATCAAGATAGTAGGCTGATATGTATGAAATCTAGAAATATGTGGGATGAAGCTAAGGAGCCTTATGTTTTCCCCAAACATTGCAACCATGTGTTTTTTTACCCAGATTTGTTGGATAGGGATTGGTGGTTCGTATTGAGACATTACCCTAGATCAATACATATTTTTTAGAACAATAGTGTTATCATGCCAAGCGAACTAGAAGGTAATGAGGGTGACGATAATATAGAGTGATATGGTATATGTGTTATTTCATCATTTATATTATTTAAGATGGGTTTTTATAAAGAAGAGGACTTAACCTTATAACTAAGACACTTTATTCCAAACATTAGAATATGTATTTTGAATTTACTGGTTTGCACTGTGTTAATGTTAAAATCATTTCACTTCATAATTTGCAATTATGTTGATCTCGAAAGAAATGCATTGTATCAAGTTCTTTTTTTATGTCAATTGCTAAAATAATGCAGCTACTTGATTACTTTAAATGGTTTTTCACTATATCATTACTTAAATAAATGCACCCTATATATATATATATATATATATATATATATGATATATATATATATATATATATATATATATTCAAATTTTTAAAAAATGTATTAATGTATACTATTATTTTTGGTATGTAAGATCATAATAAAATAATGATAATTCTAAACATTATTTTATTTACATTATTTTATAAACTTTACTATGTTACAAAAATCATATTATTCTAGATTTATTATTTTACAATTATGGTAATTTAACTATTGATCTCGAAAGAAATGCATTGTATCAAGTTCTTTTTTTATGTCAATTGCTAAAATAATGCAGCTACTTGATTACTTTAAATGGTTTTTCACTATATCATTACTTAAATAAATGCACCCTATATATATATATATATATATATATATATATGATATCTTCAAAATTTAAAAAAAATGTATTAATGTATACTATTATTTTTGGTATGTAAGACCATAATAAAATAATGATAATTCTAAACATGAATTTATTTACATTATTTTATAAACTATATTATGTTATAAAAGATCATATTATTCTAGATTTACTATTTTACAATTGTTTATATTCTTACAAATTTACAATTTTAAAATTTTACAATTATGGTAATTTAACATTATGTACGGTATAAATCGAATTTTACGATGGCGAAAGCAGTGACTAGGGTTTTCTATTCCGAGTTTTCCAGCGGCACCAGGACAGCCACTTCCAAGCTCTCTGGAAATTGGTGGCTCAGCACCGGCTTGGAGATTCTAAGCCCCAAAGGTAGGCTGCCCACTCCTGGTAAATCCCCACACATCTACCGATTTCGTTGCTTTGAGCTCGCTGCAGACTCAAGACAATCTCGCACTTTCCCTTCTCTGGCAGTTCATCTTGCCTATGCCGCTCAGGGATTCTGCAAAGCCATCAACGAAAAAGTGTTTAGCACCCTCACTTCAGCACTGTTTACAGATCGCCAAATGCTCTGGCTATTGATCGCTAACCGAAACTTGCAGGGCAACAAGATCTGGCTCTGGCTTCTCCTCATCGTAGGTGCGGCCGTGGCAGATGTGGACCCACTCCTTGCAAATGCTACAAGCTACTCTGCAACTACCACCCTATCAGTAGAGTTAAGGGTTTCATTTGAAGCCCAGTTTTGGGGTTATCCTCCACCTTTCTGGGCCATCGTTTTTATTGATGAGGGCAAGGTTTCGGGGGTTTACCCTGGTGACACAGAGGCAACAGAAAATGACCACGCATCTTAATTTCTCCACAGAAAAGTGGTGGTTTGTTGCTGGTCGGAGGTAGCATCAGAAAATCATGTCTTTAAGGAATTTGAGATCCAAGAAAGTGGGTCTTTAGACTCCATCTCCACTGCATGAAAAAAGTAGTCTTGCCTCTTAGACCAGCCAAATCTATCAGCAAAAGTACCAGCATTCCATATCCAAATCACACTCCTCTCTGGCAAAACACTGTTGCAATGGGTGCGGGCAACAGATCTAGTGCAGGATCTCTCGTGCAAACTCAAACTTTGGCTGGGGATTCCCTCCTCTTACCAGAGATTGTTGTATAAAGGTAAACAACTAGAGGACTCTCTTCCCCTCTCCTTTTACAGTATTCAAAGAGATTCTTCCATTGTATTTACCCTTCATCTAAGAGGAGGTTCACCAGGGAAAACCTCCTCTGCTCCTCCATTTTCTTACAAAGATGCAGTCCATCCACAGTCCTCTTTGAAAGCTGCTCAAACAACCATGGCTCCCAAGCCATCCTTGGTGGATAAATTGGAAGAAACTCCTTCCATCGAACTCTCTCACCCTGCACTTGCCGATCATTACCAGAAATTTACAGAATCGGAAATCATATGCAGATTTAATGGCCTATGGCCTCGCACAGCAGATTTATACCAGTGGATCCACTCCAACTGGAATAATAAATGCAGGATCTTTTTATGCTCGAAAGGCTTATTCATTGTGGCGTTTGGCTTAAATGAAGACTACTAGAAAGCCTTAATGGGAGGCCCATGGTTCTGGGGCTCGACTGGGCTCTTCCTCACCCCTTGGTTTCTAGATTTCGACCCCTCTACAGCAGTAATCACCAAACTCTCCATCTGGGTCAGGCTCCCAAACTTTCCAGCGCATCTATGGCATTACTTAGTTTTCTTAGGCATTGGAGACACCTTAGGCCACTATCTCGCCACAGACACCACAAGAAGGGAGAATGGACTCTACACCTACGACAGATTATGTGCGAAAATAGACATCAACAAAGGATTGTCGGATTAGATCAACCTCAAATTTGGGGAATTTCACTGGACTCAAACCTTGGATTACGAAAATACGACCTTCTGATGTCGTCATTGTCATTAAACTGGGCATCTCCAAAATACATGCTCTAAGCTCATCGACAAAAAGAAGAATTCTAACCGCAAGCCCAAATCCAAGAGCTGGAATTCCTGTGTTCCTCCACCCCCAATGGAAGACACAAACTCCTCTAGCTCGGATGAGGAGGAAATTGAAGCTGATGGGGAGAATGATGGAATTCAGATGGACACACCCTCAACCAATCCTGCAGATCCCTCTGCCCCTTCGACCTCTCAGAAACGATCTCATGGGTCTTCTTCCTCGGACTCTGACAAGGATATTCCACCTTCAACGCAGAATAGTCTACAATTGGTTTCGGCCCAACCAAGTTCCAATGGCTGGGTCAAAGTAAGCAAGAAAAAAGGGAAAAAATGTTGTTTGACAGTGTCCACCCACTCTGGGTAGTTACCCTAGTCTAGATCTCATTTTTCTGCTTCCTTGTTATCTTTTTGCTCATTCCTTGGTTGTTATTTAGGAGCGAGGTTGATTTCCTTTCGCCTCTGGCTCCCCTACTTTTCAGCTTCGCTTGCACGCAAGCTTTGATTGTAATATATGTTTTCTATTAATAGAATTAGTCTTATTTAGAAAAAAAAAAAAAACAATATGTACGGTATACATTTTACGATGATTCAATTTTACGATAGTTATGGTTTACATTTGACAATTAATTTACATATTTACAATTTTACATAGAATTACAATTATAATTATAATTACAATTTTACAATTTTACATACAATTATAATTACAATTACAATTCCAATCACGATACATACAATTACAATTACAATTTTACAATTTTACATACAATTACAATTAAAACTAAAGTTCCAATCACGATACATACAATTACAATTATAATTTTACAAATTTACAAATTTGTAAATTTACAAATTTTACAATTTTAATAAAATTGAATCATGACAATACATACAATTAAAATTACAATTTTACAATTTCACAAAACAATTACAATTTTACATACAATTACAATTACAATTACTACCATTACAATTTTACATACAATTACAAATTTACAAATTTTACAATTTTAATAAAATTTAAACATGAAAATACATACAACTACAATTACAATTGCAATTACAATTTTACAATTTTACAATTTTACATACAATTACAAATAAAATTACTATTACAATTACAATTTTACATACAATTACAATTAAAATTATGATTACAATCACAATACATACAATTAAAATTTTACAATTTTAATAAAATTGAATCATGACAATACATACAATTACAATTACAATTTTACAATTTCACAATACAATTACAATTTTACAATTTTACATACAATTACAATTAAAATTATGATACATACAATTACAATCACAATTTCACAATTTCACAATTACCAATACATAATATTTAATAAATATCATGATTTAATATTAAAAATAAACATCACGATCGTGATAACCATTGCACAAACATCATATTCTAAAATACACATTAAAATTCGCTAACATCATCTAATCATTGTGATCATAATCATCTAACAAAACACAAGCATTGTATAACATCATCATAAGACAAACATCAAATATACATCTTATGTCAAATAACTGTTATAACATACACATCTATCTGCAAGCACATTAAATGAACATATCTAACATAACCTAACAATATACACATCATGATGAACAACAACATGTAAATTATGTACATCAACATGAACATAAAATGCATGCACTATATATATATATATATAGAGAGAGAGAGAGAGAGAGAGAGAGAGAGAGAGAGAATGTCAAAAATATACAATTGTAATAGAACTGCATATTCAAATATCTGGTGGCACATCAATACTATAACTAGTCGAGGCCTGCTCAGTTGATGGTGCCTACTCAGATGGATGTGTTTGCTTAGGAGGTGCCTGCTTAGATGGTGTATGCTGAGGAGGTGCCTTCTCAGATGGTACCTACTCAAAATATGCTTGCTCAGGACTAGACGCTAGCTACTCATCTCTGCGAGGTGAAGGAGAATGAGGTGGAGTTCTAGAATGATCACTCTCCTCATGATCATGATCATTCGAGCTGATGTGTCGTGCATCACCATGGCGCCTATCCCTCCTAGTCGCTAGTAGCGTGGAAGCTTTGACGATATGACGCATAAGGCTCATCATATCACGGGTCATGTCCCTCCAAAGCTCTGTGAGTGTACGATTAGCGTGGATTTCTTTGATCGTCACAGGGCGGACTCCCTAATCAACCAGGAGACTACGTAGTCAGCCGCCGAACTCCATCCTGAATCGAATGTTTGCCCTATGTCACATACCCCCAGGTATCTGCACTCGAGGAGGTCTCTCACCCTATGCGACCTTCGCCATCTCCTTGTCATCTACAATATCATCTGGTGGGGGTGGTGGCATGTCTTCAAAGAACGTGCCAATATCTACAAAATATATAGTACACAACAAGAATTAGACAATTTCATTAAACAATTTAATAAAAAAAGTTAAAGAACGTGTTATAATAAATTTTATTCTAATTAATTAAGACAATAAAATGAAACTATATTAATTTAAAGAAAACACTAATATTACCTCTAGCATCTCGTGGCTCATCCTATGTGAGCAGGAAGTTGGTACACCCTCACCAATCCAAACTCGTGTAAGGACATGACACCATCATGAACATGTGATCATCCACACTGGCTAGAAGCTCCAGTGCATCACTGGAACTCCTTGTCGAATACTCGGACAAGCCCCTCTTAGGCATCATCTCGCCCCACATGTGCATTCGTACTTATATCATCATCCTATGAGGCTGACACACAAAAGTATTCCTTGTCTTCAGAAACCTCTCAAAAAATAAACAAAACAACTCTAAAGAAAAAGGGAAGGTTAACCTCCCACGTGCCAAAGAATGACATCTATCTAAGGCTATGCAAAATTGCCACAAAAAAATGGCAAACCATCTAACAAGTCATGGCCTCTGGAATAAAGAATCAACATAAAATAAAAGAGGGCAACTCATGAACTGCCTGTCACTGGTATAATGTGCAATGGTGGTCAGTAATAGTGAGAGGCACCTAACCTCCTCTAAACCAAAATAAGCAATCCATAATTATCCACCAGACACCTGAAAATCTACAGGAGAAAGTATATCATCCCTAATGTATCTCTGGGAGTACACCATCTGACTCTTTGTTGAATAACCGACAAGGACATCAGGGAACTAGGGAAAATCCTCCCCTCTCCTAGATAGTTCAGTAATAAAATAAATGTCCTCCTCAGTGGGCTAGTACAACTGCTCAGGACCAACACGGAATTCTTGTCGGCAGGCATACAACCTGTATATAAATTGTACTAATAACCCACTATGCCCCTTCAGGGATGTATCCTCCTTGTAGAACTTAAGGAGGCCTACCTCCTTTAAGAGCAATTGGGTGGGTGACGTAATAGCGTGAGCGTACAAAATTCTCCCCTCTCCCTTGCCTCGCACTATTTTATCATGTTATAATTGTCATCCCCCTGCTCTTGTTGTTGTCTTTCATCTCTCCACTGACGTCGCTGAATGATTCACATGTTGAATACATCAGCCTCCCTCACACGTAAAACCTAATTTTTTTTTGTAAATGAAAATTTTATTTACAAATATATAAATATAACTTTTATCGAAAAAACAAAAAAAATCATTCAGTGTGCCACAAAAAATAGTTACGCACCACCAAAGATGCATACATATATATCACACACTGTCCACGTTTCACATTAAAAAAATTCACGCACTACCAAAACAAAAAACTGTTAAATAAATATTATAGGTGGTGCACTGACAAAACATATCAGCCCTAGGGTGTTTGTTATAGTGCAACGCACTGCTAGTTTGCAATATTTTACCACTGGCAGTGTGGTACCAAACACACACTTCCTCGGTGTGGTATGTTTGACTAATGCACCACTGTAAATAAATTGTTAATTTTAAACAACTTTAAATTGTCGGTGCAGCTGGAAACTGACACGCACCGCAATATTTTACTGTTATTGCAGGGCGCTTTTTCTCAGTACCACACGAGTTGTCACATTAACCACCTGGTGTGATTTACATTAACATTGTTTGCGGCGTGGCCTATAAATTTATAGGGAGCATCAGGAACGGTGCAAGCCGAATGACTCAAATGCACCTTGCAGGAATTTTTTTCAAAACAGCAGGGAATTTAAACTCAATTTTAAAAATTAATCCGTTAAAAGCTTAAGTTGGTGAGAAACAGGTAAATTAGCTGCACATTTGCGTGTCAAGGAGGCATATTTTCAACGTAATACTAAAAACCAAATTTTACCACCATTTTTCAAAATTCAAAGTCCACACACTAAGCAATGGACGGAAGCAATGCATGCAATGGGAACACCGATGGCAGGGCGCCTCAGAGAAGGAAATTTCACACGTGTGCTTGAGAGCTCTATAACACTGTACAGAGTAAAAATGAATTTTTACGGCTGGTAATTTTTTTAAATTAACCCTTTTTTAGTGCGCTCGATTATGAGATGCATCAGGCAGTTGTATCAATGGCACACCACACTTATTTATGGTCTGTTGGATTATTGAGATGCACTGGGCCAGTTTGTACGAAGCACAAAGTGCTTCCTTTGAATAAAAACCCAATGCTAGTGTGTCATTATACATAAACCACATTGGGTCATCATCGTTAGTAATTAGCACCGAAATGTTGAGTATCTTGGTGTCCCATTTGATAGTACACACTGGTGCACTTTATATAAAACGCACCAGTGCATTGTATGTATGAAGTGTACAATTGTTTTTCTAGTACTTAAAAATAAGTCTGTAATGCTTCTTTAGCCTCTACTATACACCAGTTCATCACATATATATCAAGTGCACCGGTGCGTGTTAGGATTATAAACGCACAGCAAAAAAACATCCGCAAAAACATCTACCCGCCAACCTCCTCCAGTGACCTCTACTACAAATGGATATCTGACCTATTTTGATAAGGGCTTCCTCAAAAACATCTGCTAGAAGGTCTTTTCCTTGTAGTGGACCTTTCAAAATTGACATAGCTATTATCATAAGAGAGCCTCAGTTTTTTACACCAAAACCTATAATAATTTCTGTTAATTAGTTTATATTTAATATGTATATCATAATCCTAGTTATGTTGATTTTTTACATGTTCATTTGCAGGTTTCGAGGGGAAACAATTCGAATGGGGCTTAAAATTTCAGACATTTTATTTACCCTTTTTTTGGGGTTTCTTTTCCACCTTATCAACAAGAGTATTTTCATCGCTATATCAACTTCAACGAAAGTGTATAGTTGCATAATTTATGGCCTTGTCTTCTTCTGAAAGAGAAGGATTAATATCTAGACATGACGAAGATTCATTTGACTACAAAACATCATGCACAAGAGAGGATGGAATATCTTCATGAACTAGACTAGTGTCTAACGGAACTTGGGAGTTAGATTCCATTGAAGACAAGTTTTTTATCAAAATAATTCCATATGATAAACAATTCGCAATCATGTCCCATATTACTCAATTGATATTTTACCAAGATGGAAATAAAATTATGATGGATAAGAGACCATTTAGGGTTAAGCGTTGTTTTTGGTAAATTGAATACATCTTAGCGAGACTTATATACATAAATTACGGAAAATTCACCTTAAACCCTAAAAATACCATCAAGATTCGTATATGATAAAGAAATACCAAGTTATAATGATCCTCATAGGTCACATATCTACATACAAAAAAACATATTCTTCCATTAGGGTTTTACATATGAGACAAACATACCTTTGATACTATAAGCATACCCTTTCTTCGCTAGTAGCTTCCTCCAAGGGATGTTGCGAACCCTTCAGTTATTATACTAGACTCCACCATCAACCAGGGGGTGAGTGGATTTAGAAATGAAATCAATATCCACAATCATCTCAATATCTCCCACCTTGGTGCTATGATTATCATATGAAGCGGAAAAATCCTCAGTTACACCTTGGTTGTAACCCCAAAAGACTTGCAAAAATTCAAGCCACCCAATATTTCGAAAGAGTTTGACACATTCATCATAAAATTCAATCAATTTTTTGTCGAAAACCTCTATTTGAATAACCCATGACATAACTGAGTCCTGAGATATTTTACGATTGGGCTAAAAATTGAAACTAGCATACTAACATGTAGCAAGGAAAAAACCCTCAAAGCCTAATCAATGTCCTTGATAAGAATAAAATAGAGAAAATAATATAGGATCTAGAGGTTGATTGAATTAGGAAAACCATAATAATTATTCTCAAAGTAGTAATCATGAGAAAGTACTTAGGGTTACGGAAATGATAGGTCTAAAAGTGGGTCATCGTCGGATTATCACAGGTGGAATGGATCAGAGATCCCATATTTTACATATATAATCACGAGGATACCTAAGGTTTCTTTGTATCTGTGAAATGATTTATGTATGGAATCAAGAAATTTCGACATATAATATCCCAATACTAAGGTGATAAGCTTGGATTTTAAATTAGCATTAATCCTATATAAATAGTGTCTGGGCCGAAATGCATCAACATGTAAGACTCTAAAATTTGAATAACAACAGATAAGGTTAGTTAACCAAGGTACCAACCATATGAATTTTAAAATGTTTCATGCATTCAAATCAGACATAACATTTGAAAGTTATATAAAATAAGAAATACATAACTTATAAGTTAAGGTTGCTACAAAATTCAAATTTTTTAGCGTCCTCTCCCTTTTTTTGTAATTGTTCAAATGCACAAATAAAATGAGAGATCTTTGGTAGATATTTTTGTTTACAAACCAATGTAAAGGGTCATTTGACCTTTATCAAAGGAAAAAAATGAATTAATCAATTACAAAAGAAAAGAGAAACAAATCTCTAGTCAGCGATCATAGGTAAGCCACACAAATCAGAAACAAAAATTAATTGTACACTATATAAGAAAACCAAATCAAAAGGAAAAATGTAAAAGAAAAATAAAATAGAGAAGGGACCATATCATTTAACAATTAATGATAGGGATTTGTTTATCCTACCAACAATTGGTGGCTTACTTGGTCGAACTAGTTATCTCTACCTAGAACATGTAAAAGGATCAAACATAACCAGAGTTGCATACACATATTGAAGCTTTATTTCTTTCAGGTCAATACGCAAACAAACATAGGTAATCCTCAGTACAAAACTTTTTGTGGGGTATAAAATAAGTTAATTCCAAATTTGGAAGAATCCATAAATGTAATAGATGAAAATAAATAGACACCAGTTTGAAAAATGTGGTTACAAATTTAACTCCAATACCATAGGTAGAGTCATTGTTTCCAGTAGGAATCCATAGCCTCAACAGGGTTACATTTTAACATAAATGCACGAGTTTATAATCCATCAGAAATAGATTTAGAGCTAATATATTTAGATAAATTACATTTTTCCCTTTCATTTGTTTTCATTTATTTATTTTTTATTAATTGAAATCTACTACCCTAGCTTGGTAACTAGATATTGACAATGTCATAAACAAGACCTAGTGGGAGTGAAAAAGTAGGCCTATGATGAGACCTCTTGTCTTATAGCCATACAACTAGAATCCATTATCCTAGATTGGTGACCAGAAGTGGTAATATCACTTTCGTTAGGACCCATGATGATGGTAGGTCAACTTGAGATGAGATCTCATATATTTCAGTTAATAAATTATATTTTTGAATTACACTTTGAAAAATATTACTAAGTACTTAATGGATGGGGAGGCAGATCCACTCCTTAAGAGATGGGAAGACATGAGAAGTTTAAGTTCCAAAATTTTACATAGTTATCATAAGATAATCTGTTTGTTTTGGAATATGGATTTAATCTGGTAGATGTGAAATTAAATAATTTCTTATAATTAAATGCAACAATACCTTTGAGTTGAATATTATAGATTGAGATCAAGTTGAAATAAATATTTTGGTATTTATCATATGAAACAATGATCCATCTAATAGTAGCAGTGTCCTGAACATATTAACTATTGGATAAAACAAAAGAACAACACACCAAAAGGTAAAAATAGAAACACACTCAAGCATAAAATAAATGTGTACAGGTTTCTCTCAAAAAATATCATGCAAAGTATTTTTTTCAAAAGTTGACCATTGACAAGGAGTGATTTAGAATTTCATTCTAAGTTTTGCATCCAAAATGTATTAGGAGAAATATTTTCTATAATAGTGAAAGGTCCTAACCATAAATTCTGGAACTTGGTGTGCTCTCCCTTATCCTCATGAGCCTTATCCTATTTTAAACTAGATCACCAACCTAAAATTTCATGTTAGAAGAATATTTACTCTCAAACCAATACTTGACTAGTTGTTGATGACATTCACATTTGGTTTTAGCTTTCACTCTCTCTTTCTTCAATTTTAAAAAATAATTAATTATGTTTTCCATGGCTGGTGATTTAATATCTTGAACACTTTGGGTCAATTGAAGAGAAGGAAGAAATATTTTGGGTGGTAGGATATCTTCCCTAAAATATACAAGGAAAAAGGGGGAGTTTCCAATAGATTCTTTTGGGATGACTGTATTATCCCACAATGCATTAAATAACACAGTATGCCAATTTTTCTAATTTTCTGATATTGTTCTTTTAATAATTTGCAACAAATTTTTATTGGAGGATTCAACAGGGCTATTCCCTTGTGGATAATAATTTGTTGAATACTTGATATTTACTCCTTTTTATATGTTATATGTGTCTAGTTCACGTGATGAGAAATGTCGTGCATTATCAAAGACCAAAGATTCAGAAACACCAAAACATGTAATAATGTGAGTTTCAACGAAATTGACAACTTGGTTAGCATTTAATACATGCAAAGATGATGCCTCAATCCATATTGTGAAATAATTTGTGGTTGTAATAATAAATTTATGTTTTTCGGCTAAGGAAGGGTTAACATGTCCAATTCTTTCTAGGCCCCACTGTTGAAAGGGAGCCTCAATGAAAATCGATTGTAAGGGAAAAGAAGGTTTCTTAATCCTACCAACAACTTTTTGGCATTTTTCACATTTTCTCACCAGGGTATGGGCATCTTTAAATAAATTTGGTCAATAATACCCTACCCTTAACCCCTTGTGAGCAACGGTAACACCGCAAAAGTGGCCACCAGCATGGAGTATTTTGGGGGAATATTCCTACTCAAGACAACATAGTAATTCTTTCTGAAAAGAACATTATTTATAAGTGATATGAAGCTTATTTTATTCTTAATTCTATTCTCTTATTCAAACTGAGGTGAGAGGGTGTTGTGCCTTTCTTTAAATAAAATATTATCTCTGAATTCCATGAATCAGGGTCGTGATCCTAGCACAATATCTCATTCTGCATAAAATATAATTCATTATCGGGAAATGAATCATGAGGAAAATAAATACTACAATTAGGAGAAGAAACTGACTCTGCAACTAGTTTGCAAACAACCCGGCCTTTAATAATTTGAGTAGGTTTGATTTCAAGGTCAAGTTATTGCAGGATTGTCATCAAATGATCCCTCTTTTCTCCAAGCTCCTTTTGAATAAACATGAAGGCAATGAAACTATTACCTTTTCCTTATATTTTAACAAATAAAAATGAAAATTTTTGACTGCATTATATACTACAAATTTTTGTTTTTCCACAGGTGCGGAATTCAATACTACTCCTTTAAAGGTTGAGGTCATGAAAGAAATAAGGATTTTTTCATTAAGATGAACCTTTTGAGTAAGCATGACAACATATGATGTATGTAAAGCAAAAGTGCACAAAAGGAATTATTTAGAGAAGTCGGGACTACTGCAGGAAAGTGCTTTTGCAGTAGCTTTTTTAATGGTGTTGAACGCCTATTTTTGTGGTTCTCCCCAGTTAAAAACATCAATATTTTTATCAAATTCTTGAAGGGGTTTCACAATCTATGAAAACCTATAGATGAAACATCTCAGAAAATTGATTTTTCCCATAAAATATTGCACAACATTTTTAGAATTAGGAGTTAATGAATCTATAGCTTGTGTTCTTTTGGGGTCAATAATGATCCTTCCTTTGAAAACAATGAAACCTAAAATCTTTCCTTTAGTAACAACAAAAATAGAATTTTTTGGATTTAGGGAGATTCCTAATTTTCTACATATTTCAAACACATTTTTTAAATGTTGTAGATGATCAGACTCGTGTTTTGAGAAAACAGTGATATCATCCAAATATATGACCGTAAATTCATTAATAAGCCCTCTAAAAGTGATTCCCATTGCCTTCTAAAAAGTTACTCCAACGTTAATGAGACCAAAGGGAATTTTCTTATAGGTGAATGTACCCCAAGGAGTTATAAATGTGGTCTTAAGCTGACTGGTAAGGGCTACCATGACTTGATTATAGCCCAAGAAACCGTCCAAAAAGGACAGCATCTCAAAGCCAAAGACACACTCAAGTATTTGTTCCATGAGAGGCATCGAATAATGATCCTTTTCAGAATCTCTATTCAAATTTTTGAAATCTACGCAAATATGAATTTCAACATTATTTTTCCTAATAGGTACTAAATTTACGACCCACTTGATCTATTGTACTGGAAAAATAATTTTAGCTGCTAGGAGTTTATTAATCTCTTGTCTAACTGCAGATTCAAGATACAAATGTATTTTCCTAAGTTTCTGTTCAAAGGGTTTATTATGGGGTTTCATAGGGATGGTGTGTTGCATAATGGTTAGATTGAATGTCTTAAGATCATCATATGTCCAAGAAAATACATCTCTATATTTCTTGAAAAAACTGATGAAATCTAACCTTTATCTAGGAGAAAAATTAATTCCTAAATTGACACATTGTGGATTTTCCCTAGTTATGACTTCATTTCCCATGACAGAACTACTGGTTTTACAATTATTTGGCTTCTTAAACCTATCATGTAAGTCATAAAAATTCTCTAATCTCACAACAGATTTAGGGATCGATTTTACCATCTCGAGGAGCTCATCAAATGACCATTTTTTGTTGATCTGCAAAAATTATTGTAAGTTCTCTTCGTGTGAGATTTCATCAATAATCACATCCTTGTAAGTGATTTCCATGTGAATAAAATTGATTGTTTTATTATCATCGTCAAACACATGCCAATTAGTAATAGTATCTAGTATGGAAGGTCTAAAAAGAAACTCAATAGAAAATGAACTAGGTTTGAAATTTTTAGCAAGAATTAATCTTCAAGCTACATTAGCTGACAGATCTACTTCATGATTTACAGATCTAGAAACATATTGAATACTATAAGCTAAAATATTTTATATCAAACAACATGCCTCATATTGGAAAGCCTTCAAGTGAGCTGAAAGGAAATGAATTGAGTTCCTTACTTGTCTAACAATTATCTCAGAATCACCATAAGCTTTCAATTACTTAACTCCAATATCGAGAGATTTTGAAGCCCTTGAATCAAAGCTTCATATTTTGCAACATTGTTAGTACATTGAAATTCAAATTTCCATACGATAAAAATATTATTACCTTTCAGGTCCACAACCATGCATCCTACACCGACTCCTTATTTTGATTTTGATCCATCTAAGTTAGGTGACAATATCTCAGATTTGTCAAATTTTGAAAAAATACTGATATCAATAATATCATGATCATGGGTAAGTATTTTTTTGAATTTTTCTAAATAAGATTGTTGTTAAATATTAGAAATTGTAGAAAAATTAGAAACAAAATTATCGAAGGATTCATCAGCTATAAATTTGTTTTATTTCACCAGTTCATTTACATCATTAATATCGTTAATTATGTGTCTCATGTATGGCCCCCTATTTATTATTATTTTATTGGGTTCCCCTTTCCAAGGCAACCATAACTGTGCTAAATCAATGTCCATAAAACCTTTAATATATTGCATCTAATCCCTACTTCAAAATAACCCATACACTTTAGGAATATCAACAAATACAATGTTTATGATTTGATGGACTCTACTATCTTTTGAGAATCTAATTAAAACATCACTCAATCACCATCAAATTTCGAAAAAGTTTTGTCCAATTTTTTAAAATTTTTTATTTTTAATTTTTTTTTTACATTTGGAGGTTTTATTTGAAAAATGATCTTTTTACAAATAGAAAGTGGCATCACATTCCGTGACACTCTTGTATCAATCATACAATTATGAACATTTTTATTAAAAATATACAAGGTAAACAAAAATAATGGCGGTTTATTTTTCTGAGTACCAAGAATGTTTGAATTATGTTTCATAATTTGAACATTTTCCAAAACAGATATATCAAATGTAGCCACATTCTTTCCAGCAGGATTTTTCAAATTAGCAATGTGTTGCTGCAATTTTTTTTATGAATTTTTGGGATTTTCCAAAGCTCATACAAGGATACATTATCTTTGATATTTTTAATATCATTTATCAGATCATATTCAATTTCTGGCACTATAGTATTTTAAACGATAGGAGGTTTTTTATCTATGTTTTTATTTGTTGTAGGTTGATTTTTAATTTCAGCTAGTGCTTTTCTTCATGTATATGCACAAACAAAACCATAATCTTCATCATAAACAGTCAATGAGAAGTCAAAAGGTTGAACTTTATTTTTATCATCATATTTAGTGTCATACTCCTCTTCTTCATTGTTTTCATGAGTTGACTCAAAGTCTAAGGCCAAAGCTTGTAAAATGTTTTCCAATCCTTCTGTGTTAAGGCCCTCATTAAGTGGAGGTGGTTTATGAGTAGGTGGTTTCCTAAAAGTCTATTTAAAACACCCCTATCTAATGGGATCTTATTTTTAACCTTCTTGAGGTCAATGATTTCATTTGGAAATTTTTTTATGACATTTTGGAGGCTTTCCAAATCTAAGGAGGATTGGTCCTTTTTACTAGTGGATTGTTTGGATGTTTTTGCTTTCTTTCCTGAAGTAGAAGCAAAATCAAATGAATTATGAGCGTTTGGATTAAGACTAAGTATGTATTTTTCTATCTTAAAGGATTCTTAAAAGGCTTCCTAGAGAGTGGCCTTTTGAGCCCTCTTTACTCATACAGCTATATCATGATGTAGATCATTTATGTAGCATGCAACAATAAGGTTTTGAGGAGGTAAAGACTTAGTAGGTATATTATTTTTTAATGACAAAAACCTAACATTAAACTCTTTAACTTATTCCTTATTTTGCATTTTCATGTTAGAGAACTCAACTACCAAGACTTCAAGTGGTTTATCATCTCCATATTTCTTCAAAATTCAAACCTGATCAGTTCCCATGAGATTATGCTTTGTAGAGGTTGGGAAAAGTACCATGTAGCGGATTTTCCCTCAAACGTGTATGAAAAAAATCTGCATACCACATCTTCATGATGAACACAATTTTTCCTAATAGTAAGCATAGACACCTTCACATGGTCTTAAATAGGATGTTTTGGATTAAAATCAAGCTTGGGAAAGAAATTATATTGATTTCTTGGAAGGGGATGTTGTACACCTTGTACATTCACAACATATTTTTCCAACTAGGGGGTAGCAGGGTCATTTTGATCATTTTCATGATGTCCCTGATTATCTTCCATCCCAGGAAATCCCTCTAATTTTGATGAGTTTGAGGAATATTCTTCACCGGAGGGGTTGCCTCAGGAAGGAGGTGAACTGGATGGAGAAGGTGGAGAATCAGATTCTCTAGACAAATTTGGTTCTCTATCTATTATTTCTGACAAATGAACGAATTTTCCAATAATAATAACATGTAATTTATCATTAAATGTGCTGGAAGCTTGGGAAGAAGCAACAAGTTTCTCAATCATTGAAGGTTCTTGAAAATTAAAATCAAGGTGTATGGCAAGATGATAGGACAAACTTATTTGAAGAGAAGAACTCTGCTCAATTCTTTCTTGGGTTCGTGAGATAATTTCACGGGATATTTTCATAGATTATTCAATTTCTACTTGAGAATAGGATTGAATCGGCATCATAAGCTTAGTTTTCTTTCTTCGCCTGGTGGTTGAAAAAATTTAGAAGTCTCAACTAAAGGAGGATTGGTAAGACTCCTAGTCACAATTGGGGTCCTAATAGTTTGACTTTTGTGACTTCCTTTTTCCATTACATTATAATATTCCCTCCTTCTAGTGTCATTTTTACGATGTGGGAACTGGCATGCCTAAGTCAACAAATGAGGTATAGCCCAGACCAAGGCTCTTTAATGGCCCAAGCCGTTTGAGGTAGCTACCCTCAACATTTTAACGGCTTCGTTGGCCTTGGATCCTTTCTTCCAAAGAAGGATTGAATCCAAAAAACTAGTCATAATCTAAAATAAAATTATCCTACACTAACCTAAATTATCTATATCCTAAATTATGTTAATCTAGCTAATAATATACTTCTTATAACGTTTAAATAATTCTAATTTATATATTATATTCATAAATTATAATTAAAATGAATATGTCAATGACTGATATTACAAGGTTAAAATATTTTACAACATTTATAATGATATGATATTATAAAAAATAAGGCTAGAACATACTATAACTAGCTCGAGACTGAAAAGAATAAAAATATTTTACAACAATTGCATATTTAAATTTAAAGAAAATAAATAACAGCTAATTTCTATTCCTAAAAAAGAAAATTAAATAGCTTCTTATGTAGTTAGAAATCAGAACAAGTGACAATGAAAATATAAGAAACTTATTCTGGAAGACAAACACAATACACAACAAGGAAAAGACCCTCTAGTGGATGCTTTTGAGGAACCCCTTATAAAAATACCCCAGACATCCGTTTCTAATGGAGGTTCCTAGAGGAGGTTGGCGGGCGGAGGTTTTTGCGGATGTATTTCGTCTGGTGCTCTTATCACCATAAAACGCACCGGTGCATTCAACATGAGAAAGCACCGGTGCGGTTAAAACATTGGCACACGAGACACCGTGCGCTCTGCACACACCCGCTCAGTGCATTGTATTTCTATAGCACACTGGTACTTTACATAAATTCCACACCGATGTCTCATAAAAAATGCATGAAAACTGAAACCACCTGGGTCGCCCTTAACGCACCAGGTCGCCAATGCACTGGGCCACCCTAAAATCCCCACGCACCGGCACAGGGTTAAATAGCTAAAAAATTACAGCCAAAAAAAATCTCAAAACACAGGCACACTAGGAAACGTGTGCTCCTAACACACCCGCCCAGGTCGTCATATTCCTGTACATCACCGGTTCCTTATATCTCTACCACACCGGTGCTTTCGAAAACGTGCAAAAAACAGAAATCACCCAATGTGGAATAAATAAAATGCACTGAGGCACCCATAAACCCCATGCACCCCAAGATGATTAAATAAAAAAAAAATTACAGCCAAAAAACCGAACAAAACATTGGCACACCGGAAACTGTGCACTCCGCACACACACACACCCGATGCATTTAATTAAGGTACTGCACTGGTGCATGTCAAATAATCAGCATCGGTGCCTCATAAAAAGCATTCAGAACATAAACTGCTCGGGGTGAAATGACGGAAACGCACTGGGGTCCCCATAAATGTCGCGCACCGGAAAAGGGTTAAATAAAAAAGAACTTACAGTCAAAAAACCGCACAAATAATTGGCTCACTGAACACCATGCCCCGTGTGTGATATTACTGTAGAGCACCATTTTGTTACATATACACCGCACTGGTGCCTCATAAAAGCGCACGAAAACAAAAACCACTCGGAGCAGCATACTGCAAACGCACTGGTACGCCAATAAAATCCCTGTAATATCCCAAATGGGAATGCAGCAATGCATAAGCACAATACTAGAGTAGCAGTGAGAAATTATCTCATAAAATGTGTTGAGAAACACATAGCCATCAAATGTATGTTACAGCAGCAAAAATATGTCCCACTATATGCTCCCAAAGTGGGGAAAAGCAGCAATTTTGACCTTAAAAATGTTATATTCAAAGAATTGTGTTATATTAGGGAGAAATAACACTGGGATCCCTTATATTATGTAATATGGGACTCACACCCGGAAAATGTTCAGAAAAAAATCTCTTTTTCTTGTTTAAATTGATCTCCCGGTCCCGATATGGCTCAAAAACATTGGAATCCTATGACTTGACTAAACGGAAATTTCCTGAAGCATGCACAGTGTCATATTAAGATGGTTTCTGATACAATATGCTGGAAATATCAGATTAGGAGTTTTATTTCTCAAAACATGAAGAAAAATAGGGATCTAGCCCCTTTTACACATCAAGAAGATAACCCGGCAAAGGTTTCATGAAAGCACAAGTAAAAAATGCATAGATCTGAAAATATGGATCTGAAATAACGCAGTTTGCTAAATAAATATGTATAAATGTCTGTATAATACAAAACTGAAGGATGATCCTTCTTACAAGTCTTTCTGGGATAAGGGTTGGCCCTTTCCCTGAGAAAGCAAGACAAGATTGAGGGGATTAACCCTCACACTGCAACTCTGCAAGAAAGGACGCAGTTCCTACAAGGGAATGTGTTGTAGCTGATGGAAGTGCTTTGGCCAAGGTCCAAGATATGAAAATATGCTCCAATATCTTCCTTACTGATCTCCCAAAGGAATGGAGACTCCCTCCTTTGAAAAATGAGTGCAGGAAGTGGTGTTGTGAACCCTCACTGCAACACCCTGCAACACAACGTTATACTGTTGCAGAAATAACGTTGTAGCTGAAGGAGGATGCTTGGCCTCAAGCCTGGATGTGAGGAAAATCAGTACAATCTCCTTCAAGAGGCCTCTCAAGAAAGGAGAAGGATTCCTAAACCGGAGATCCTTGTGCTAAGCAGCACAACAACTCTCCTAAACAGCAAGAGAATGCGGAATAGTCTAAGCAGACAAATCAAATATCATTCATAAGATGACTTGCTATGGCTGCCTTGCCCTCCTTTCATACATGTGTGAGCCTTCTTTCCTTGGACCCCACTCAATTAGGGTTTCCTCCACCAAATAATCTTCCTCCCACTATCTCTATGATGTCTCACAAGGTGATCCCCACCTCCTATCCCAGCATTGTTGACTTGGTCAAACTTGACCTTGTCCACATGAAAAATTCCATGTTCACACATGAAGGTGTGAAATCCATATTTTATGTTGATCCCCTTTCACATTACGAGGGATTTTATTCAGGTTTTTATTATGCATGGGCCTCCTTACCCATTTATTCATCTCCTAAGTGAAATCAGCAAAAATTAATATTTCAATTTGTTGCATGCAAATTTTGGAACATTACAGTCCTCCCCTCCCAAATGTTGCTTGTCCTCAAGAAAATGCAAGGATAGAACTGATAATTCTCCCCTCCTCCTACTGTAGCATCCACATATGATGAATTCCTCCAAGGAAAAATATGTTGTCTCATTAATGAATCTCCATATTTCCCTCCCAAGCATGCAAGCTAGCCAAATGGCTATCATCATGAATAATTAAAGTACTCAAGGAGGAAATAAGGTGTTTTCTAGAGGTCCCCTCAAGGCATGGAGTCTGAAATTTATAAGGAAACATCCTTCCCATGTGGGTCCTCCATCCCCAAGGAATCATCCATACAAAATGAGTCACCTCCCAACATGGCAACTCCTGAAAATACTCCTCCACCTTAAGCTCATGCAATGTAGGTGGGTTGAAAATATGAACATGGTAGACATAGGATCCTACCCCATGCTTTCCTCCTCTCCACTTATGATAAGTGTATAGTGTCTACTGATCTTGGACAGCAATAAAATTTCCCTCAAATGGAAAAATGAAGACTAGATCTCTAAAGATCTCTTCTCCAACGCTGTGAATCAAGCTGACTCAAATAATTCCATATGTGATGGATAGGAAATCATCACCATATGGCATCCCATCAAACTCATGGCCAACCTCAAAAATAAACAAGTGTTTGGCTGCCATATCTCCTCCCATGCTCCCATTAGAACAAGCAATGCAGAAAATGTGGGAATCCTCTTCCCAAAAGGACACATCCATCCCATGTGCCTCTCTCCCAATCATGCTCTCAATAAAAATAAGAAAAATATCAGCAAATTAAATCATGATCAACATCAAAATGATGGGAATATTGAAGGTTTCATGTGGTGCAAGAAAGAACCAACAGTTTCCCATGTAGTTACAGCGCAGTTTTCCAAACTGCTGCTTCAGAAATTTACATGGCAAGTTGTTTCTTGATACATGGTTAATTATGTATGTCATCATGCCTACTAATGAATAATGAATGGTTGGGTACATTAGCTGAACATAGATGAAAGGATAAAACACTTTCCCAAGGCCATATAAAATATGGTTGTCTCCATCATACAATTTGGCCCAATGTTGACCATGGAGCTCAATGAAAAGCTTGCCCTCTTGTGGAGCAATGCACTGAATACTAATGGTAAGAGTATCCAAATACTGTGTTAGACAATCCATGGTTGAAAAAAAAATATTCTTACCATGTGTTGAGAGTAAGATGATTTATATGTATGTGAATAATTCCTCCATAGTGGTATGAGACACTCCCATGAAGAGGAATGAACCATGTGCTGCATGAAGATCACCCTTCCTATGCTTGGAAATCCAAGGTAAGAAGATCATATCTTTGTAATATATGTTTCCATCCACTACATAATTCTCAGCTCCTCCTTGTCCACCAAGTGCATCAAGTGTGAAGTGATCCTAGGGACACTCCATCAATAACCCCAAGCTCCCAAGTGACAGCATTGTTGACCTATGCAAATAGGCTCCTGCCAACTCATAGCTCCATTCTTTGAAATGCTCATTGTCAAAGACATCTCCCATAATGCTGCTACACATAAGAATTTCCTCCCAAAGTGGAAGTACCTCTTGATCATATAAGGCCAAGGAGTAGCCCCTTTGCACCATGATAGTGCCATCTTCTACTTCTGCAACATTATGCAAATTGTGAGAGAAAATCTGCCCTTGCTCTCCCAAGAACAACCAAAGCAACAAAAGCTTTTGCTGCCTCCTCATACCTCCATCATACAAATCGTGTAGTGAACACATGGTGATTTATATGAATAATGTCATATCAACACAATGTGTCCATACTCCTTGCTGCCCAATGATGAAAGTATCCTGCCACATACCCTTAGAAAGAGGATGATGGCCAAACTCTTTCAAGAGTAGCCAATGCAGCCAAGCCTCCTGCTGCCCAGTATCATAGATTTGCAAGTAGCTTTCCAACTTCTTGCTCATCATCCACACCCATCCATCCACATGTAGGTGCCTCCCATCATGTTCTTCCTTAGCACTCTCCCAAGGAAGACTACCATCATCCCAAATCAGATTTCTCCCCTTGCATTTCATGGGATGTTGAAATGAAACTCCTTGGAGATATTATAGAGAAGACCTCTAATCAATGTCCTTATTGAATCCATAAGGATCCAAGTGTGATGAGGAAAAAACCTCTTCAAACTGTTGAAGAACTTTGCACTCCATGATGTGTTGAAGTGCACCTCCAATGAAATCTCTCCATGAGACCTTATCTTCATCAACGGCCTTCCAAAACCAATAAGGTTCTGGATCTATTGCAAGTAGATTTTTCTCTTTGCGCTGTGAGATGCTCATTGAGAAAGTGTCTTCTAGAAAGGATAAAATTTATCTCACTTCAATATGTCTACCATCTATCTCTTCTTCCTCCATTGCTTCATGAATGAAGTTTCCATATGAATGCTCCCATGAGGAATGGGTCCTCTTTTCTTCATCATTGCTCTTGTATAGCGCAGTGCAAATATGTTGCTCTAGATCAGTAGTATACAATGGTGTAGATCCCTCCATAAGATTTTCTAATATGACAAGAGATGGAAACTTAAGCATAACTTGGTGAAATTTGGAAGCTTCTTGCAGGGCTGCAAGAGTTTCCTCCTCATATGTGTTGGCCTCCCAAACTGTTGCAGATGAAGGCTGATCCTCCATGGTTATAACAGTTCTGGTACATGCCTCTTCTACTGGTGGTGAGGGCTTCTCCTCCTCTGATTTCTCCTTGCCAAATTTCCTGATCATCTTTTGAGTAAATTGAGCAATATTAGACACTTTTGCATGGCTCAAATGGCTGAACCACCAAGTATTTTCTTCACCTTCAAGGTGCAGCGCTGCAATTTATACAGCCTCTCTCTCTACTACTGGATGTAGTAGGAATAAAGCCTCTATCTTCATCACCCAAGCCTTTGTTGCACATGTGAGTGATCCATAAAAAGTGGACAATAGCAATCTATTGCCTCTCATCCTCCCATAGCTCTAGGGTCTTCTTTCTTCCTCTAGCTGAATGAACTGTGGTAAAGCTAGAGTCTCCTTGAAGGCTCTAGGTTTAGCTTTGTATTCATCAAGATATTCACTTAGAATTTCATATTCCAAGTGTTCTTCATGCTTCATGTCTTCTCCTCTTTGAGAATAGGAAGTACATGGCCCTTCCTCTTCTTGAAACCCTCTAGGAGTTTCCTTGCATTTCTTCTGCTTAACCTCCTTGGAGAGGTTCTTCCTGGATCTAAAAAGTTATGAGATCAAGCTCATTATTTCCATCATTCTGATCTTCTTCTTCTCTTTTCCTTCTTATAGCATAATGGTTGAAACTCATAGGCTAAGCCAAGACTATGCTCTGATACCACTATAATATCCCAAAATGGGAATGCAGCAATGTATAAGCACAATACTAGAGTAGTAGTGAGAAATTATCTCATAAAATGTGTTGAGAAACACATAGCCATCAAATGTATGTTACAGCAACAAAAATATGTCCCACTATATGCTCCCAAAGAGGGGAAAAGCAACAATTTTGACCATAAAAACATTATATTCAGAGAATTGTGTTATATTATGGAGAAATAATGTTGGGATCCCTTATATTAAGTAATATGGGACTGACATGCAGAAAATATTCAGAAAAAAATCTCTTTTTCTTGTTTAAACAGATCTCTCGGTACCGATATGGCTCAAAAACACTAGAATCCCATGACTTGACTAAACATAAATTTCATGAAGCATGCACAGTGTCATTTTAAGAGGGTTTATGATACAATATGCTGAAAATATAAGATCAGGAGTTTTATTGCTCAAAACATGAAGAAAAATAGGGATCTAGCCCCTTTTACACATCAAGAAGATAACCCGGTAAGGCTTTCATGAAAGCACAAGTACAAAATACATAGATCTGCAGATCTGGATTTGAAATAACGCAATTTTCTGAAGAAATATGTATAAATGGCTGTATAATACAAAAATTAAGGAGGATCCTTCTTACAAGTCTCTCTGGGAGAAGGGTTGGCCCTTTCCCTGAGAAAGAAAGACTAGATTGAGGGGATTGACCCTCACACTGCAACTCTACAAGAAAGGACGCAGTTCCTGCAAGGGACTGTGATGTAGCTGATGGAAGTGCTTTGGCCAAGTGCCAAGATATGAAAATCTGCTCCAAGATCTTCCTTACTGATCTCCCAAAGGAATGGAGACTCCCTCCTTTGAAAAATGAGTGCAGGAAGTGGTGTTGTGAACCCTCACTGCAACACCCTGCAACACAACATTATACTGCTACAGAAATAATGTTGTAGCTGAAGGAGGATTCTTGGCCTCAAGCCTGGATGTGAGGAAAATCAGTAAAATCTCATTCAAGAGGCCTCTCAAGAAAGGAGAAGGATTCCTAAACAGGAGATCCTTGTGCTAAGTAGCATAGCAACTCTGCTAAACAGCAAGAGAATGCAGAATAGTCTAAGCAGACAAATCAAATATCATTCATAATATGCCTTGCTATGGCTGCCTTGCCCTCCTTTTATACATGTGTGAGCCTTCTTGCCTTGGGCCCCACTCAATTAGGTTTCCTCCACAAAGGAATCTTCCTCCCACTATCTTTGCATTGTCTCACAAGATGATCCCCGCCTCCTATCCCAGCAATGTTGACTTGGTCAAACTTGACCTTGTCCACATGAAAAAGTCCCTGTTCACACATGAAGGTGTGAAATCCCACTTTTATGTTGATCCCCTTTCACATTATGAGGGATTTTATTCAGGTTTTTATTATGCATGGGCCTCCTTACCCATTTATTCATCTCCTAAGTAAAATTAGAAAAAATTAATATTCCAATTTGCTACATGAAAATTTTGGAACATTACAATCCCCGTGCACTAGAACAAGGTTAAATAAAAAAAACAATTACGGCCAAAAAACTGCATTTTTCACTTTTGTCAGTGCTACAGAGCTCTCAAGCACCGGTGAAAGTTATCCTTGTTTGAGCCGCCCTGACATCCGTGCTCCCATTACACTTATTGCATGCACTGTTGCTATGCATTGCCACCAATCTCCAACTTGAATTTTATAAAATAGTGGAAAATTTTTCTTTTGCAAATTCTACAACCAATATGCCTCCTCGACGGGTAAATGTACAGGTATTTTTCTTGTTTTTCCATAATTAAACCTTTTAGCGGATTAGAATTTCAAAAAACTTTAAAATTAACCATTAAAAAAAAAACAAATTTGTCGCACGATGCGCACGAGTCGTTCGTCTTGTACCGACTTACGGTGCTGCCTATAAATTTACAGGGCACACCGCCACCAGTGCTAATGGTATCTACACCCATTCCGGGGTGGTACGGCGAGGCGTACCGTGTTATTTTAAAAAAAATTACAAGTGTGGTGCAGTCGTTTACCAGGTCGCACCGTTGACAATGTGGTATCGCGGCAAATTAGTGTGTTGACTGAATTATCTACTCCAGGGTGCGTAATGTTTTCAGTGCCCCATATACCGTAATTTGACATTGTCAACGGTTCGGCCTAGTAAACTGGTGCTAAGGGTATCCGCATCAATTCCGGGGCGGTACTAAAGGCGCACCGTGTTATTTTAAATTTCTTTAAAAAAAAGTAGTGTGGTCAGTTACCTGGCTACACCGTTGACATATTTGAATAGTGGTGATGCTGTGCGTTGACTAAAATAACCACCCCAGGACGACTATTTTTGTCAACGCACGACTTACCGTATTTGGCCTACGTCAACGGTGTGACCTTTTAAAATACCGCACCGACGACTATGTATGGTGGTAGGAGGGCAGTGCGCTGACTTAGCTATATGCCCCGGGGCATAGAGTGTAGTCAGCGCACCACCCTCCTGAAACCACACATAGTGAATGGTGCACTAAAAAAAAATTCTTGAGCACCGCCCTCGGTGCGTTGAATATCATTAGGTGCACCATATCTGGTGTGCTCTGTTGAAAGACGCACCGGGACCAATCCGTGACTGTATTTTTGGCACACCGACTGTTGTTTATTTATTTTTCAAAAAATATTTATATATGTATATTTCAAAATACATGTGTCATTTAACAACAAAATTGTGTTTAATATGTCAATCATTCACTGACGTGAAAGGAGAGAAGAGGGGCAACAACAAAAATGACAGGCGAAATAGTATAACATGGTTCGCCTGTGGGAGGCAAGAGAGAGGGAGAGAGATGCGCACCCTCGCCCTATTACAGCAGTGACGCAGGGGCTCCTAAGTCAGGTAGGCCTCCTCAAGTTCTATGAGGAGGCTACTTCCCTAAAGTCCCATAGTTTGTTTTTGAGACATCTTATCCGAAGGTGGAATGCCCAGCGACAGGCTTTCCGAGTTGGTACCAACCAGTGGTACACGCCCACTGAGGAGGATGTATATTTTATTATAGGGATATTGAGGAGAGGGGTGGATTTTCCCTCGTTCCCCTAGGTTCCAGTTGGCTGTGTGGCAGGGAGTCAGTTAGTTTACTCCCAGAGATACATTGGAGAAATTTTTTTATCTTCTACAGATTTTCAGGTCATTGGAGGGCAGTTACGTATTGGTGTGTTTGGTCGTGAGGAGGTCCAGAGTCTCTCACTTATCATTTCGACCATTTCGCACAACACCAGTGAAGGGCAACGCATTAGTTGCTCGCTTTTATATTATTTTGATTCTTTACTACAGTAGCCACGACTTGTCAGGTGCTCTACCATTTTTTTGCGGTAGTTTTGTACAACATTAGACAGATGTCGTGCTCATGCACAAGAGAGGGTCAACTTCCCTTTTGCTTAAGAGCTTTTTTGTTTATTTTTTGAGGGGTTTCTAGAGACGAGGTCTAGTTTTCTTCGGCAGACTCGTAGGCCGATTACTGAGGCGCATATGTACATGTGGAGGCAGATGATGCCCAAGAGGGAGGAGACTCTTTTTCCAGCGAGGATATCAGATGATGCACTGGAGTTGCTAGCCAGTGTTGATGAGTATCCCTTCATTATGGCCGCCTATCCTTATGCGGGTTAGATTGGCGAGGGTGTGCCAACATCCTCTTCATAGCTGATGAGCTACCAGATGATAGAGGTAATATTACTGTTTTATTTAAATTTATTCTAACATGTTCTTTAACTTGTTTTTGTTAAATTGTGTAATGAAATTGTCTAATTATTGTTGTGTACTTGTATATATTTTGTAGACATTGGCTCTTTTGATGGTGAGGAGATGCCGCCACCACCACCTGATCCAGGTGTGGATCCTGATGATGATGAGGGCATGCCAGATGTCAAGGATCATCAGGAGGATGGTGCAGATCAGAGACCTGCTCCTGTTGGTGCGTCGATGCGCGGTCAACTTAGTGATGCTAGATACAGGATGGAGTTGGGCGACCAACTCATTGCATTTATTGTTGAGGCGGGCATTAGGCCCACTCATTACAGAGATATAGAGGCCGATGATAGGCTATTATGGATGTGGAGAGGCATGCCGCGTGACATGTACAGCCTGATGTGGCATGTTGTAGGTCTTACAACAGCTTTTACGCGGCTGAAGAGGACTGTTGCACATTACGATCAAGCCGCAGCACGTGATGGACAGCCTGCAAGGTGCAGCATACCATCATCTCATGATCATTCACCTCATGCCGCGCCAAATGAGCATGAGCCTCCACTAGCATCTAGCAGCAGTCATCATGGAGATGAGGCTGGACCATCGGCCACTAGTACTGATATTGATGTTGTACTACCACCAGCTGATCCATGACATTTATATTACAGTTGTATATTTTTAACATTATATATGTATATATATATATATATATATATATATATATATATATGGTCCATGTATTTTATGTTCTTGTTGCAGTTGTACTTAATTTATATGTTGGTGATCATCATGATGTGTATGTTGTTAGGTCATGTTAGATATGTTCATTTAATGTGCAGCTTGCAGATAGATGTGTATGTGATAGCATGAGTTATTTGACATGAGATGTATATTTGATGTTTGTGTTGTGATGATGTTAATATATAATGTCAATTGTGTTTTGTTAGACGATCATGATCACGATGATGTAGTTAGCAATTTTGAATGTGGTTTTTAGTCAAATATGATGTTTGTACGATGGTTATCATGAACGTGATGTTTATTAATTAATTTAATACCAAATGATCATGATATTCTAAAATTGTAATATTTGTAATTCTAATTGTATTTAAACTTCTAAAATTGTAATTGTGATTTTTAAATTTGTAAAATTGTAATTGTAATTGTAATTTTTAAATTTGTAAAATTGTAATTGTAATTATAATTGTACGTGAAATTGTAAAATTCTAATTCTAATTCTAATTATAATTATAATTGTAATTGTATGTAAAATATTTGTAAAATTTTAATTGTATTAATGTGAAATGAATTTATTAAAAATTTGTAAATTTGTAAATTTGTAAATTTTAAATAATTGTAAAATAATAAATCTAGAATAATATGATTTATTGTAACATAATAAAGTTTAGAAAATAATGCAAATAAATTCATGTACTTTAGAATTATCATTATTTTATTATGATATTAGATACCAAAAAAAAAAAAAATTATACAGTACGCCATTGTTTTTGAGACCAACATAATTGCAAATTATCAAGTGAATTCTTGATTTTAACATTAACACAATGCAAATTACCAATTAATTCAAAATACATATTATATTAATATTTCAAAAAACCCATCTTAAAAAGTATAAATATTGATGAAATAATGCATGTACCATATCACTCTCGATTTTCATGATCACCCTCAATATCTTCTAGCTCGCATGGCATGATAACACTATTATTCTCAAAAATATGTTTTGATCTAGGGTCATGTGTCAATACGAACCACCAATCCCTATCCAACACATCTGGGTAAAAAAAACACCTGGTTGTAGTGTTTAGGGAAAACATAGGGCTCCTTAGCTTCATCCCACATCTTTCTAGAGTTGATACATATCAACCTACTATCGCGATCTTCCTTTACATTATTCCGATGAAAGGCGTCCCACCACTTGCACCTAAAAATAACACATTGGAAAGAAGAAAAATCCACTTCAATGATCTCTTGTATCTTTCCGACGTAACCTAACGTCCCTTGTACTAGGTTTTGATCACGATGGCTAGATCGACTAGATTGATCGAACTCGACTTCCACTCTATAGTCTTGTGTGATGTTTCCAGCATTGGCATTTTATGTGCGAAAATGGTGTCCATATGCCCACATAGATGGGAACAAATGCACCTATTATAAAAAAAAGTGAAAAAAATCACAGTGTCATGTGTCTTATAAATAATAATCCAGCAGTTAAAATATGAAATGTAGATTCCTTAATATAAGTTTCAAATTTACATATAAATTAAAAATATTATTACCAAGTTTCTACACCCAATCTCTACGTTTAGCGCATCCTCTTCAGCACGCAGGTAATGACCGGTAGCACCATATTTCTCTCTAACTTGGTCAGCAACCCAACTGTTGGGGCATATTTTTGGCATATTTTCTTTTAAATGATAGGGATAAGGCACACTTATACCATTCAACCATCTGAATTCTATACTGTCACTATCCCATTTCATCTTGTTTTGTTCGTACAATGCGACCCATGGTTGTGTCGCTTCATAATTGTAAAGAATGAATTTATTGATTGCTTCAATTTCTGCATTCGCTGATGAAATCAAACCAACATTATATAGTAATTTGAGATAAAAATATACATTATATCAAATTTCAACATGAATATTAATTACTTTTTGTAAATTTGAAAAATTGTAAGTTGCTTACTCTTTATAAAGCGCTTTTTTCCACTAGTTTGGAGCAACTCTCCTTCTCTTTTGTCTTCATCCATTTCATCGTCCAAAATCACCACACCTGGTCTGTTTTTGATATGCTTGATGTACTCACTAGCAAAATAGAAAGACTCATATGATATTTACCCCTCTTCCATAGACCCCTCGGGTTTTTCCCTTTGTCGAACAAAACCTTTCAATTTCTTCATTTAACTCTCTAAGAAGAACATCCAACAAAAAGAAATAACCCTAACTAATTCAACCTCATCTACCAAGTGGATTAGAAGATGAACCTGTAAGTCCATGAAACTAGTCGACAGTTCCTTCTCAAACATAAAAACAATCTCAACTATCTCTTGATTCCACTGTGGAATGCTAGCCACATGAATCTCCTTTGACGTGATCCAATGTACAAATGCAAATAATTTAGATATGGCACATCCTAGGTCTTGAGGGAATTCATGTTTCACACACCCACGCATGAAAAATGGATAATGACACTGCAAAGTTATAAACATGTGTAATAATATACAAAATTAGTTATGTTTTATGATCCCCGCATGGCATAAAATTTATTAATATACCAAATAATAAAATCATGCTTTTGACATTATACATACTCTTAGAAGATTCAAATGGTCATGCGATTTCAACCCCGACAAATGGTCATCCACGGTGAAGCACCGTCATAGTGAAGACCCGTATGAAGTTGGCACCCTCACATCCATTATGACTTCCTTTGCCAAAGATATATCATATTTTTCTTTAAATCCATGGGACATCATTTTCTTTGAAAAACCATGAATTAGATGGACCAGTGCCTGCCTCTGATCTTGTACTTTCTAATCGTCTTGCCCAATGTTTCTTTTTAGTTTTTGAAGTAATAATATCTTTCCTAACAACCAATGTGTCACTTTGTTTCGATGATATGTGCCTCCATAAAGAAGATGAAATTTTTTTAAATATATGCATGGGGATCTAATAAGTGGGCAATCTTAAGATGCTCCCAATATGGGAGGTCATAAAGATAGATTTCCTTTTCATCCCAATGGGAAATTTCTCAACATAGGTGTCGAAGAAATCTGGATCATCGAACATAAGCTCCCCATTTGAATCGAACATTTCTATGAACTCCTTCTCCTTCTCTCTCTCATATGCTCTAAGCCATTCAGCTGGTGTCATTATTGGAGGCCTTTGGGTTCTCTCTCATTTACCATTGAAAGCGGATGTTGTTCTTCTGTAAGGGTGTTCTTCTAGTAGGAATACCCTGGAGCAGTCATACACTGGCTTTCGTAGGTCCTTGGACCATCTAACTTTTAGAGAAGGTCCACAACATTTACATCCAAAATACCCTTTTGTTACAAGACCTATGAGATTATATTTGTATACATTAATTAATTTGCATGGCACGTTAAAGAATATCATGAATATCAGAACAAATATTACAAAAAATTAAATAACTAATATGTGAAAGAATATTGTTACATATATAAACAAATCCATAAATTAAACATGTAATTTACCAAAGCAAACTCCTAAGCCCGGATAATCATGTGTCATGTAAGAAAATATGCCATACAATGTAAAAATCCTCTCTGCTACGATGGGTCTTGATACATCATATACATTTATCCCATCCCATAATTCCTTCAATTCATCTACCAGTGGTTGTAAGTAGACATCCATATTCTTCACTTGTCTTCTACCAGGGACTATGAGAGCCAACATAAGATGTTCATTCTTCATGGAAAACCATGGGGGGATATTGCTATTGATCACTAATACAGGCCAAATAGAACAGTTGGTGTTCTGGAGGGAATATGGGTTGACGCCATCCATGGCTATGCTGAGTCGTAGACTTCGTACTTCATCCTTGAATTTTTCAGGCCATGTATCCTCTATATGCTTCATGGTTATTGAATCAGTTTGGATTCGCATAAATCCCAACTCACTTCTGTTTGAGGCATGCCATCCCTGCAACATAGCTGATTCTTTGCAACAAAAGAGCCTTTGAATCCTTGGGATTATAGGCATGTGCCTTAATGGTAAACCAGTACGTGATTTACCCTTTTTTTTAATTTATCATACCTGTCATGCCCACATTTCAGACACATCTCTTTGTCTGAATATTCTCCTCTATATAGAATACAATCATTTGGACATGCATGATATCATATGTACTCAACACCCAACATTTTCAACAATTTCTTTACCTCTTCGCAGCTATCGAGCAAGACATTATCACTCGGAAGAAACTTATCTTTGAATAACCTATAGTTAGTGATGATGGAAAAATATATTAATAAATGCACATTAATGTCAATATAATTATTAAAATCATGAAATTTACCATCTGTAATGTTCATTGCAGTGTACTGATTATATTTCAAGTTTATATAAGGGGAGTAATTTATGGTAACTTACCTCAAAAATTCCGTGAAACATGCATTCGACAAGCCAAACTTTGCTTTCAAGTTGTACAGTAACATCGTTTTCCCCAACTGGGCAGACTTTGACTGCCCGCCAGGTCCAAAGAGAGGGGTGGTGGAAGCAAATTTAAGGCTTTCGAAAAAGGTGTCAGCGATATGAGCATCATTCCCTAGCTAATCATCATTTTGGAATGCATCTAACAACTTTGTCTCCATGGCAGTCGTATCGCTTAATTAATCATCCATACCAACCTCTATTTGATTGCCTCCATTGCCAGCTTATGAAGAACTACTATTGTTGTAGTCATTCCTAATTGTAGAATATGGACGTAGCGGGAATTGAATCGGTGGTTGATTCAACTATTCTTGGTATCATTCCTCTCCAATTTTTTCTCTTAATTCAGTCTTCTCTCGATTTGACATTGTTGTGGGGTGCAATGGAATATGGTAGGTAGGTCGTTCATCATCACTATAATCCTAATAATTAAAAAAAAATTGAACATGATTAGTACAAAATATATGATATCAATTAGTAACCACGTTGACAATATTGCATGATTATAAATTGGTTTGACATTGAAATAATTACATATTAATCAATATATATACCAAACAATTATAATTATAATTACCATCATTGTCCCTGGATTGTGGCTAGAAGATGCAATATTGTTACAATTGGTAAGGTGAAGCGGTTGTCCATTTTCATCTACCAAATGCGCCTTGCAGTATGCAGCTCCTGATAAGAACTTCCGACATTTTGGAGTAGTTTGAATATTTTGTGCATCTGAACTCGATGTTGAATCTGCATGAACCTGAAAATTTTTATACATTAGAAATTTAATTAAGTTGTGCATGATTCACTGCATGGATTAAAAACATAAATTCAATTAGATACTGAAAAAATAAAACAAATCTGAAGTAAATATTACGTCTCCAGATGGATACGGAGAACTCTGCGATGGACTTTGAGAAATATTATGGAATGAACTGGATTTTGAAGAATTTTCCATTCCATATAATATATGATATTTTATCCCTGCATTTAAGCAAAACAACGATAAATTTTGGTGCATAAACCTAAATGTAATTTCGGTGCGTAATGGACAGATAACCGCACCAATGCATTTTTGGTATTGTGCACTGGTGTCATTTTATCACCCAATGCACCGGTGCGGTTCGATTAAAGGACGCACCGGTAAACGAATAACTGCAAATAAAAAAAGTGCAACCCTATTTTCTTTAAGTGAAAAAAAAAGTGATAAATTGAAAAATGGGCAGCAAAATATTTTTGAAAATCTAATTTCATAAAAAATTTCTTTAAATACTAAACACTTTTCATTATTTCACTATATTTGCAAAAAAATTCAGCCAGATATTTGCAGGATACATACCTGGAACAAACAGAGCACGAGAGCACTGTGGAGCAGGGAAATACATTCAAACAGAAGTATTCAGACAATCAAAATTTCAAACCTCTTCTGATTCAAACCTTGTACCATAGAATTTCAAACGATGTGAGTAAATTTTATTGTTTTTTTGTACTTTTTTCTGCAATTTTTTTTATGCAATAAGAGAAAAAATCAAAGTCTATTATTTTTTTTAACTTTTTCTGTAGTTTTTTTTTACCTTTTTTGTAGTTTTTTTTATGAAGTAAAATAAAAAAATCAAATTTTATTGTTTTTTTTACTTTTTTCTGCAATTTTTTTTACCTTTTCTGCAGTTTTTAGAAACAAAATAAAAAAAGAAATCCATTTTTAGAAACAAAAACCCTAGATTCTTTTTTTTTCTGCCCTTTCTTCTCCCTCTTTCTGTAATTTCAGAATTAGGGCTTTTCAATTTAGATTTATAGGGTTTGTATATTCATAAGACATCCAACCCACGAGACGACTTGCATAGTCGGATCCCAATCCATGTTGGCCCTTGCATCAATCAAAAAAAGAAAAAACAGATTTTTTTTTCGTCGGTGTGCCTTGTGTAACATAGTGCACCGCAAAACTACAGTGATAACAAATAAAATAAATAAAATATGTTTTTATCAGTGCGCCATATGTAACATATGGCACCGGTGCAATATTTCATTATGGCGCACCGCAAATGTGTTTTTTTGCAAAAAAAAACATTTTAGAAACAAACCCTAAATTATTTTTGTTTCTGCCCTTTCTTCTCCCTCTTTCTGTGATTTCAGAATTAGGGTTTTTCAATTTATATTTATAGGGTTTTTGTTTGTAAATATAAGCTTAAGACATCCAACCCATGGAAGGACCTACATAGTTGGATCCCAATCAATGTCGGCCCTTGCGTAAATTTAAAAAAAAAAATCGGTGCGCCCTATGTACTTGAGTGCACCGGTGCGCTCTATTATCCCAGCACACTACGCAAGTACTGTGATAAAAAATTAGATAAAAAAAATTATTTTTTTTTCATTGTGCCATTTGTAAAATATGCAGCCGATGTGCTATTTCATTATGGCGCACCGCGAACGTTCTGTTTCGAAAAAAAAAAAACTTAAAAAAAATACAAACCTTACATTCTTTTTGTTTCTGCCCTTTCTTCTCCCTCTTTCTATGATTTCAGAATTAGGGCTTTTCAATTTATATTTATAGGTTTTGTATTGCTAAATATAGACCTAAGACATCCAACCGACGAGACGATTAGCATAGTCGGATACCAATCCATGTGGGCCCTTGCATGAATTTAAAAAAAAAAAACAGTTTTTTCTTTTATCGGTGCACCTGGCGTATCATAGCGCACCGGTACTCTGTATTGTACAAGTGCACCGCATAATTAATGTGATAAAAAATTAATAAAAAAAAATTATCGGTGCACCATATGTAAAATATGGCACTGGTTTATGCTACAAAAACTAACACTGGACGATTTTTATTATTTTATCATGGTTAATTGGTGCGGTGATTGACATGTAATGCGCCAGTGCTCCTTATTGACATAGAGCACTGTACGGTCTATTATACTATTTGTGTGGTGCGTTTGGAAGACAACCACGCACCGGTGTCGGTGCTTACACCATGAATGGCGCACCGGTTTCTTGAGATTTTTTTTTTTACTTGAAAAGTTGACAATTTATTTATAAATATATTCATGAATGATATGGTATAAGTTTGATATTGATAAATAAATGACTGACAAGAGATCTAGTAACAAAAATACTGATAACACATCAAGAAAAGCAAAAAAGGAAAGTTCTTTGTAAATTTTTTACAAAAAATATTATTTTTGAACTATATGTAAGTTTAACTAATATGTATTCTTTACTGTGTATCATGCAGAGCCACAAAATGATGAAGCTCGATAATATTATTTATGATCTAGGACCAGAAGAGCGTAAAAGCTCGATGAAAAAATTGTAGAAGGAAGAATCAGGTGAATGAAAAAATACTATAGATCCAATATGAGTTTCTTTTTTTAGTTTTCATTAATAATATAATTAAATTATTAGATAACATGTGTGAAATTGTCTATTAATTCACATCTGTTTAATGTTCTATAGGTAACAACAACTGAGAAAACGAATGTTGTTCTAAGAAAAGAAAAAAAACAGAACATGCAAATGAAAATGAATTGCTCCTTAGCTCATCTGGAGTGGTGTTGGAGGTTAACAAAAGGGGGGAAAACTTTTACAAAAGTTTAAGGGATCTAGTGGAACGAATGTATAGACATTCTTTCCACTTACAATACAAAAACCAATCCAATGATTCCAAGAACCAAATTTTATCTAAACTACAGGAAGGGTTTCCAGAGAATTGGTCAATGAGACATGTCAGATTTTTAATAGAAAAAATTTACAGCAACAAAAAAGAAGGAATGAAAAAGTAATATTTCTTTAGATGTTTGTCTAGAATTATTTATAAATATCACTTTTGTTATACTTACTTTTCATATATCAATATAAAAATTAAATAGTTTATTGTCCTGTTACATTTTCAGGAAGATTATGAAAATATCAAAAGATAAACGAGATGATATCATAAATATGCCAGTAGGAATGTCCAAAAAGGTGTACAAGGAGATGGTCAAAGAAACAGACAAAATTGTATCGCGGGAGGAGCCATCTCAACAACAACGTGCTTCAAATGTAATATGTAATCATTGAAATTTTCGATCATTAGGTACAATAAATAAATAATTTAGCATTAAATATTAATTTTCAAGTATTTTTTTGCAGAAAAGAAAATAAAATGGAACCCATTCAGCACATAAAACAAAACAACAAGGAAGAAAATTATTGATATCTAAGTTTGTGAGTAATTGTTACTTCCTTATAACAACTTAACTAGATTTCATTTTTGTATTTTTAAGTTGTTTTACAAAAATCATTATTGAATGTCTTCAAACAGGTGCTAACATACAAAGAAAAACCATCAGAGGAATTGATTGAAATTGGGTTAAATGTGGGTTGTGAGTATATGTTGGCATATCAGAACTTAATTGTGGAATTTGTAAGCATCTATCGATCTTGTTTTACTTAGATTCGTCTATAATTAATAGAAAAAATAAATCTTTTATATTAAATATATGATTTGTTATGGGGTATAAAACTTGCAGGAAACAAAGTATGGCACTGTGCCAATAGATCAAATCTTGAAAGATGGCATGTTACATGGTTTTGAAATAATGTATATAGTTTATGAGTCAATTGTTGCATTGGTACGTCATTTCTTTTTGATTTACATTGATGTATATTATTGAATATTGCAATTTTCATTATTCTCACCAATGTATATACACTCATTACAGATTATTTTTATGTTTGTAGATGGAAGGTGAAGAAGAAGAAAACAATCAACACCATGAATAAAACATTCCTGAAAATAACCCGTCATGGAATTAGTTCTAGCAATCACAGCAGTTCAAGCGAAGAATGATGATCACTATGTTTGGATATCAAAGAAAGGCATTGTATTTTTTGAAAAAGGTCTGTGAAATCAGACATTTTCTTTAATGTAATGAACATAGTGTCCCAATTGAAAGATAAAGGGTGTTCTGAAACCATCTCCAAAAATAGATGAAAAGAGATATCAATGCCTTATAAATAAGCCACTTCGACGGGGAAACCTCCAATACATTACATAAATGAACAATTATTAGATGATACAAATGAAAAAACCTCCTCTCTATATATAGGAGTCCATGGGGCCACAATGTAATCCTCGCTGACCTAACAATAATAATGTAAGGGCACAATAATAACAATATGGGGGTTACAGGGGTACAACAATAACAATAAGGGGGTTACACTAACAACAATAAGGGACTATACTAGTAATATAAAGAGATACCAATAATTGTCCCATTTTGTATGACAAATAATGTCTTATATATATATATATATATATATATGTGTGTGTGTGTGTGTGTGTGTGTGTGTGTGTGTGTGTAATAAATGTTTTAATTTATTCTATTGCATTCTCTATTGTTGTTATTGAGTTCTCCATTGTCATTATTGCGTTCTCCATTGTCTTTCTCAAATGCACTAATAAAAATTTAATTCATATGAATATTGTTATAAGATATATATGTGTCGAATTTTGATGAATAATGAATTTTTAAAAACCACAATAATTATGATATGATATAACAAATTAATCCAAACATCACATTCAAATGCATTAATAAAAATTTAATTAATATGAATATTGTTATAAGATGTGTCGACTTTTGATGAATAATGAATTTAAAACAATCACCATAATTTCACTGTCACAGGTCGATGTTTCTAAAAAACACAAAATGAAAACCAGTGTGTGTATTCTTATACCAGTGCGCTTGTATTTTTAAGCGCACCGGTGCGTTTTTACGACCTATGGGCACCGCACAAATACCAAAACCAGTTAAAAATATTGAGACGTTTGTGCGGTACAGCGCTCCAGTGCATCTATGTTTATATACGCACCGGTGCCGTTTTACAACCTATGAGCACCGCACGAATACCGACACCAATTATAAATCTTGGTGTGTTTGTGTGATACTATGCACCGGGGCGTTTTTATGTCTATACACAATGGTGCATTTGGACGGCCTATAGCCACCGCACGAATACCGATACCAATTATAAATCTCGATGCATTTGTGTGATACTGCACACCGAAGCATTTATGTGTCTATACGCACCGGTGTATTTGTATGAAATGTTTGCACTACACGAATACTGATACTAATTATAAATCTCGGTACATTTGTGTGATATTGCGCACCAATGCGTTTCTATAAGTCTACGCACCACCACGTTGATACGACCTATGGGCACCGCTCCAATCCCAAGGCCAATTAGAACGGCCCCATGTGTTGTATCACCAACACTATGCTCGGTGTTGTTTAATACCTTAACGGCCCGGTGCATTCTCCTTTGACAACCTCGGGGCTCTGGCTACAGGTAGGCACTGGTGCGTATAATCCTAATTAGTGCACTGATGAAAAAAACATCCGTAATAACCTTCGGCCACCCATTTTTTTTAGTTCTGTTGAATTTCCGTTAAAAGCTCTGCCAAAACCTCCGTAACCATAAACGGATGTGGTAGCATATGTTTTTTTGACAATTTTGACCAATTTTATAACACTAAAACCTCTTTTATAACCTCCGCTAGAGGGTCTTTTCCTTGTAGTGATATAAATTTGTTTCCTTTTCATATTTCTTTTACACTAAGAAGAGAAATAAAAATAATTATCTACCCTAATACTTTAAACTAAACATGGCCAATAATTTTAAATGAAAGAGGAATAATAATCAACAATAGATTTTAAATCATTCTTATGCTTTAATCAATAATTGATGAATCAAACCAATCGATAATCGAATCAGTACGTAGATAAAATAAAATTTATCATTCACTGAAACATCACTCTAACAGATTCATATAAAAGAAATAATATTTAATTAATTTGATTATTTTTCAGTTAAATTGACATCCTAAATCAATCTATTATCCTTAGAATACAAATCACTAAAGAAGAATAATAGATATATTTAAAACATCATCATAAATATGAATAAGTGCAATGATATTAACAAATTAATGCAACTGAGGCAATCACTTTCTTGAGAATAAAATCGCCCAGTAAACAACATAAATATTTTGTAATCACAAGATGTAACAAAATAATAACATGACCATGGAAATGAAATACAAAAAGAGAGAGATGGACTCAAACCATATCTAAATAATTGTATAAAAAATTCATCCCACAGTCATAATTATTAGCATCACTCTCTTTCAAAAAAAAAATCCTCCCTCTCCTTCTAGAGATCCCTCCTCTCTTCAAAATGAGGAGTTTATATAGCCAATATTTCTAAATTATGTTTTTAACAGACTAAGAGCATAAAATTTCCTTTTTGCAAAAAGAATAACAACAAGTATCATCTTTAGGCCTCGTGTCCAATCAACAAGTAACATAGGATAAAAGAGATAACTAATAGGAGATCTTCGCTAACATCTTCAAGGATTGGACAAAATCCACATATGTTTATCCCAAGACTAAAGAGGTAGAACAACTAACTCATAAAATTCACTTGTAACCAATTATAAACAATTAGTTAAAATGAGATTAAATCAGAAAAGAGGGTCATTAAAAAATTTCAAATTCAGTAACACCCTTTTAAAATTAGAAAATAAAAATAAAAATATAAGTGTACCTCACTTTATCCAATCAGTTGAAAGAAATTGAAAAAAAAACTCTATTTAGCACTTTGATATTCTGGAGAAATTATGAGCTTATTCTTCAATGATTTTATTAAGATTTTTGTGTCAGAGACCTATGAAATTTTAACTGAACTAGTATAATTTTTATACCTAAATGTTTCATTAGATATATAGGTATCTTTGAGCTGCTCATTTTCTCTAGTAAGTTGTTCAAAATGAGAATTTAACTGAGAAACAATACTAAGAGGAATTGTTGGTGCTAGTAAAGGTTTGTTACATCCTATGAAGCGATTTTATCAATGTTACTTTCCATATCTAGAGTGTCATTGACATCATCAGTGGGATCATGATTTTTTGCAAGCTGTGACTTAGCCTTTTTAGGTTGAGACTCTTCAATATCAACATAGCTCTGATCATAAGAAGGCCTATGTTTATTATGCCAAAACCTAGAGATATTTTTGTTAATTATTTTATCTTTAATATGTGTATCATAATCTTATTTATCTTGAATGTCTACATGTCCACTTGAAAGTTCCAAGTTGAAATACTTTTTCTAGGGTTTAACCTTCGAGACATTTTATTTACCCTTTTTGGGGGGTTCATTTTCCACCTTATCAATAGGGGCATTTTCATCACCATATCTGCTTCGATGAAAATGCACAGTTTCAAACTTCAAGGCCTTATCTTCCTCTGAAAGAGAAGGATTAACATCCCAACACAACTCAAAGTCATTTGATTGAAAAAAATCATGCACCGGAGAGGATGGAATATCTTGATGAACCAGACCAGGGTCCATGGGAACTTGGGAGTCAGTTTCACTTGAATACAAGGTTTTATCAAAATATTTTTTTATATGAAACGATTCCCAATCCTGTCCCATCTTACCTAATTGATATTTTAGCAAGATGGAAATCAAATTGTGATGGAAAAGAGACCATTTAGCATTTGAGAATTTTTTTTGTAAAGTGAATACATCTTAACTAGACTCTATACAAAAGGTGTGGAAAATTCAACTTAAACCCTAAAAAGACCATTAACATCCATATATGATAAATAAAGCCTAAGTTGTAATGACCCTCATAGGTCACATATCTATATAAAAACAACAATGTATTCTGACATTAGGGTTTTAGATATGAGACATGCATAACTTTTATATTATACACATACCCTTTATTTTTTAGTAGCTTCCTTCGAGGGATGTTGTAAACCCTTCAGTTATTAAACCAAAATTCACCATCAACTTTGAGGTGAGTAGATTTAGCAATGAAATTGATATCCACAATCACCTCAAAATTTCCCACCCTGGTGCTATGAACATCATATGAAGTGGTAAAATCATTGGTGAAAACCTAATTTTAACCTTGAAAGAGCTGCAAAAACTCAAGCCGCCAAAAATTTCGAAAGAGTTCAAAATATTCATCATAAAATTCAAGCAAATCTGTGCCAACAACCTCTATTCAAATAACCAGCAACATAACTGATTCTTGAGATATTTTACTGTTGGGCTAAAATATGAAACTAGCATACTAACATGCAGCAAGGAAAAACCCTCGAAACCCTAACCATTGACATCAACAAGGATAAAAAAAGAAGATAATATCAGATCTAGAGGTCAATTGAATTGGGAAAACCCTAATCATTAGTCTTAAGGTATGAGTATTCATGAGAGAGTACTCAGTGGTAAGATAATGACAAGTCTAAATGTGGGCCATCGTCAGATATTCACAGGTGGAATGGATCAGAGATACCAACTTTTACACATATAATCATGATGATACCCAAGGTTTCAGCATAACTATGAAATGATGTAGGTCTAGAATCGATAAATTTTGACATATAATATCCCATGACTAAGGTGATAGGCTTGGTTTTGAAATTAACATTAACCATATAAACAATGTCTAGGCTAAAGTCAATATAAATACATCGACATGTAAGACTCCAAGATTTGAATATCATATACTCTTATTTATCCAAGGTACCAATCATAGGCATTTAAAATGTTTCATGCATTTGAATCAGACATAACATTTGAAAGTTATATAAAATAATAAATTAATAAATTATAAGTTAATTTTTCTACATATTTTAAATTATATAGTGGCCTCTCTATTTTCATTTTAAATGTTCAAATGCACGAATAAAGTGATAGCCCTTTGGTAGCTATTTTTGTTGTCCAATAAATACCAAGGATCATTTGAATTTTATCAAAGAAAACAAAGATGAATGAATCAATAACCAAAGAAAAGAGAAATAAAGCAGTAGATAGTGATCATAGGTAACCTATGTTGGACAGTTGGCATTGTATGGATGGCTAGTGGAAGCAAGTGTTAGCATTGATGTCAACAATCATGTTCGTAGATTTGTTGCGTAGTTGGAATTGTCTGACAGTTGGAAAGAGTGTTGGCATTGATGTCAACTGGACTAGCATGGATGTTTTTGGAAGCATATGTTGGCTTTGATTTCCACTAGCCTAGCTATGATGGAAACTGGGCTAGAATTTATTTTATTGATGTGTCAAGATCAATAGGAGTCCCATGGTTGCTGCAGTATCTTGTAAATAATCATCACAGTAGTAGGATTATTAAAGAATCCGTAAAACATGATTGTGATGGTTGGGAGTTCCATACTTTGGAGGATATTCTGCCTCAAGAGATCAGCTCATATAATTTTGGAGATGGAAAATTTGGATAGTGCTCAGAAAGAGCTTTCCAACATTATGTGAAAGTTTGTAATGACCTCCTGAATCGGGAGTTATTTCCAGTAAAAGTTGAGGTTCCCAAAAGGAAAATTGGCAGAGCTAAAAGTGGTTGGAGGACCCTTTTTAGCATGTTAATTTGGTGTTTTTCGAAAATAAATGGTGGAAACGTTAGCGGAGGAAGCTCGTTGGACGCTCCCTAGAGGTTTGTAAAGAGCGCACAATTGAAAGTGCAGTGATGCAATCAAGCGAGTTTACTTGGAGCCCGAGCAATGGAGCGAAGACAATTCTCATTGGCCATCGAAGGACCCACTTAACATGAAATCGCGATAGAGTTTTCCTGGAATTTTTATTGAGTGCATAAAGGAGGAATTCGAGATGGAAGCATTAGGCGGACATGAATCTAGAAGCAGTAGGGATCTCTTTCATTTTCCATAGGCGAAGCCCACATTATAGCCTGGCCCAATGGCGGAATCCCAGTAGATATAACTCAACATTTTTTAACAAAATATTAAATAAAGAGAGTTGTATGATGGTAGCAGATGATTTGATCCCGATGGTATAACCCCGGTGCAACCTTGAGGTGCACACAATGAATGCATCAAAAAACAGGCACTGAGACATGGAGGTAAACCACACACCAATGAGAATTGAGCAAGAGGTCCCCACTCCAACATCTCAGCCCACTAAGGGATATCCCAGAGGTATAACAAAGCTACAATGCAAAGGAGAGTTGGTCCAATGGAAAAAAAATAAAAAAGTCGAAAACCCTTAAAAATTTTAACAAAGAAAATGAGTCCAAAACCGAGTTCCACAAGACTCTTCTCTCTCCTCTTTAAAAATGGGACACATTGAAGAATTTGATTGGATCTTAGGGGATGGTGGTGGTTGATGACATCAACATGACATTGGTACAAAGGGACATGTGGTAAGAAGATTTGTCATTTTTGGGTGGCATAATGGGCCAAATCCAAGTGACAAGTGTCACCACTTTAGAGGTGCCATATGGAACTGATGACATTAGCAAGATGTCATCCTGCTAGTTGGATCTCGACGATGTTCTTAGGTGCATAAAGTGGAATCGTCAAGCAGTGAGAGTTTATACACGTCGACATTGACAGCCAGGAAGTCAATAACCAATGAGAATCGAGCAGGAATACCCCACCGGATAGCTCATCCCATTGGTCAGATCCTAGAAGGTTTTGTATCAATACACAAAGGGAGTTTCAGGTTGACTACGAATTAATATGACATGGGTGCTATCAGAGACAACTCACCATAGCAGGCAAGTGATTAGATGGTGGCCACGACGGGTGGTACCACTTGATAGCGTGGTCTGGTAGGAATACCTCGGTGGAGATAAATGGTCACACAAAGAGAACTGTCGAGAGGAGGAAATTTGGAATACTTGGTCGTGTTAGAGCATGGGCCAATGGAAAATTTGTCGAGCAAACCATAAAGGACAATTAATCTTGCCAAGAAGAGCCCAGAGGATTTTAAAGAGAAATCATGTGAAATCACTTGGCTTGGTAGTTTCGGCCTTAGCACCCTTAATAGGTCATTTCACGTAGAATTGAAACCAAGTGAGTGAATAAATTAACAAAGTGAATTCATCCCGTGAAGGGAATAGAGTGGCTTAGTGCCCATAGGCTTAGTTAGTGGTCACAGGCAACGGTGCTATGGTGAAAAATACGACTAGTGCTAGTGCAAAAGGGGTTGAGGTAAGTCATATTTCGTAGCACTATTAATGGAAATACTTTGGGCTTTGGATGAATGGGTCAGAAACTTCTTTGGCAGGGTTCCACCATATTTGGAAGTTGTGCCATAGTTGGCTATGGTAATAGTTGGAGTAAGAAAATATCGCATCATAGTGTTAAAGGCATGGATGAGTTGGAAGTCGGGTAAATGCACATAGAAGCATTGGTGTCACTGGAGTAATGGAAACTGCAAAGAGTGTTGAGTCAAAGAAGTAAGGACCAAGATTGCACAAATGTTGTAATTGATTCAATGGTCACTATCGAAGGTAGGAGATTGAGATAGAGAGGACCATGATTTGTAGAGGTGACAGTTGACTACAGAATATCTATTCTTGGTATTCCTTACATGCTTCATGGAATTGAATAAATATTAGACCAATCTTAGAGAATGAATGCTGAAGTAAAGTTTTAGATCTATGAGAAAATAACATGCATAGAGAGCCTTCTTGAGTGTGCAAGTTGACTAAGATTTAATTCTCGGTATGGATTATCACATAGGTACCCATTCTCTAAATTGATTGTGTTACAGCTATAGTCGTTGAGTAGCTAAGTGGAGAATAAATTCTCAGGAGACAAACCCCAGTGTTTAATGTAGTTGCAGTGGCCAAGTTTTGGATGCAATAGAAGAATGGAGAGCCATGCTGAGAGTATGCTCTCAATAAGTGTGGATTGAAGCAGAGACAACATCGTTTGCTATGAAGGAGAGGAATAAAACCTATGATTGTAATGGAGAAACATGGGGAAATGCAACATTGTTGAGAGAGCTAAGTGGATAGCTTTGTGTGAGTGATGCTGAGAAGAGGCCAATAATGTGCCTGTGTTGTTGTAAGAGGTCAAGAGAGCCTATGGAGTAGAAGAGGGTCGAGATCAGAGAGTATGTTACAAAGTGAGAAGAGAATACAAAGTGATGCATGGCATATTTATAGGAAAGGTTGCAGAGGAGAACAAATATGTTATCAAGAAAAGTGGCTTCCATCTACAAAGAAAATTAGTTCCTTATTGAGTGTAGATTGGAGCCTGAATATAAGAATTTGGTGCTTCCATATCTAGTGGGTGCCTGAGGAAGGCTTGGAGGTTGGTGCCTCCTGCAATTTGGTGCTTTCACAAATCCAAGGAGTTAAAAGTTGGTTCTTGCAAAAAATCCATGAAGTTGGTGCTTCATATGGTGCTTCTACTAAGTTGATCAGGTGTCTACAAAAGGAGGGAGTTAGTGCTTCCCGCTAGTGGGTGATCTAAAAAATCAAAGGGATTTGGTGCTTCTTGTGAGTGGTGGCTCACAAAAAATTGATGTAATAGAGTAGGTTCCGTTGATTTTACATCAATAGAAAAACAAGCTTTGGTTTTTTTCTCTCGGAAGGGTTTCCACCCTAAACCTTTGTGTCATGTGTGTGTTGCTCATCTTATGCATGCTTGTGTTCATTCATATGGATGTTGTTATGAGGTGTTAATGGTTGTTGATTTCCAATTTTGAATGTTAAATTTAAATTGGAATAAAAGTTTGAATTAACCTTAACATTGATTCACCCCCCCCCCCCCCCCGCCCCTCCTCTGAGTATTAACATTGTTTCCAACAAACCACACAACTCTTCAGAAATAGAAGTAATTGTACACTATATAATAAAACCAAATCAAAAGGAAAAACATAAAAGAAAAATAAAATAGAGAGGGGCCCATATCATTTAGCATTGAATGAGAGGGAGTTGGTTGGCCGACCAACAACCCCCTAGATACTTGAGGACAAAATTTTTTCATAGGAGAGATACTTATCACAATGACCATATTTCTAAACTTAATGTAGTACTCATGTACATTCTACCCATGCCACTTCTTGAAGTAGTGTCATTGGATCCATTGGTCCTCTACATACCCAATAGGGTATAGTTGGGACTTAATGAGGGTTTTGGAGTCCTTCAACCTAGTCACTAGAAAATCATACTCCAACCTAAGTGTTTCCTCATGGAATTCCAACTGGGATAGAGCATGGCCCTCTAAATTTAGTCTAGAAAACAATATCTTCTACTCTTGATCTATATGGTGCTAGAATAAAATTCTAATTGTTGAAACCAATAATTTATTTTTAGTGCATCGATATCATCTTGATATGGATTTATACCCACCTTCACTTATGTCTTGAATATGGATTGTGAATGTTTAATGACACTTGAAATAAACAACTCTTTCTCGCATGCTTTCCTTGACTCCGTTTTTGGCTCTTTGTGGTCTTCCACTCTCCCCCATTCTAACCTTTGATTTAGAGCCTCCATCTACTTTGAATAGTTTGAGATTTTCTTCTAGATCCATCGCGAGGTGTTTCTTATTGTGACTAAGATCGGGGACTTGGACTTTCAACCTTGTAAATCTCTCTTCCACTAGATGATGAGGGTTACATTCAACAAACGCATCATCCATGGCTAAGGTTCTACAACTTTCTACTTAAAGGGACTCTTGAATCCTTAAAACTTCCCCCAAAATTCCCCAAAGAAACCTGCTCTAATACCAATATGATATATAAACCACAATGGATATTCCACTCAAACAATTTGTCACAACAAATTTTATAAAATTACTAAAATATTTACTATGAATGTTAATGCCTTTTGGATCTCAAATTCTTGATTTAATATTTTTAAGCTTTAATGAATAAATTATTTGAAATGAGATAAATAAATTATAAATGAATACATGCACCATCCACAATAGACACAAATTTTCCCTTGAGAAACCCTTACAAGAGAAAACCAATCTAGAAGGTGAGGCTACTCTACTCCCTTTTTCTCTATTGTGGAATTATATGGGTAAAAAGGAAGATGAAATCTTTATGAATTTATCTAACACCTATGGCTTCAAATGATGCTATAGAACTTTAACCCCCTCTATCCTTCTCTCTAAATTCCCACTCCCAATTTCCCTACTCAAATATGGAAAAAAATACAATAGTATAGAATCGAAGCCTTACTCCTAGTGGAACTATATTTAACATAGCTAGATAGAAAAGTCGGGTAAGGTTTGGCTTAGTCAAACCTCAAATGGAGTGACAATTTTGAACCTTGTAGAGCCTTCTTCAAAATCCACATGTGCGTAGCCCCATATGCATGAGTAATCGGATTTGACATGGTGTCCACTCATACCATGGTGGTTAACATGGTAGGTAAACTTACGAGAGGCATAAATTTTGCATACAGTCTCCATTTGTTGTGATTCTTGCACTATTTGAAACATATCTAAGAGTAGATTTACGTTTCTAGGTATTCAAAAAATTTGGAAAATTTTTATGCCAAAAACATCCATTTTCTACCTCAAAATGGATCTAGAAATTTTCAAATCCAAATTCTCCAAATTGAGACCTGCCATTAAAAATGATATTTTAAGTTGATCTCTCCCACATTCCCACTATAATAGCACTAATATAGATGAAAATAATATAATGATCCAATCCATATCAATATAATCAAACCTTCTTAAGTGTTCCTTATGCATACTTGTTGGACAGTTCTTTGGGTTCATTATTTCCAAGGCTAGTATTATGGTGATGAGTCGTAATTTTACCATCTTTTGACATCCTCTTTTCCTTAATTTTAATTCCATTTCACTTACTCATAATCCTATCTTTATCCATTTTAATGCTAAAAAACATAGGTTAAAAGTATTTTCCATTACATTTCTCTGTATTTCATTTAATCATGATTAAAATTAGGGCGAATCATCGTATTATGTATTTACTTGAGGACAAGTTATCACAAAATACTACTTCAAGTTTTTTTTTTTCAAGCAAGCTTATGTATAAAAGACAGTAATATCTTCATTCCAACTAGGAATTTTAAATCTCAACTCCATATCATGATGGCATAGAACAAAATTTAATGAGATATTATTTCATTGTAGATTATAGTTTCATAGTTTTTCATAGTACTAGTTTTCCTTTCTACGGAGCAAGGTATTTTATGTAGAAGCATGCATATGCACTAATATCGTGAGTATGCATAGACTAAATTTGAGATCAAATTTATCGGATTAGAAGGACTTCCAATGCTATTACTTGTTAATTTCATTTTTCAAGTGTAATTTTCTTTCTCAAACAATGTGGTGTGTTTCCTTTCTACAATAGTGTTTCAATTCAGAGTTTATTTTTTATCAATTTTTCCAACAATGAGGGTTGCGATTTATGGAAATGAGAATTACACGATAATTTCTAAGATTGATTGAGATATATTTGGATTTGTGAATATAGGTGATGTAATTACCTATTTGTAGAACCATATTAGATAACCTAATGCAAGTTAAGAATTTGTGGCCTACAAATACAATGCATGAAATCTCACAAGTAAATTGGAAACCTGGTTGATAATATTAAATGCATAAGTGTTCTTTGTCCAATATAAAACATATAGAAACATTTCAATAAGGTTGAATTTCTTATGTTTGAATCCATTATTAAACAACACAACCCCTCTGCCAATTTACACCAATTCTAGATATTATATAGATATTATAAAGGATATATGATTTCTTACATTGATTTGTCCTTGATTATGCCACCAATTCCCATGGATTTCATAAATTACTACTATCGAATATACCCTTTGTATGATATTATTAAGCCCTACATTCCTTAAATATGTTATTTATGCCCTTACTTATGCACCTTTCACTAGTTCACCATAATTTAATAAGGACATAATCCTTTACATTTCTATTTCACCCTTAATCGTTGGTGGAGTGTTAATTTAGGGAGGCGTTGATGGATGCAAGAATTTGTTTTACTAAATGTTTAAGAACATTTAGGGACCTTATTACCATGAGGAAATATTAGCCTTGGCAATTTTTTTCTCCATTTAAAAATTTCATCATTACATCTTAATATGCAAAACTAAGATAGTTATGAATTTGTACCCTATGTCCTTTATATTGAGCTTATTAATGTTAAATGGGAATTATGCCCATTGGATCATATCCTCCAAGATTTTGACATAGAGTTTTTTTATACCCAAGAGTAAGAAAAACTTATCCCTCACCACGGTTTATTTTCAACATCCCACTTGGTGCATTATACCCACCATTGAATTAAAAAATGTTGGATGAAATTTTGTTCATCGTATCCATGGATGAACCTTGGTGCGTTCACATTTAGTTTATTTTTGAACCTATAAGTTTGGTACTCATTTATCCCATGATTATTGATGTCATATTTGATATCAAGTTTCTCACTATATCCTCATTTGAGATGATATTTATCATTAAGGAGTTAATACCTTGTTATGACATAGTCTCATCGATGATGAGGTGTAGGTTTTGAATGCCTACCATAATGGTGCATGGGGTGGACACTGCCCAAATGATTATTTTCAAAGGTTATTTTTATCCTACATTATTCACAAATTACATACAATTTGTTTCTAAGCATTATACTCATTTCCAAATTCATTCCCCTAAGGCACATCCTCCTCTAGCAGTGTTGCATTCTATCATTACCACTAGTACATTTTGAAATTGGGCCACTGATTTCATGGAGTGTAACCCTTCCGCTTTTGGTAGTCATAAATAAATTATTGTTTTCATCGTTTACTTTGAAAACTAGGTTGAATCCATGCCAACGTTCAATAACACCATGGATACTACAAATAATTTATTTTTCAACAATGTTATCACTCAATTTGTTGTCCTGAAATAATTGGTTTTTTACCATATCCAACATTTTGAAGATGAAATTTGACACAAGGTAGCTTCACTATTAAGTTATAAGAACCAATATAAGCATAAAACAACTTGTATCATATTCTCTTCCTTTCCTTATGGACCTATAGGACTTTTGAAAAAACTACAACTAGATTTACACCATTCCACCTCATCCATGGGGAGGAGGTAGTCTTACTAACTGAGTGTTAAATCTTGTCCCTCCATTTAGCTATAACTCCCCCAATACCATAGGTATTCTTACTAATTGAGTGCTAAATCTCATCCTTCCATTTAGCTACAAACTTCCCCATAGTACCACCCCTTAAAGTAGATACTAGTAACTTTGGATCATGGCATAAAACACTACTATACTTCCTTGCAAGCCATTGAACTGGAAAAATAATAATTTCAATTATCAATATGACAACAAGATCCACCCTTGTGTCTTCTGTGAAATTTATCTAATCACTATGTATGAACAAGTACATCATATATTATGTTGGTGTGACTTTGAAGAACTATGGATGGGCCCTTACATTGTCAAACAATGTTTAAGTAAGAGGGGAAATCTACTTGTAAGGCATAAAGAGAGCTTCTCCCTAACCTTTACAATGCGCTCTACCTTAGAAATTTTTAACCTTGATTATTTATTTAGAGCATCATAGTATCTCTTACATAGATTAGATAGTACTTTTCATACCTTTTGTAAATTTTGCATCTCATCCGTTGTTTTATTTCAAATTTCCAATGGACCACTTGTCTTATTTCTATATTAGTTATGTCAATGGTGCAAGTAATTATTCGAGAAATCTAGAATCCACATCCACAACTTGAGTTCTATTTTCCCCATGCATTCCGTTATCCTTTCTAGTGATGTTTGAATTAGTCTTTCCACCAACAATCATGCCAAATATGTTATCATGATCAGTTTTTAGTCAATTCCCTTGACCGTCACATCTATCACCTTAGTTTTTGTCTCAATTTTCAACTTCTATTCATACAATTGAATGTCATTTATCATGTGTGTAACCCTTTACTATTTAGAAGTATTTAAGAGTTAATTTTTTTGTGTGCTCATTTTAATTAGATCCATTTAGCCATGTTCTCATAAATAAAAAAAATGTTTTCATAGATATTGTTACAAATAACATCCTAGATTGGAATTTAGCACATGCATATAGAAGAACACAACATTTTTTCATTTATACATAATCATCATAACCATGTGTAGACCATGATTGGCACTCCACACTTATATTCATATTTTTATATCAAAAAATGCACCCATATTTCATATGTATCTATCCTTTTACATACCAATTCATAATAGGTCCCTTAATTATAAATTTGATGCATGCAACATTCCAAAATATGGAGGCATAAGGCCCACCAAACTGCCTATTTCTCCATCCCCAACAAATCGAGGATTGTGAGTGAAGGGAACTTTGATCCCCCCTAGATAAATTTCCTACTTTGATCATTCATCTAAAAGAATTTTTTCATAGGGGCATTAAGTTACATCTATTTAATTGAATTGGTATGCATTTATTTTTTTTATTTGATCACCTTTACACTTTGGTATTTTTTTATTTTTGTGTAGGAATTCACCATGGATGTCATTTTTTATCTATGGAAATCAGTCTTCTTCAAGTATAATTTTCTTTACAAACATTTAGCAGAGCTTATTTAAATTTAGTTTGTTGCATTATTTTTTCATTCCCCTTGGAATTTTCTGGATGGTCACCTCCACTTAGATAGATTTTTTAGCCCATTCATATTTTTCTTTTATCTTCTACCTAGGAATAGGACATTCCCTCCATAGACTCCTATATGAGTGACCCTTGTTTAATTTTGATGCCCATGTCATTCAATCCTTATTAGGATTCAGACTCTAGTTTGTCTATGTCCTAGAGTTGAGCCTCGTGCATTTATTTTCACCATGTTGGCAACCTTACCCCTTTAGACTGCCACTTTTATGGTTGGTATTTATTTAATTATCACACCTCACAAGCCCTCCACTTTATCCATGCTATAACAATTATTCATTTTTATTCCACCATTCACCCACCACTAGAAAGATTCTTATTAATGCCCTTATTCCTATTTGGTTCCATTTTCAATTTCCACCTTCAACATTATAACCATTTGGATTTTTATCAAAACATTTATCTCCCCATTTCCATTTTATAACCCCTTTTGGTACCCCACTTGGGATTCATTTTATATACTATGTCTGTTGAAACAATAGTTAGATTTGTTGTATCCTCCTAGCACACCTATTGATTTTTCCCATCCTTTTAGTGCCCATTTTGAAATACCAAGAGGATTTTTTTCTTCTAAACCATTATACTCCATTTTTTCTCCTCCTGACACCCTTTGGAAATACCAAGAGGACCTTTTTATCCTTCAACACTTGTTTTAGTTACGGTAGAATCCCTTTATTTCCCTTGTTCATAGTATCTATGATAAGTCACCCTTATGTCCCATGGATTTTGTACAATTCCATTTGAGTCTTGTTACAATTTTCCCTTGCCTCTACCAATTTTACTCTTCCCATTTTGTTGAGTCTTGACTTCTAGTTTCCCCAATGGTTCGCTAATATGTATATGAAAATCCTTTTTATTCATTGTTTATTGTTCTCCCAAAAATGATTTCAATCATTGTTAGTTAAACCTTTCCATTATGCTCTAAACAAAGCAACTCTTAAGTCTGCCTCTCATTACCTTCCCATTATCCATTGGTATTAGTATTTGTTAGCTTCAATCTATTATTCACCTCCTACTAGTTTTAAGGATTCCCCATTTCCTTGACTCCAATGGGCCTTTCCTTATTGAGTTCACCACCTCTATTCTAGGGGTGTAGCTTAGATGAAAATATTCATTGGACTCATATTTCTCATTGGTGGGTGCCCTCAGATCAAACATGAAGAGCCCTAATTTTTTTTAACATGGTTTTTATTTCATGTACTAAACTTTAGCTCATTATCACACATTGAGATATGCACACTTGGTGGTTTAGTGATTCAATTGATTGCACCAATTTCTCATACATGTGTGAGTTTTTTCAGTCCTCATAAGGAGGTTTCCATTTAGATGGATCCCCACATGTTTCGTTATTAGTATTTTATTCTATATATATAGCTCCACTTGAGGTGATCTATTTGTTAGGACTTAAGAGTTCCTCCTGCCCATAGTCACCATGGAATTATCACTTATCTATACCAACACCTTGATTCTATGGGTTAATTTCATGTACCACATTCCCATATCCTTGCTAGGGTATTTTTAGCGATGAAATTTAACCAATTGGTTATATTTGGCCATTGTATAAAAAATAGTCACCATTCTATAAAAAATTCACCTATTCTTTTGCATAAATATGATTAAATTTTATAATAATTTCCAAAAAATTACAAGTCTTAATTATAAATTATATGTTTTTCATTGAATATTCACCTACACACACATATGTATGTATATATCTATGTATGATTTTTCGAATTGAAATAATCACCTATAATATTATACACAAGTATAATATTTGAATCCCTAAAAGACATCACACCCCATTTTTGATGGGTTACCTTAGATCATCTTGAGAGAGTTCTGATCATTCTCAAACTTAGTAGGATCTCATGTGCTCACATCCAACTCATTTTTACAAAATTGATATTCATACATATATCCATGACCCAAAATTAGTCGTAGTACCTTTGATTTTATTGGCTTGGTTCAACCATTCTTAGAGCCATTCATTTGAGCTTCCCTCTTGCTATCTATTTTAGATATTTAGGCCCCCTTTCCTAATTAGCAAGGATCCTTAGGTAATTTCCTTCTCCTTCCCTCATGACAAAGACCATCAATTCCTATGTATCCAAATTAGTTCCAATATTGATGCTTCTATGTTGGAACTAACCCTTTTGATCTAGGAACTCATATGTAGGACTATTTATCTCATTGTATTTTATTTTGGCACCTTCTTTCCATCCTCATGTTGTATTATATTGACACCTCATTTTTTTCACTCACATGGCCCCTTTATGCTAGACACACCATTATGTCATTGGTATGATAGATCTCCATGAGTATGTGTCTACCTACCTCATCCTTATTGTGATCTTGAACACCAATCACTTTTTGACTCTATTGTTTACAAATGGCACTCCACAAAATATTTCATGGTTGGTACTTCTTCCTTGGAGACCCTTCTCCCTCCTTTCTCTTCTTAGAGGATCGTAAAAAGGAAATTTTAATGTATTTCAAGCATATAATTTTCTTCTAACCTTAGGTATTAGTGAGGACCTATGACATTTACAAAATTTCACCAAAATACATCATCAAACAACATTTTTTCCACCCATTTCACCACACTTTACACATCCAATAAACTATAGAAACTTTTGAGACAAATTTGAATTTAGATTCATTATATATAGTACATAAAGTAGATTTCAGTGATGGAAATGTAGGGTTGTCACTTAAAGCGAATTTTGGTTATGGACCTTTAATGAACATCACTATTGATCATATCCCCAAAAACTACATGCATTGGTAAAAACCACAATAGTCAGAGTTTTCTGGAAAGGGAAAGTTGTTATAAGTGGGAATTCTAGACCCTAATTATTTTATGACCATATCGAGGGTGTTTAACTACTACCACTTTTATTATAAATAACGACTTGAGGTATTTCATATCATCCATCCATCTACATATGGTAACTACATGTTATCAAAGCACACCAAGGATCTTAAGGACTCCTTCCTATTGATAGCATGTTTGGATATTCATGTTACTTGCAACCGAGGGGATCAACGTACACTTCGGGAGAAATTGACCCTCCAAAGGAATAAATTAAGGAGCAAATTATTCAACAAATATTCTTCACATGTGACACTATGCATGTTTTCCATTGGAAATGAAGTGATTATTTCCATTCTTTATATTAGTATATTCATTCTTATAGTTGTAGTTTGTTCTTTTTATATGGATAGAATATGGTTTAAAATATTGTAAATCTTATTTGTATTGTGGATTTCATGTTTCAAATTCATCTTTGTCTTTTTCTATGTCACAACCCTTAAATCTAGTAAATTTCCCACGCTTGTTACATTTTACCGCCAACATAAAGCCATAACAATGAGCTATATATCGTTTCTAGAATAATTTTTTATACTTACTACATAAAATACAATATTTTGGGTGGGTGGTTGGGGCAGGTCATAAATAGGAGAATAAGTTGTTGAGGGGATTGGAAAAAAAGGAATCTATCCATTTTGATATTAGGTATATTAGGTGTCGCCTTTATAAAATTCAGTTAAAACCTAATAAGTGAGTTTTCGCCATCACATCTGGTCGATTGTTGGGATTCATCGTGTCTACGGAAGGGATTCACGTAGATCCCTTCAAGGTTGAGGTAATACTTCAGTTTCCTCCCCCATCTTCTATTCGTTAGCTTCAAAGTCTACAAGGAAATGTCAATTTCTTAACGATATTCATTGTTAATTATGCCAAGGTGACGAAAGGATTTATGAAGTTGTTAAAGAAAGGAGTTCCATTCTTTTGGGATGACTTTTCTCAATGCTCATTCAATTCTTTGAAAAGGCATTGACCTCTGCTCCATTATTGAGTCCACCTTATTATAGCAAAGACTTTCTTTTATATCTCACTGAATCATAATCTACTATGGGCATGGTTTTAGTTTAGGAGGATGATGCTCTTTGTGAGCATATTATTTACTACCTTAGTCGAGGCTTGGTGGGTCTGGAAATTGTTGATTAGCGGTTGTCATTGATTTCAACCCAAGCAGCACCAGGAGATACCCCTTTATTGCGTGGGAATTTTGACCTACCAAATTAATATATTCTAGGTCAAGAATGCTTTTGATGGTTTCTATTTGTTGATATGTTTCCGTTGATATATGGCACGTCACGTAATTCTTCACGGTTTGAGAGATATTCATGTTTGAAGTTTGTACCCCTAGTTAGTGGGCTAAAACCCCATGGGGTTGTGGCATGGGTCATTGAAAAGTCATAATTAATATTTTTTAAGCTCCTAAAATCCCTCCCACATTTACTTGTTGAAGCCCCTCTCAACCTAAGCATTTATATAAATTGTGATCCTCATATCCTCCTTATGCAAGGGATTTCTCCATTGAAACAGGTCATCGTGGCATTGTCACTCTAACACGTTTTCGACGAAGGTTTAGGAGCTCAAATTTTTATGAGGCAAAGAAGAAATCCTAAGGAAGCTCCTGTGACAATTTCAGATGAAGTTGCGCAATATTTAAGAAGATATGATCTGTGGAAGTAAGTGTATTTGCAGGCTCCTGAAATTCATCTCAAAGAAGTGACCTTGGGAAAATCGTCATAACTCTCTCTCTGAGTATTGGATTGGAATTCTGTAAAAAGTGGCAGATAGTGCATAAATGGTAATTTTCTATCTATAAATTTCAGAGCTGAATGAAGAAACAGTGACACGTAGCACGCCGTACAAGTTTTCTCTACTGAAAAAGTCCATAATTAGGGCATTATGAGAGATTGGGCATAAATCTCTCTTGAAGAATATAAATTGGGTCAGACCTGTGGCATTGGAAAGAAGACTCAGAGGACTACTATGGGACCAAAAATCACTTATTGGGGATCTGAAATAGCAGAGATACACCAGATTCAATATCGAGCTCCTAGAAGGTGAGAAAAATCTAGATCATGTGTTGTCAAAGGCTACAAAGGACCAAACTTTCTAGGGCAGCAAAGCAAAGCAAGGTGCAGTAGAGGGTAGCATGACAAGAGGAACAACCAAGATGTAGAACAGTAGCAAGAATTTCATCACATGAAGTCTTCAAGTGGGTAGCATTGCATACAATTACTGTACAGGTATCATTGTACTAAGTCATTGTAAATACATTATTGTAAAAATTGTTCTAGTGTCTATCTGCCAAGAGTTGAAGAGGCAGTTCCGGGAGGTCTAGGATCATCATTAGGGGGTTGTGTCATAGTTGGGGTTATGGTCTAGTTTGTCTTCTTCTTCTACATCATTCTATATCATTGTAAAGTGGACCATTTTCCCTGGTACGGGAGTCTATTCTTCTTTTATTCTTCTACAGGGTGGTAGGGTGGTGGTAGGGTGAGTTGTAGCTCATTGGGTGTTGGGGCATCCATTCAGTTGACTACTGAAGAATCTCGGGCGTTGGAGCGTCCATCCAGTGGGAGTTGGAGAAGAATGATTTTCTAGATTCGAAGAAGTTGGAGCTTTATTTTCAATTGGAGTTGAATATTAAAGAATTATTAGAAAAACATTAGGTGGTTTTTTTCCTGGAGTGGGTTTCCACCTTAAAAATTGTGTGCATTTTTGTTCCTTTTTTTTACTGTTATCATTTTACAAACACTAATAATAATTGAATATTAACTAATGCTTTGATTGAAATGAATATTGATTCACCCCCACCCCCCTCTCAGTATTTCCAACAATTGGTATCAAATCTTGGTTCCTTCAATAGAATTTTAACAACTGGAAGGAGGTCATGGAGCATACTAAAAATGGTGTACCTTTGTTCAATTGAAATAACTATGCACTCTGGAAAGGAAGAATGGAGGTCTATCTCTTGGCGCAAGGTTACGAAGTATGGGACACTGTTCAAAATGGATTTACATCAACCGCATATGAACAAGGTAAGAATAATTTGATAAATGATGAAAAAGAAAAAAATATATTATCAGTGGACTTATTGAATGTGCTTATCATAAGGTGTTGGTTGTAAAACTGCCAAAAATGTATGGGACAATCTTGATAATATATATGCAGGTGACTTAAATTTCAAAGAAGCAAAGCTTCAAATCTATAGAGCAAAATTTGAGCAACTCAGAATGAAAGAAGGTTGCAACATTGTTGCATAATTCCAATACGTTGATAAAATGACCAATACTCTGGAAGGATTGTGAGAGCCAGTTGACGAGATATGAAATATTCTTAGAACGTTACCAGGGAGATTCAACCCAAAGGTATCAGTCTTAGAATACAGTGAAAATCTGGACAAACTCCGCAAAGAGGAATTACATAGAGTTATCATAGCATATGAAATGAGACTTGATGAAGAAGAGGGTACTTCACATATAGAAACTGCATTCGTTGCATATAAGAAAACCAATAAGGACAAACAACCTTCAATTGAAAAGACATGCACCTGCAAGTGTGAAGAAAAGGGAGATGATGGAGAAGGTCTTTCAGATGAAGAATATGATTACTTTACGAGAAAACTAAAAATTGGTAAGGTAAAATTAAAAGGTAAAATTCCATTGATATGTTTCGGTTGTGGTGAGGTTGGGCATTTCGCAGCAAAATTTCTGAACAAAAGTGATGGCAACTCAAAAGGAAAGAAAGGCTTTAAGAAATTCAAGAAGCAAGAAGAAAGGAAAGGATCCAAAAGGAAATTTCTCTCTAAAGAAGATAGTTCATCATCTGATGAAGACAGTAATAGCGAAGAAGAAGCTAAAGAGAGAGTATTGTTTATGGCCAATCATAATAAACAAGAGGTATCAAACAATGAAGAAGAGGGGTTGACCATAGAAAAATTTTCTAAAGAGGCAATCAGGCTTATAAAAGAGCTCAAGGCTGAGAAAATTCATTCCAATACTCTTGAAGAACAAGTTCAAGGTCTCAAAATTGAAGTTGAAGAACACAAATGTATTGAAGAGTCACTTCAAAAGAAGTTGGAAGAAAGCAACCAAGAAATGGAATCATTAGAAGCTGAAGTAGTCTCGCTGTGTAAGGAAGTGAAGAAGGGAAAAACTGTCCAAAACTATGCCAATAGCTCAAGGGCATTGGAAGAAATCATCAACAATCAATGATCTTACAATGACAGAACTGCCCTCGATTACAAAGAAGAATAAGCAGGACCTTCTACAACAAAATACAATGAACCTATCAGATATGACATGCATGTAGACTTCATTGGACAAGATTCGCAAGAACATCCTTGGAAGATGATTCCTCAACGAAGATTTCCATCCAGGTAACAACATATTTTTTATGGCTATTTTTATTCATGTGGAAAATTTGGTCATAAAGCAGTAGAATGTCGCACGTACCCTAGGAACCAATACAATTCCAGGAGATCCTTCAAATATGAACCTCCCAAGGTTCAATGAAACATCGATAGATTTGAAAATTTTAAAAATAATATGGAATGTTAAAAATTTTAGAACTTTGGACTTATAGCCAGAGACTACAGACTTGAAAATCCTCCAGAAGAATCTTCGAAGCCACAGAATGAACGAACATGGAAGTAGAAGAAGACTAATAATTGTGCTCTCACTCTCAAGGCTCAAAACAACAAAGATGTGTGGTATTTTGACAGAATTTTCTCAATGCATATGACTAGAGATAGAAGGAAATTTGTATCTCTAAAAGAGAAGAAGGATGGAACCGTATCCTTTGGAAATGATGGATCTTAAATTGTGATAGAATTAGGTACCGTCACTCTCGAAAGAAAAGATGTTATAGCCAAGAATTTTCTATTGGTTGAAAACATGAATCACAATCTGATCAGTGTTGGACAAATGTGTGATCAAGGACACACAAAGCTATTCAACACCACAAAATGTGAAATCAGGAAAGGCAGGTATGGTAAAATTGTGGCTACAGCAAGCCGAGCTCCAAATGACATATATGTTCTAGATGAAGCAACTAAAGCATGTTTACTAGCTAAAGAAGATGAAAGCTGGTTATGGAACAAACGAATGGGTCACATAAACTTTTACAATCTTGTTAGGATAAGAAAAAAGGAAGTAGTACGAGAAATGCCGAAAATCTCAAAACCTTCCAACACAATGTGTGAGGCCTGTCGGCATGGCAAGCAAACAAAAGTCCAATTTAAAACAGAAGAACACTTTGCATCACATCCATTGGAATTGATACATATTGATCTATGTGGTCTTGTGAGAACAAAAGGCTTAGATGGATAATTATATTTCATGTTAATGATAGATGGCTATACCAGGATGACAGCCTTCAGTTTCCTAAAGAGAAAATCTGAAGCATTTGAGTGCTTTAAGATCTACAAGGAGTTGGTCGAAAATGAAACTGATCTAAAAATAAAGTGTTTGAGATCAGATAACGGCAGAGAATTCATTTCCAAATTATTTCAACAATACTGTGACGAAAATGGAATAAAAAGACAATTTTCAACAGCACGAACACCTCATCAAAATGGAGTTGTTGAAATAAAGAACAAAATAGTACACGAAATGGGTAGAACAATGTTGAAGGACTCAAAATTGGATAAAAAAATTTGGGTTCAAGCAATTGATATAGTAGTCTTCATTATCAACCGAATTCTTCTCAGAAATAATTGCAACAAGACCCCATATGAATTATGGAAAGGAAAACCAGCTAATGTAAAATATTTCAGAATCTTTGGAAGAAAATGTTATATCAAAAGAGAAGATCAAAATTTGGGTAAGTTTGAATCACGTGTTGATGAAGGTATCTTTGTTGGTTACTCACGCAAAAGAAAGGCCTATAAATTTTATAATCTAATACGAAAACAGATAGTGGAGAGCATAAATGTTACATTTGACGAAGATGGTGTTCTAACGAATAATGATGAGGATCTAGAATCTTTGAAACTTGAGATAGAGGTTGAAAAAGACACAGATAAAATTCTGGAACAAGAAGCAACTATCAACCAGGAAGAATTAAATAATGATCATCAAGATATACCATAAAAACAACAAGAAGCTCCTCCAAAGAGAACAAAAGAATGGTTTCAAAAGAACCATCCATCAAATCAAATCATTGGTGACATAAATGAAGGTCGACAGCTTCGTTCATCACAACAAGCTCACATTTCTTTCCTAGCAACCTTTGAGCCTAGTAGTTTTGAGGAAGCCATCCAGAATGAACATTGGGTAGCAGCTATGAAGGAAGAATTGGATCAAATCGAGAAGAATAACACCTGGGAATTAGTTCCGCGACCAAAAGATAAAAATTTCATTGGGACTAAATGGGTGTTCAAGAACAAATTAAATGAAGATGGACAGGTTACCAGAAACAAAGCAATATTGGTTTTCAAAAGCTATGCACAAGTGGAAGGAATTGATTTCGACGAAAAATTTGCACCAGTTGCCAGAATGGAAGCCATCTGAATGTTTCTCGCCTATGCATGTTCAAGAAAAATAAAAGTCTACCAAATGGATGTTAAGTCAGCATTTCTGAATGGAGAATTAGAAGAAGAAGTTTACATTGAACAACCTGAAGATTTTCTACTATCAGAAATAGAAGACTATGTTTGCAGGTTAAAGAAGGCTCTATATGGTCTTAAGCAGGCTCCCAGAGCATGGTATTCTTGTCTTGATGGATATCTATGTCAACAAGGGTTCAAGAAAGGTATTGTTGATAGAAATATTTATGTACAAATAGATAAAGATAATTTAACAATCGTTGAGGTATATGTGGATGATATAATATTTGGTAGCAATGATGATCAACTAAGTAAGAAATTTTCTACAAATATGCAAAGTGAGTTCAAGATGTCTTTACTTGGTGAGCTGACATACTTCATAGGGCTTCAAATATCTCTACAAGAGAAAGGAATATTTATATGTCAAGCCAAGTACATCAAGGAAATGATTAAGAAATTCAAAATGGAAGATTGCAAACCCGTACTTACTCAGATGGTAACAAGTTACAAATTGAGCATAGACGACTCATCTAAGGATGTGGATCAGAGGTTGTACATATCTATGATTGGTAGTCTTCTATATGTAATAGCTTCCCAGACAGATGTTATGCAAACAGTTGGACAAGTAGCAATATTCCAAGCAACACGAAAAGAATCACATATTATTGTTGTCAAAAGAATTCTTCAATATCTAAGGGGCATAGAAGAATATGGCTTGTGGTATCCCAAGAGTAAAAATCATTATTCAAGCCTTTACAGATGCATATTGGGTAGGAAGCGTTGATGATCATAAAAGTACTAGTGGAGCAGCATTCTATCTAGGTGGTTGTCTTGTATCATGATTGAGAAAAAAGAAAACCTCAATCTCATTATCTACAGCAGAAGCAGAATACATTGCAGCAGCAGCATGTTGTACTCAATTCCTTTGGATGAAACAAACTTTGCAAGATCTTCAAGTACAATTCAGTGAGCCTATTCCCATATTCTGTGAAAACACTAGTGCCATCATCATCTCCAAGAATCCTGTCACGCATTCAAAAACAAAACACGTTCCGATCAAATATCATTTTGTTAGAGAACAATTCACTGAAAATAATATTAAGATTGAGTATTTTGGTACAAAACAACAAATCGTTGATATCTTCACTAAACCTTTACCTCGTGAAGCATTTGAATATCTTCGCCAGAAGCTTGGGATTCTCCCAAGTTCTCATTAGATTTTCCTTATGCACAATATAAAGGGGAGTGGAAGTGTGTACAGGTCCGCAGGATGGTTGTGTGTCAGGGGGAGTTACCCTTTGCCATTGATGTGAAAGGGGGATAGAATGTTGTAGGAAGAGGTGTCATGATCGCAGGGGGAGTACTTGTGTTGCCATCAATGCCAAAGGGGGAGATTGTTGATCAGCGGTTGTCACTAATTTCAACCCAAGCAAGACCAAGAGATACCCATATATTGCATGGTAATTTTGACCTACCAAATTAATATATTCTGGGTCAAGAATTCTTTTGATGGTTTCTACTTGTCAAGATGTTTCCGTTGATATATGGCACGCCACATAATTCTTCACGGTTTGAGAGATATTCATGTTTGAAGTTTGTACCCCCAATTAGTGGGTTAAAACCCCATGGGGTTATGGCATGGCTCATTGAAAATTCATAATTAATATTTTTTAAGCTCCTAAAATGCCTCCCACTTTCACTTGTTGAAGCCCCTCTGAACCTAAACATTTATATAAATTGTGATCCTCATATCCTCCTTATGAAAGGGATTTCGCCATCTGAAACAGGTCATCGTGGAATTTTCGCTCTAACGTTTTTTCTAAAAAGGTTCAAAAGCTGAAATTTTTATGAGGTGAAGCCAAAATCTTGAGGAAGATGTTGTGAAAATTTTAGATGAAGGTGCACAATATTTTCGGAGATATGATCTATGGAATTCAGTGTTTGTGCAGGCTCTTGAAATTCATCTCAAAGAAGTGACCTGGGAAAATCGTCATAACTCTCTCTCTGAGTATCAGATTGGAATTCTGTAAAAAGTGGTAGATATTACACAGAATGAATTTTTCTATCTATCAATTTTAGATCTAAATGAAGAAACAGTGATAGGTGGCACACCGTACAAGTTCGCTCTACTGAAACAGTCCATAATTAGGGCATTATGAGAGATTGGGCATAACTCTCCCTTGAAGTATCCAAATTGGGTCATACCTGTGGCATTGGAAATAAGACGCAGAGGAATACTACAAGACTGAAAATCACATATTGGGGATCTGAAATAACAAAGATACACCAGATTCAATATCGAGCTCCTAGAAGGCGAGAAAAAGATAGATCATGTGTTGTCAAGGGCTGCAAAAGACAGGCTTTCTAGGGAAGCAAAGTAAAGCAAGGTGCAGCAGAGGGTAGCATGACAAGAGCAACAACTAAGGTGCAGAACAGTAGCAAGAATTTCATCACATGAATTCTTCAAGTGGGAATCACTACATACAGTCACTGTAAAGGTATCATTGTACTAATTCATTGTAAATACATTATTGTAAAAATTATTCTAGTGTCTATCTGCCAAGAGTTGAAGAGGCAGTGTTGGGAGGTCTAGGATCATCATTAGGGGGTTGTGTCATAGTTCGGGTTATGGTCTAGTGTGTCTTCTTCTTCTAAATCATTCTATATCATTGTAAAGTGGACCATTTTCCATGGTATGGGAGTCCATTCTTCTTTTATTCTTCTGCAGGGTGGTAGGGTGGTGCTAGGGTGAGTTGTAACTCATTGGGTGTTGGGGCATACGTCAGTTGACTACTGAAGAATATCGGGCATTGGAGCGTCCAACCAGTGGGAGATGGAGAAGAATTATTTTCTATATTCTAGGAAGTTGGAGCTTTATTTTCAATTGGAGTTGAATATTAAAGAATTATTAGAAAATAATTAGGTGGTTTTTGTCCCGGAGTGGGTTTCCACCTTAAAAAATGTGCACATTTGTGTTCCTTTTGTTTACTTCTTTCATTCTACAAACACTGATAATAATTGAAGATTAACTAATGCTCTAATTGAAAGGAATACTAATTCACCCCCCCCCCCCTCTCTCAGTATTTCCAATAGAACTGTGGTATTCTCCCATTGAGAAATTAGCTTTGACAGTTGTCCATCATGTCCAGTATAAATCTTTGTGTATATATATACAAAATATACAAAAATCGAAAAATCATGTCTTACAAAATTAGGGCTTATGCTCGATCATGTTCATCATAAAAAAATATATATATTACAATCAGCCGATCAATAAAATTTATCCCTGTGGGCCTTACGCAGGATAGGTGTTCTGGAAGAAAACTATAGTTGTCACCACACAACGGAACAGCCACACCCAATCCCGTGGTGCTCCAACCACACGTCTTTGTATAGCCTCTGGGAGGTCCTCTATGGAAACCATAGGGGCTTTGCAAGTAAAGCTCTCCAAGTTTCTCTGTATAGCATGGAGGGTCCTCCCTGGGTCTTCTGCAACATCCTTAGCTTCTCCTTTGCGGCGCCTATGCCTTAGGAAGCCCTCATGTCTCATTGGTCCCATGTCTGCAACATGATCCATAAAATTTGAAAGTCATATTGTCCTACCCAAAATATTTTTCATTTTCATATAATTTGAAAATAAAAAAATCATTATGCGATCTTACCAATCGCCCCCCATGTTGCACCAGATGGAAGGATAAAATATGGATCTCCCCTGAAATCCATGCCAGCATAGGGATAGTACTCTACTGCGATGAATTGTTCTCCCCACCAAAGGAAGAACTCATCATCTCAATTAGTCTGGGGCACCTCTCCATCCCCCAGTCCCTTCATCAGATCTACCCACCTAGATATCCATGGATCATGAGGGTTGCTGATGGTAGATATGATCTTGGGGTGAAGCCCTAGAATCCTCTCGAAGAAGAGTGTGCATAGGATGGTACCATCACCAAAATGCTTTGTCTTATTCTTCTGGATTGAACTCAGTTTTTTCTTCAAATTTTTCAATAAGGTTGTGCACCAATCATACAATGTAATCAAGAAATCCATTGTTAGACTCATGCTTCCTCGTCACGCGTGGTGTAAGGAAGCTGATCCGGCTACCCTCACAATGGTGAAAAGAAGTATCCTCATGTGCAAACCTTGCACATCTTAAATTGAGATTTGTGTCCCGACCTTCTGAGTACCCTCAACATAGTAAACACAAATATAATCCTCAGCATTTAACCCTCATGTGGGTCTACAGATTTATTGGTTACCCTCTCCGAGAGAGTCCAGTTATAAAGTAAATTTCTTCAATTTAAATCCTTAGTGGCATCTGATCTATCATGAAACAATCCTCATCTGGATCCCAATAACTTACAAGCATTTCAAGCAATCTTGTGTTCATTTTCATGTTTGGCATTTTGAATAATTTTAATAATCCACATCCCCAAAGTATATCCAAGGATAACTGGTCTTCCATGACCTCATTATGAATAGTGCTATGCTCTCTGTCCCTCCAACTTATGGTCATCTTGCATCATTTCATCCAAAATTCAATTAGAAATTCATTTTAAAATTCTACTCTATGCATACACGAGTCCATTCAGACACAGTCGCGTCTATACATGAGTTCATCATTATGAACCGGCATATACGCAGAGGGTTTTAGAAAAAACATATTTTCTAGGGTGAAAATCCAAAAAAATTTCTTGAATTGATAAATAAATTAATGACTAAGCTGAGTATGAGGCTTACCTGAAAGATTTGGATCGATTCGGTGGGTAATTTCTCTGTTTCCAAGAAGGGGATTTTTTGCTCCAGAGCACTTTTACAATTGCTTCATAACACAAATGACCAAATGTGAGTCCAAAAGACCTATTTATGCCCATAATTCAAAAAAAAATCGCAAATTTCGTTTGTGGTCATTTTTTGAATTTTTTCACGACTATTTAACCTTTTGGCTTGTAAGTGCTGGGATAGGTTATTTTTAGGTCCACTCTGGTGATTTCGAGATGATTCCATTTTTGCTTTGGTTTCATGACCATTGACCTATCATGGCATGTATTTTATTCTGCACTGGCATATAGGTGTTGAGCATTGGAAAAGGTATGAATTCACCATGTATTTCTTTATCTTTTTCCTTTAAACATAACTATTTTTATTCTAAAAAGATGATATATTGAAGGATTATGATAGAATTTCAAAGATTAATGTTTATTGTGAAATTGGCTAAAGATTGTCTTTTATTCTAAACATGAAACAAATGAAGTGGGAAACCACCATTTGAAAGGCAAAGCTAAAGAAGGAGTAGTTGTTGTTCCTCCAGCAAAGGGTTGTATCCAGACAAGAAGGGTGAAATCAGAACGCACAGTTAAAGAAAGGCAAGGAATAGCACGACTACAACACAAGAAGATGAAGCATTAGCTAAAAGAGGAAAATAGAGCGAATCCCGTTGTTCAAATTTTATCTTTGTTTCTTGTATTGTCCGCCGAGTTGTTATAAAAGGCAGCGCCTGTAGAAATCGGACAGGAGGATTATCATTGAAACTTATTTTGTAATTCTATAATTTCATTGATTCTCGTGATTCAAGCAGAGATCGACTGTTTGTAAACACTGTTATGCATGATTAATACATGATTTAGTTGTCGTTCCATCACTTGACTCTGGAGTAGCTCAGCAGTGTTTCCCTAGTGGCTAAGGGCCCGGCCCTGGTGGATCCACTTGCTCTTTTGTATTATTATCTTTCGATTATAGTTGTGTGACGGTTTGCATTTATTTTCATTACAGTTCAAGTTTAATAGTTTATTGCTTTATTGCTTTATAATCTTGGTCTGTTGCATTGTTGAATTGCGTTGTCGTTCCTTTCCAATTTAACAAGAATATTGATCCCTGTATAACTTATCTTGTTATGCTTTAACATAGTTTCGCTGTTCAGAATTTGCTGTTCCATTCCAGTTGTTGTTCCATTCCATTTGTTGTTTCGTTCTGATTGTTGTTCATTTCGGATTGTTGTTCAATAGAATTTGCTGTTCAAATCCATTAGATAGAGTTTGTTGTTCAATAGAATTTGTTTTTCAATTCCATTAGATAGATTTTGTTGTTCATTTCTATTGCTATTCAATTCCAGTAAAATAGATCTATTGTTCATTTCAGTTAATTAGTTTACAATTTATTTCATACCTGCAAAGAGTTTGGTTTTTCTTTTGAAGAGCTTGCCTAGTTTACTTTCATTAGCAGCATTAGTGATTTAGTTCATTTTCCATTTAATTGCTTTAGTGTGGAGTGTAAGATCATCAACTGTAAAGGACATTGGTTATTGCTACCTACGTTCTCAGATTGATTGTCTTGTTCTTATTTGATTTCATTTACATCAGTTGCCAAAGGAAAGAGTTATTACTACTGCATCCTTGACTGATGATTGTTGAGTGAATGATTGGATTTCAGATCATTTAATTTCATGTCATTATAGTTAGATTTCATTTCCGAGCATCCGTTTACTCTTGTATTTATAACATTGTACTACATATTGGAAGCATTACTCTTAGATTGAATTGCAGCCTCAGACTGAGTACACTCTTGAAATAAAAAATCATACCTAGATTGATAATTAATGTGAGATAAATAGGAGTTAAAAAGACACCTTTTATACCTCAGCATTTTGGCGTCGTTGCCAAGGAGAGTTTAGCTATTTAGGAAATAGTAATGTACATTTGATTTTCTCTGCTAGGGAAGAACTGGGTATTAAAAACGGAAGGTAAGAACCTACGTACCAAGCGAGCAACATTCTCATTCATCGTCTCGCTTCACAGCAGAATTGAGTGAAAGTTTTAGGTAGGATTTGAATGACTAGAAAATCTAAATAGAAAAAAATTCCTCCTAAACTCGAAAAACCTAAGGGACCAGTGACCCTTGGGCGAACAACTTTCATCGACGAAATCCTTAAGAAAGCTAAATATCATCCATCAGTAGGATCTAGAAAAGTTACTTCTAGACAACCTATTAGCTCCCTTCATGCCACAAAGTCGCCATCTGTAGCCTTTGCTAAGGTGCATAGCCAAACAGAAGAAATTGAGCAAGATTCCCAAGAAATTGAGAATTCTCCCCTAATTTCTCTGCAAGAAGGGAACTCTAGTAATATCCGTGAAGGAGGAGGAGAAACAAGGGAAACAGAAGAACCAAAATCTCCTCTCTAAGTAAGCCAAACAGTGAGCATCCTAGATAAGGGAAGTGTTGTCAACATCATTCAAAACAAAGCTAAAGGACCTGAATCTCCTCAGATAGTAGGTCAGCAAGAAAAACTCATTATTCCAGACCAAGGAAGTGTTGTCAAGGTCATTCCTACTCCTTCTAGTCAGCCTAGGAATAATTCCCTAGAAATCCCAGAAGGATATTGGCACATATTTGATCAAATGGCCCACAACCAGTAACCACCTCAATAAACTTCCACACTGAAATATCCCATTGTGGACACTGCAGTTAATGCACCTATGAAGGCCATTCCTCTTCAGTATATTCCTACATTCCATGGCTTAACATCAGAAGATCCAGATACATTTATGTTTGAATTCGATGTATTATGTAGAGGGTATGACTATACCACCGATCCCCAAAAGTTAAGATTATTTCCTTCCACATAAAAGGAGTAGCTCTATGATGCTTTATGGGGTTAGGTGGAGGTGTTATAAATGACTGGGATCATATGAAAGCTACTTTTCTAAAGAAATATCAGGATTATTGTAGCACCAGGGAATTAAAAGATGAAATATTTGAGATGACAGCAAAACCTAATGAAACACTCAAGGAATATGTAGAACACTTTCAATACAACCTCCAGAGATCACCCTATGCATATTTACCCTTACCTGATAATCTGTTAAAAACTACATTAATTAAAGGAATGAAGGAACAATGGGTTGAAACATTAAACATCATGGGAATCAGGAAAATTTTGTTGACATTATTAATTTATGTATCAGGAGTTTAAGAGGCAGCACAAGACTAAAATCAGCAGAACGTGACATGACCACAAGGGATAGTAAGACCTCCGGTGGAGGTATAACCCGGATAGAAATTGGCAATCTACTAGAAATTTCAAAACTGATATTCTAGGGACTCTGACAACGCAGCTTGATATGATGCAAGCTAAACAAAAGCAAGAAGAAGTAGAACAAAATTTAGCAATATTCTGCCCTAGATGTAGAAATAAACATAGCCATAAAGAGTGCCCGTTGGATACAGTCCAAGTTTGTGCCATCTGCATGAAAGATCACTCAACAAAAAGTTTCCCCTCACTCCCGAAATTGAAAGCAGTTTACAAAGAAGCGGAAGAATAAACAGAAACGGTATATCTACTCAATCAGTGACGTCAATGGCAACCACAACAAACAGGTATGCCCATTGATCCATCCTCTTCTTTTCAGTCTCCTCAGTATAATGCTCAGCAATATAATGGAATGTGGCAAAATCAGCCACCCTTTCCCAGTTGGCCACAGCAACCATTTCCTATGCCACCATGGCCAAATCAAAAAAATAAAACCAATTGGCAAAATTTTCCTTACTATCCACCATTTTGGCAAAATAATACATATCCAACACAATGGTCCCCCTCCACCTCGCAGATTCATACCTGACAGTCGAACTGGCAAAGATCTACGAACCAACCAGCTGGAACGATTCCTCTCCCTCCGCCTACACTGCCAGCACCATATACATTGCAGCAAAATCCCCAGACCAACTTAAGACTGCAACTCCCAGCCCAACCCAACCCAAACCCTAATAGTACACCAGTTCAATCTGTTCAAATAATCGAAGCACCAAAACTAGAAACTGAGTTAAGGGAGTGCAACGACCTTCAACTAAGTTCTGGGCGCATAATAGAATCAGAGGGAGACAAAAATGTTCAAGTTGAAAATCCGTTACCTTCAGAACAAACACTCCAAAAGGAGAATGTGGTTATACAACAAACTCATGAACAAGCAACCACCTCTTCTCCACCATTCTCAGAACGATTATTTATACCTCATCCAATAGAAAATCCTGATTTTGATCTTCTAGGAGAACTAAAAAATTTGTGTATAAAAATCCCACTCCTCCAAGCTATCCAAGACATTCCCATTTATGCAAAAACCATCAAATAACTATGTATAAAGAAGCCAAAGAGGAGAACAACAACTAACCCAATTTTCCAAGTAGAGGAGAACAACAACTAACCCAATTGTCCAAGTAGTCGGCACTCTATCTGACTTACTATCAGGAATGGAAGCACCTGTAAAGTATGAGGACCCAGGAAATCCTATAGTTACGGTGCAAATCAATGGAAAATCATTTCAAAAGGCCTTAGTTGATTTGGGAGCTGCAATTAATATCCTAACAACCACCACTTGTCAAAAACTTTGCATTACATCATTAGATCCAACAACAACCTTATTGGAACTAGCTGACCGATCAGTAGTCAAGCCAGAAGGCACACTACATGATGTAATGGTATCTGTAGACTCCTGGGAATATCGTGCTGACTTCCTGATTATCAACCCCAAAAACCAATTAGATGGACACCCTTTGATCTTAGGTAGACCTTAGCTGGCAACTGTTGATGCCTATATTGGCTACCGGCAAGGTAGCATGACTATAACTACAGGGAGTTATGTCAAGAACTTAGCTTTATACCCTCTAGCCCAGCCAAGCCTAAAAATAATAAAAACAAATAGATAGCTTGTATCATATCTCATAGATAACATTAAATCACCACTAACCATAGAAGATGCCCTCGACTTTAAAGATCAAACAGAGGATGACATCATTAACAGTTTTATCAACCAACCAAAAATCGGATCCCATTTGCAATGTCACATGATCAAGGCAGCATTTGATAATGAATAAGATCCCCTGAAATAAATCCAAGAACAATAAATACCTACCACTTATATTTACAATAGAAAAACTATATAGATTGAGCCAGGAAAAACTTTGAACATTAACAAAAATCTGAGTGCTGAACAAGAAGAGGAGTTGGTCCAACTATTGAAAAAATATAAGGGAGCCTTTGCATGGGATTACCCAGACATGAAAGGAATTGATCCCCAGTCATGTACGCACCACATTTATACAGAAAAATATGTTAGACCCAATCGCCAACCCCAACGAAGATTAAACCATCACCTTAAGTATATTGTGAAAGCTAAATTACAAAAACTTTTGGATGTCAACTTTGTTTATCCAATATCTGATAGCAAGTGGGTCTCTCCACTAGTAGTGGTGCCAAAAAAGAATGGGAAGTGGAGGATATGTGTATACTACAGAGAACTAAACAAAGCAACCCAGAAAGACCACTTTCCCCTTCCTTTCATTGACCAGGTATTAGATACATTAGCAGGGAAGAAATTCTTCTCTTTCTTAGATGGATTCAGTAGATACAATCAGATTCAGATCACCCCTGAAGACCAAGATAAGACTAATTTTACTTGTCCCTGGTGGACATTTTCTTACATGGTTTTACCCTTTGGTCTATGAAACGCCCCTGCTACATTTCAGAGGGTCATTCTCAGCATCTTTTCAGATATAATAAATGAAGGGCTCGAAGTATATATGGATGATTTTACACCTTATGGAGATGATTTTGAGCCAGCATTAGAAACATTGGAAAAGGTGTGGCAAAGGTGTATTGACACCAGACTCTGCTTTAGCCATGAGAAGTGCCACAAGATGATGACCGAGGGACTCACCTTGGGTCATTATATCTCAGCAGCTAGAATACAAGTAGATCTAGCTAAAATTCAGATACTTTTGTTAATACCTACTCCCACCACACAAACAGAGGTACATAGATTTCTCAGAATTTCTGGTTATTATAGAAGATTTATAGAGCATTATTCTCAAATAGTTGCACCTCTATACGCACTAACAGGGAATGTTGATTTTAATTGGATAGATAAATGTGACCATGCTTTTGAGGATCTGAAAAATCTTCTATCAACAGCCCCAGTGCTAAGGGGCCCAAATTGGGATTTTCCATTCCAAATTTCATCTGATGCCTCAGACACAGCTATTGGAGCAGTCCTTGGGCAGGAAGAAGATAAAAAACCATATGCAATTTATTATATTAACAAGAATATATCTCCTGTTGAATTAAACTATATTGTGACTAAGAAAGAATTTTTAGCTGTAATACATGTTGTAAATAAATTTAGACATTATATAACTGGGTATCCTGTAGTTTTATATACAGATCACTCTGCCATAAAAATTTTAGCAAATAAACCTGTTACAAATGGTAGAGTCACAAGATGGTTGATTCTATTGCAGGAATTTGACATCACAATAAAGGATCGACCAGGAAAAGAGAATATTGTAGCTGATTTTCTCTCACGAATGCCAAAGCCAACAGATGCAGCAGCAGTCGAGGATCACTTCCCATATGAACATTTGTTTGTTGTTACTGCTAGAACCCCATGGTATGTTGATGTTGCAAATTATTTAGCAGTAGGTAAATTACCTAAGCATCTAACGCCCAATGAACGAAAACAGATAGTACAGCGTAGTACCTGATTCTCTTGGATTAGGGGCTACTTGTTTCATACAGGAGCAGATATGCACATCAGGAGATGCGTCAGAGAGGACAAAATATTTGATATTCTTAAAGCATGCCACGACAAGCCGTGTGGTGAAAATTCCGCAGATCGTAGGACTGGTCACAAGGTTTTACAGACAGGCTATTACTGGCCTACAATTTTTAAAGATGCTAAAATGTTTGTACAAGCCTTTGATAGTTGCCAAAGGGTAGGATGCCTTGGACAGTCCGATGAAATGCCTTTGAACCCATAGTTAGTAATCGAGCCATTTGAGCATTGGGCACTCGATTTTCTTGGTCCTATTAACCCACCATCAAATCAGAAAAAATATATACTAGTTGCAACAGAGTATGTTACTAAATGGGTTGAAGTAGAAGCACTTCCAAGAGCTACAAAGGACTCTATAATACAGTTCATTTTCCAAATATTTTTGCGATATGGCCTCCCTAGGGACGTAATTACAGATGGAGGACTGAGATTTGTAGGTAATAAAATCGCTGCAACATTAAAAAACTACCACATTCAGCACAAAATCATGACCCCACACCACCCACAGGAAAATGGCTAGGTAGAGAGCACGAATAAGGTGATAGAATCTATACTAACAAAAACAGTTGCATCACACCGACGTGACTGGGATTTAAGATTGCGAGAAGCCTTGTGGATGTACCGAACAACATGGAGAAATACCACTGGGTATTCACCATATCAATTAGTATTTGGAAAAGAACCCATCTTTCCAATAGAATTTGAAATTCAAACATTAAGAACAACCCAGGAGGTGGGCTTGGACTTAAATGAAGCCCAGGTCAAAAGATTACAGCAAATCAATGAGTTAGATGAAATTAGGCTCTCTACTCTCCAGCACATTGCATTCATTCAACAGCAGAGAGAAAAATGGCACGACGCCCTCATTAAAGATAAGATATTCCACGAAGGAGATTGGGCACTCCTATATCACTCCAGGTTATAGGATTTCCCAGGAAAACTCCAGACACGATGGCTTGGACCCTATGAGATACAGAAAGTGCATTAAAAAATAGCACCATCACATTGACTACCATTGATGGATCTGGACATTCTTTCAAAGCAAACGGTCATCGAGTATGACTTTACCATAAACCGCTTAATCGGGAATCCTTTTACCAGCAATTACGGGAAGATTCTGCCATGCAGATTCTTGCTAAGGGAGATAACTCCTCCTCAGCACCCATCCACTGAATAATTCCTTTATATTGAAACTTGTACATAATCTTTTCTTTTTACTTTGCTTGTTTTTTGTACAGATTTTATTTCTTAAGTTGTTCCTTTTAAGGAACATTTGATGTTCCTCTTAAGGAACAGCAGTCGTTCCTCTTAAGAAACAGCGTGTTTGTGTGTTTCTTTTTGTTGTTCCTTTCAAAAGGAACAACATTTCCATTGATTATTTTTGTTGTTCCTTTCAAAAGGAACAGCACTTTTGCCACTTGTTTTTGTTGTTCCTTTCAAAAGGAACAACAATTTTTGTCGCGTGTTTTTTTTGTTCCTTTCCAAAGGAACATCAGTTTTTGCCGCGTGTTTTTGTTGTTCCTTTCCAAAGGAACAACAGTTTTTTCCCCCTATTTTTGCTATTCTTTTCCAAAGGAACAGCATTTTTCCCGCTTGTTTTTGTTGTTCCTTTCAAAAGGAACAACATGTTTTTTTGCTGACTGTTTTTGCCGTCCCTTTTCAAAGGAACAGAATTTCCGCGGATTGTTTTTCTATTCCTTTCAAAAGGAACAACATTTTTTTTCCAATTTTTTTTGTTGTTCCTTTCAAAAGGAATAGAATTTTCACAGATTGTTTTTGTTGTTCCTCTTAAGCAACAACAGTTGTTCCATCTAAGGAACAACACTTTTTGAGTGCATTTTTCTTGTTTTAGAACAACATTTTGAGGATTTTTGTAAATTATTCATGACTCTTTTAAAGGCAAACATACAATTTATGCAAGGACACAAAAATTAGAGGTTACTGGAATCAGCAAATCAAGAGAAATTGTAATTTTTAAGAAATTGTTTTGTAGCGATAAGAAAAGGAAAGGACACAACCATCTATATCACTTTGCTGTCTTTATTTTCACTAAAATTAATATGATCGGTTATCTTTATCATGTTGGTTCTTCCCTAAATCTTCATAACTCTCTTTGATTTTTATTTATTGAATAAGAATAAGGGCATACTTTCTCTATTGAGATGTTCAGACTTCTTCCACCATCCCTACTCTTAAGGAGTGTTGATTCATCATCTATACATAAATAGGGAAGTGCCACATGAAAAAAGAAGAAAAAAAATCTCTATATGATTACTAACAATTCTATGATATCGCAGATGGAGGATAGGGGGTCTCATCAAGAGCCAGCCTACCATGATCATAAGGGAGCAGTGAAGTGGCATTCCCATTATGGCCACCTCACCAGGGATATGATCCAATTGAAAACTCAAAAAAATAAAAATTCCTTGGAACAGGAGGTCTCATCACGAGCCGGCCTGCCCACCTGTCACTCCTTCCTGGTGAATGGCATTGTGATTCATCTGGTTCCCAAGCCAGCATAGTGGCCTCCATCATGACATCACACAGCACTTCCCTAGGCATAAATAAAGGATAATGGTTCCAAGGGTGAGAAAGCAACTTTTTCAAGGTTATAGACACTGTAGACATGATGCCCCTTTGTTTGAAACCTCTTATGCATGAAATTTATTTATAAATCGATCATAATGGTTTATGTGGATAATGACTGCATAAGTACTTTTTTCACATCAGCTGTCATTTTCCCTTATTTTCGAATCATTACATAAACATTTCCATATCTAATCACGGTTTCAAAATATGCATCAATTTCAGTAATGCGATAATTTGTTGATCATATCATAAGTATGTATGCCTTTCCATGATGTACAATTGCTATGTAGTACGCTGCTCTTCTATTTGTCGGTCGAGGGCAACCTATCATCTTTCAGGGGGGGCGCAGATGCATTTTAAATACACCTACATGTGGGTCGAATCCCTATGTTCATCAAATTCTCAGAAACAACAAGATTTTAATGGTATTGTGCCGATATACACAAGGTTTTATTCCATTACCATTTATGTGTATTTGTGAAGAATTAACAGTGTGCAGACAAAATGGGAGGACGAGCAGTAAGTAGTGAGCCATAGGTGCTAGCAGTTTCCAACGCTGCATGAGAAATTCTGGAGAGAGTAGGATGGATTACCTACCTCACACGACTGCAGCAACCTCATGAAACAGTGGCCATTGAATTTTTGCAGAACTTGCAGGAAGGCTATTCCATGGTAAGAGGAAGGAAAATAGCAGTAACAAATGCAATAATCGCGGAGGTATCTAGTCTACCAACAAAAGGACCCATATGGACCCATAAAAAAGTGAAACTTCAAGAAGCCATGAACATCTTTCAAGATGAAGGGCAGACCTTGGTCGTCAAAGGAAAAGGAGTCCAGCCGACAACTTTGGGAGAACCATGGACAGAACTGGCGAAAGTAGTACAAAGCTACATCACATGCGATGGAAAAAAGGATGTGGTAAGACCACGCCACCTTAAGTTATTAGCAGTTTTAAAACAAAAATGTGTTGTAAATTTGCCTGCATATTTAAATTTATTATTGCATGATGCAGCCCAGAGCATAAGAAAATTCCGTCATATAACAACGGTGGTAAGCCACCATTGTTTAATCCGATTAATAGTGAGTTACAGCCTTGCCCAGCATTAGACTAGTTGGGAAGAATTGATATTCTCAATTGACGGAGGAACAGCCTTACCTGCCCCAAAACGAAAAAGAGTCACTAGCACGAAAAACAAACCTCTGAAACGTAGACAGTCCTCCAGATTAAGAAGAAACAGGGAATGGTGGGAAACCTTCAGGGTAGCAGCAGCCAACCCGTGGAATTACCTAGTTCTGAAGAAGAGCAACCCCTACAACTTGAAGGAGAAGATCAGGAAGAAGAGCAGCCCCCGCAACTTGAAGGAGGAGAAGATCGGGAAGAAGAAGAAAACAACCATACCAATGGAGAAGAGCAGGAAGAAGAAGAAAACAACCATACCAGTGGAGAAGAGCAGGAAGAAGAAGAAAACAACCATACCAGTGGAGAAGAGCAGGAAGAAAAAGAAATTAACCATGCCAGTGAAGAAGAAAGGGAGGAAGCAGAACCTCCCGTAACCTCCAGCGCAAGCCCACTGCAGAATCCATTACAGGAGGATGAATTGGCCCAAATTTTGGCCAATATGAGTGAATATATACAACCCCACAGTCCACTCAATCTCAGCATTGAGATAGACCAATTGCAGGAACAAGCTGTTACCGACAAAGATAAGGCCGAGGAAATGCCTGATGAAGAAAACCCTCAGGGAACAGCAGAACCAACTAGGGTTAATTCCCCCAAAGAATGTAGCCATGAGCATGGGAACACTAAGGAAGTGTCCCAAACATAAAACATAGAAGTAAGCCTGGGCGAAGGCACGGCCACTAGAGAGCAAACCCTAGCCGAGCAACCAAGTACAAAAAAAGGAATAGTTGTTCCTTCTAAGAAGAAGAAGACAAATGAACTTGAGAAGCTGTGGAGGTGTTGTATGGTACAACAACCCCCCATTTTTAACTTATTCACATCAAATAATGGGGACCCTTTCTATAAAAATTTTGGCTAAAAACCTTTTAGGATTTTTATTAAGTTAATTATCTTACGATTTTGTTAATTTTTCATTCTCTTTAGATTCTTGTTTTGATTTCTTGATTGAAATCAATTTTTTGTAAGCTTCCCATTGATGCTTGTTTCATCTCATTTGGTCAACCGGTTTGTAAATAGCACTCCTTTGAAGTCTAATCAATTATGTCGTCTGGATTAAAAAATGCGTAAAATGTACAATATTCCTTTTTTTATTAAATTAGTTCAATAATGCATTTAGTTTAAATATTAACCCATAGTTAGTTATTACTAATATTTTTCATTTTTTTTTTACTTATACCGTCAAATTATAAATTATCGGGATTTCAGTCATTTATTCCAATTTTCCATTTTTTAAAATAAATTACTAATCTCAAAAAATTTAAAGTGACAAAGTGGTTGTAATTTAGATAGGAAAATCATCATCCAATTTAACATCATTACAATGAAACCAAAACAAAAAACTAATTTTTAATGTTAAATTTTAAATTAATTAAATTAATTATTATATAACTAATTAATTAAATTAAAATTTAATATAACAAATATATATAAAAAATAAAAACAAAAAATTAAAAATTAAAATTCATTGCATAGGAGGTTTTACACTACATAGCATCGGAAGTTTTAAAACCCCGATGAACTCATTTTATGCGATGCCATGAACTTATTTTATGCAATGCAATGAACTCATCTCTATTTGCGATGTGATCAGTCGCATTCATTTCATGCGATGTGATAAGTCGCATTCATTTTATGCCATTGCAATGAGCTACATTCATTTCATGCGATACGATGAGTTATTTAAGTTAATGGTAATGAGTTATTTAAACGAAGGTGAAGCTTTAGTTTTCAAGTTTTAGTTTGATGTAACATTAGTTCAATAGGTATAACGTTAATGTTTAGTTAATTTAGTATTAGTAATGGTAGGTTAGTATATATTAACTTAAGTGGTAGGTAGGTTAGTTTAGTATTAAGTAGTATACGTTAGTGGTAGTGCTGTTTTAAGTTAGTATTCTCATTTGTTAGTTTGAGTTAGGATAATGTAGTTTTAAATTAGTTTTAAAAGTTAGCATTAAGTTAATATTATAATAGTAGGTAGTGTTAATAACGTTAGTATTAAGGTCAGTGTATGTTAGTTAGTGGTAGATGTAATATTAATTTAATATTATGTTAGTGTTAATTTTTAGATTAAAATTAATGTAGTGTTAGTTTAAAAAATTAACATAAGTTAATATACATTAGTGTTAGTTTAGTTTTAGATTTAAATATTCAAAAAATAATTAATTTTAGACTAATTAAATTAATTAACATTTAAAATATAATTAATTAAATTAAATTAATTATTAATTATATTAATATGTTTAATTAATTATATTAGTTAGTTAGATTAATATTAATAATTAGTTTAGTTTATAATTAACAAATTAAATTAAGATTAATTATTAGATAATTTGAGTCTAATTTAGGATTAGATTTTTAATTAAAAATCTGATTTTTTAGCCCAGCAACAGAATTTCCAGATTTATATCAGATTTGACTTATCAACTTTGGAGGCTCATAGATTGAGTTTTACTTAGCCAAATGAGGCCCAGGATGGCTCATTGGAAAGAGAAAATCAAGGAGAACATTTCTGAAGAAGTTTCTTTAACATATTTGATCATTTATTGGGTCAAAAATCAGGCAGAAAATCAAGCTCCGAATTTCTAAAATAAAATCAATTTTCTGAGTTTTGTTTTCTTCATTTTCATTTGCCCAAGCCTCTTTTAATTGCAGATTCATGCATCAATAATATCCTTGATTAATTAAAATCATTATGAGCATCAATAAGAAGATCAAATTTCCTTTTTCTTTTTTTTTTAATAGAATTTGATTGGATTTGTTTTAGTGATAGAAATAATATTTTGATTTTATTGTTGCATCTTAATTCACTTTAATTTCTTTTTGCAGAAAAAACAATATAAGGGATATTGAGAAAAAAATTTCAATCAATGATAAAAATCCACCAATTAAATATTGGAATTTTTGAGCAAATAAAATTGGATTGGACATATTTTTCTTCAAAAAACTCTCTTCTCAAAATACTTTTGGAAGGATTATAAATTGCAGATTGCAAAATGTAAAAGGGGTTGCTCTCCTCTGCAATTCTGAACTTTTAAAAGAATTTCTGTTATAGGAATTTAGAGTTGTAGAAGGGAGGAGAGAAAATTTCATATCTGAACATTATTGAGGGTTTTTTCTTTATATCTTGAATTATGTATGATGGACAGAGTTTGCATTTCTGCAGCTCTAGTTTTGAAAGCAGAAATTCAAGTGATGTAAAATACTGTTAGAGACCAGGATCAGAGAAGCAGATTCAATTAAATGGTATTTTTGGCATTTTTGTATCAAATACCAATTTCATTTTTATGTTAATAAAAATGTTGTTTCATTTTATTTGTGTTTAGGAATTTCTGTTGATATGGATAATTTATCTCAAATTGTTATGTTTCTCTGCTCTTATGAATTAAACTATGATTTCTGAGGAACCATTACTCAGAAATCTGTCTTATAAAACTGATTTATTAAATAGCAATGTGTTGCGAATTTCTTTCACATATTATTGTTTAATTATTAGCTTGATTGATTTGACAATCAATATCATTTTTGTGAATTTCTTCCAGAGTGTTGTTGATTTATTATTTCAATTAAATGGTCTCAATAGGATGTGTTTTGGTACTCATAAATGTCATGTTAATTGAATTTCTTCGTTAGCTTGACATTAATTAAAAGCCAGACATATTTAAATTCTCATCAATTTAATTATCTTGCCCTTAGTTGGGTTAGATCTATATCTACCTAATTAAGATAGGATTTAGATTAGTTTCTTTTGCTTGCATTATAGAATAAATTTGCACTTAGATTAAGTTCTACATTCTTTTAAGTCCTCTTCTCAAAGAGGCAAAATCTTAGTTGTGGTTTGGCTGAACCCAAATCAGCTTAAGGGTCATTCTCCTGCCCAATCAGCAAGAAGAAGTGATCTGATATCCTTGTCTATTGGTAGTTAACGATACATCGTAAACCAATACCGATAGGGAAAAGGTAACTGGACCTAGTTAAACCAGTCGGAGCCACTATAATAAACAACAAAGGAGTTGTATTAAGGTCCAGACCGGGTGGTTATCCCCCAATGTTGTTGCAGCGATTTTCGAGGCTTTAAAATTTTTGGCGCTAGAAGGAGGGCCTGAAACTTGTTGTCTATTGGAGTCTTTTCAATTTTAACATTTTATTTAAATCATAATGGCTCCTCTTAAACTTCCAATTTGGAGTTGTATACATGGACGTGCATCTTCCAATACTCCACCCGAAGTGGTAAGACTCTTGTCTCAGGTAAATTTTAATGGTAAGAAAAAATCTTCTGCTTTTAATCATGTCTTTCAATTTATTCAAAATGTTTCAAATTATGATTTTCAAGGAATTCATAAAGGCATTTTATGCAGAATTTTTACTCTCACATTTGCGGAAAAAGCTAGAAACTGGTGTAGAGCTCTTCCGGTTGCCTCAATTCACAGTTGGGATCAATTCGTTACATTCTTAATTTGTAAATTTGATGGATACGATTATGAATAGGTATGCGATGAAATTGAATATCTACGAAGATTTGAAAATGAGTCCGTTAGAGATTTTAATATTCGATTTCATTTAAATTGTTTAAGATTTAAAGTTGAAGATAAACCTACGAAAGAAGAATCACTAGATTGGTTTGAATATATTTGCTCTCTTTCTCCCATTCCCAATCCATATGAAATTAGTTCAAGCTTTGTTCCATCCCCTTCCAACATAAATGAGAATTCCAACATGGATGTGCAAATAAATTATGATGAAGTGGTCTCACAAAGCTTGGAAAATATTTCTATCTAAATGCAAGAAGACAACAGCATCAATTTTGGAGAAAGAGCTGCCTTGAAATCTGAAAATTCTTCTACATTAAATTCAGAAAATCAGATTGCAAATAAACACATGCAAGCAGCAATCAAAGTGAATAATAAAATGCAAACTATTGTACAAATTTCTGAATTTTTTCATGATGAACAAATGCTGAAAACAGAGCAACAAAACAGCCTTCTTCAAGAAAGTATGAGTATACAAAGAAATGATCTAGAATCTAAAATTTATAATGAACAAAGCGCACAAGATTTCTTGAACACAGAAACTTTTGAATTCATTATTTCTGATTCACATTTTTCCCTTTATCATGATATTTTTAATGTTGGTAATTTCTCCCCTCTTAGTATTAATGATATTTCAGAAAATAAAGAGGATGATGCAAATGAATTACCAATAAATTTTTATTAAGATAGAGAAACAATTATTGATCATTCTTTTACCATTAATGAACATGAATTTTTTATTCCTTCTTGTTTTGATATATTGGACGAAATCAAAGTGAATTCTAGAAAATATTGTGAAGTCATTTATGATAATTACTTTGATATCAAGGATGTTGATTTCTATTCTACTCAAGAGAATCCTCATGATAAAATTCAAGTGACATCTGTGAATGAGGAACATTTCAATTTAGAAATTATTCCAACCAATCCTCATTTTGGAGCAGGAAATTATCTTCATGATTTCACCATTCAAGAAAACATTCCAATTTATGATTCATATTATGATCAAACTCCCACTCCTTCTCATAATCATAATTCTCTTTCTAATTCACAAGTTGGAATTGGCAATTATTCAAATTCCATTATTCTCGCCAATCCTTGTGAAAAAAAAAACTATTTCAAAACAATCTCAATTGTGCTGTAACATTAGTTGTACCAATAGTGATTTCACTTTATTTTTTCTTTCATACTTATTTTGTTCAAATTTAGATTTGTTTTCTGATTTTATTTTTCAAATTTTTGGCACTTTACATGAGCATATTAAGCACTTTAATAGTGAACACTCAATTGATGCATTGCCCTATTGAGAAATTGAAGTTTCATATTATAATCATGAACATCAAAAGCTATTAATATTTCAATTTCAATCAATGCTAATGTTTTATCAAAAGCTTCTATCTTCCCAAAGGCAGTGTCAACAAGAGAATGTATTTTTACAATCTGGCCAGCAATCTAATCCAATTGATAATTTTCCATCTTATTTGACAGATTTCCATCCATTTTTCATTAACTCATTTGAAAATTGTTTGGAAATTTTTTCTTCATGGAAGATTGTTAATAGTTTAACACTTACACATAACACTAACAATTTTTTTCAGGCCTTTGAATTCAAAAGCTCATATCTACAATCTGGCCTGTGATCTCCTCTTTCAAACATTTTCCAATCATTAATGGAAACCCATCCATATTTTTATGATTCAATTGAAATTCAATTGGAAAAGACATTTCAAAAGAAGGAGATTGTAAATAAGTTGTTAATAATAACTATACATTCTAATTACAGATTTATTTTTCTTAGTTTAATTAGATTTGTATTTTTATTACTAACATTTGAACTATGTATATATGAAGGAATTAAAATGAGAGAATGGTTACACTGGAAATATGACTATACCTAATCATTTTCATGTATATGGTTAGAATAGAAGTATAATTAATTTAGTTTGTTTGTTTTATGTAGTTAATTTATTCTTAATAGTTCTGCAGATAAAAATAAAATGAGTAATCAGCCCTTCTCATATCATATACATTTTCAGGAAAATATTTTCCTCTTATCAGGAAATTTATAATTCTTGCTTCTCATTTTTAAATCAAAATTTATTGCAGCAATATCTCTACTCTACCTATTTTGAATAATGTCTTGACTAAATTCAATTGAAGTTGCACTTGGCACCAATCACCTCGAAGCCATTTTTCTCCATTTCTAAATGTCCTTATATGATTTTCTTCTGAATTTTATTTGTTAAAGATTTTGAAGATATAAAAGCTTCATGATCTCATTATCCCATGAATTGTATGACTGTCTATTATAAGCTTAATCCCAATTTAATCATCATTAGTCAGTCTAACCTTTTGCTGTAACCACATGAAGTTCATATTATCTTCCTCGAAATTTTTTAAAATGATCTTAAGGGTGTCCATTTTGCTGGGTGCACACATTTAAATCTATGTTGATATTTTTCCATAATTAGTGGCTATATCCCATCCTGATCTTTAGTTTATTATCTGACGCTTCAATACGCATCATATTTATTTACTAAAGGCATTATTAAACAGTCACTATAACAATAAAGATTTTTCTCAAGTTAATTCGGAATGAGTAGAGGAAATAAATTTCTGTTGCAATTCAAAGGGAAGCTTATTTTCATATTTATTTCTGGTGAATTTTATGAGTTTCAGATTTCCTGAACATGAGTAAAACAGATTTTATTTAGGCTGATTGCACACTCCGATTTAGAATAAATAATGAGATGAGTTTGAACAAAGTTAGAATTTTTATAAATCGAAGGAAGAATTCGAAGATTCATGAGGTAATTTTACAAACAATTTCCTTCCAGGTACGTATTTACAAGTTCATTTTCATCTATTATTAGTTTCTCTTTTCCTTAGTTTATTTTTTATTCTTGTTCTGTTTTATTTGCAAGTTTTCATTTGTTTTCAAAACTTGAAGTAAGCAGCAAACCCATTTCAAATTTGCAACAAGTTCAGGGAAATTTTATCTTGTGATTCATTAGAATTTGAGCATTCTTTAACTTTACTTTCATTCATTATAAAACCCAATTGAAATTTAAAAAATAGTATCGCAAGATTCATGTCTGAATTGTTTCAACTTGATTTTCATATTTTTGATGCGAGACCTTTGATGTGTTACCTCATTCAATTTTTCATAAAATACCATATCGCATTTCACATCTCAGAGGTTTTCAATTAAATATATTTCCATTATCTTGAATCACCGATCTCCAATAGTCAACTTTACCAATATTGTGATATACACATAATTCGGTACCCGATATTAAATTTAAATCAAGTTCATAAGAAATATCGTGTCTGTTTAATCGCAATAGTGGTAGGGTCATAATTTTAAAAGCACCGATGTCTCGGACTCGATGCGATATTAAATTTTTATAATAAATTTATTGGGCTCATTCTCCATTGCATATCGGCGTATCATATTGTTACATCATGCACTTTATTTTTCTGATCGTCGATCACATGTCATATTGGAATAAATTTAAAAGTTTGTTTTTCATCACAAAAGTTCCGACACGATGAATCGAATCGCAAACATGCATATCGTATTTAACATAAAGTTGATTCGTTCATTTCAAAAGTTCTGATACGATGAACCCAATCGGCAATCACAAATCGAAGAGACCTCATTTTGATATATCCATTTGCAAAAACTCCAATGCGATAAAGTTCAAATCGCAATCGCAAATTAGTAAATTAGTCAAGGATTAATTTTGAAAGACCTCTGATGCAATATCGCAAATCGGGAGGAAAATTGAATACATCCTTGTGCGCTCATTTTAAAAGTTGTGATGCGATAATTCATCACCAATTTCTTATCGCTATCACTTTTTATTAATCACCGATTGCTCATCTCTTAGCGCTCTTCGCTCATCACCAATTATTATAAACATCACATCGCTGCTATCGCAAGAATCATATTGGCATTTCAAACATGACTATTTTCCAACATTCCAATATGCCGATATCGATATCGCTCATCGCATTTTTGATGCTCATATCATAACGCTGAAAGCCATGTCATCCATCGCATTGCTGATATCGCAATCGCTTCATCATTTTTCATGGTCATGTCACTATTTCGAATCTGCGATGCGCAATGTGCAATGCTCAAAATACAAGTCATGAGATGCGGTGTGCGATGTGCAATTTTCAACATGACTATCCCCGATCTTAAATACAACATTTCTTTGATGGTATGATCGTTCCATCTCATCACATATATTCTTTTCGCATGATCTCATATCGAAAATTTGCTACTGCAACCCCCAATGCGATAAACTTCAATGCATGCAATATGAATCATTCGATAAGGCATTGGGTTAATTTAAAGCAATTGATGACAAATTTGCAGCATATTCAAATCATTTTGATTTCTCATATATTTCAATTCTAAATAATTCCATAATTAAATATGAAATTCAAGACCTATCTATTTTTAAATCTCATTAACTTAAATTTAGTCTTAATTCTGAACAATTTATAAAATCATGGAATTTGTATAAAACTTATAATATTTTGAGAACATTCATCACTGCAAATTCTCAATCTCATTTTTGATGTATTTTTTTTAATTTCTATTCCCTTGAACAAAAAACATTCCATTTTTACATTTTACTGCTTGCTTTAGTTTAAATAAAATAAATAATGATTTTCGGTTATAGGATTTTGATTAGTTTGTATTCTTCATATTTTTAATATCAACTAAAAGAAGAAGTCAGCTAGTATTGGAGAAATTGATACCTTTAGGTAAGATCAAATGCAATTATTCAATGGGAAGATTCATGTACCCACTTTCATTAATTTCCATTTCATGATTTTAGTTTCAGTTTTATTTTTTCAAATTATGTTTATATTTGAATATGTTTTGCAGCTCTTCATAAAAGCTTTCAATCATCTGCCAAATCATATTTTAGAAGCCCTATTCTCTTTTCCTGGTTTTATTTTCAAGAAGCAGCGATAGTCTTCGTTGAAACAGCTACACTAGGAAGTTTCTGAACCTTTAATCTGTTTCTTTAAAGCAGTTATTTTATTATAAAATGATTAAGATAATGCTTTGAAACAAGAATATTGACATCAGACAAAAATTTTTCATTATGGCTGAATTTTATGATCACTGTTATCTAAAGCCTAAAACACTTACAACCCTGCAAGGTATAAGTTTTCTGGATCTCGACATAAGAAGGAATGATTACATGATTATTTTCTTTAACTTCATGTTGTTGAGACATTTGTATAAACATTCTTGTTAGAGTTTTTATTTCAAAACTTGGATTTTCCTTTCCACTTTTTAATTACTTCATTTTTTATTTTTGTTTGCTGATTTCTTTTCTCAATTTAGCGTAAGAATTATTTTCCTTTGGTTTTCAGTTTTGATTTTGGTGACTTTGCCATGATTTATATGGAAGACCTTCTTGTTACCTAACAATGGTTGGCATACATAGGAAAATTTGTTAATAGTCTCCTATTAGTTTTTTCTTAAATCTCTTAGCAAAATTTGTTTTTCTTATTATAAAGGTAGACATACTTAAGGAAGAGATTACAAAACAAGAGAAGTTGACGAAGTATCATGAAATCTAAGAAATTTTTTTTTCATCAAAATTGTAATTATTTCGAGATTTCAATACTTTATTAAGATCTTTCAAAATTATATTATCAGTCAAGAAAAGTTATTTTTAACCAAGAAAAGACACTTTACAGCAAAGCATTTTTAACTCTAAAATTGTCATTCTGAACTCTTAAACAGTTAATGATTCTCCTTATTTAAAAGAGTTTTATTTTTCTAGAGTAATCCAAAAATATATTTAAAACTTAAAATATAAGAGGTCTCATCAGGAGCCTACTTACCATGATCATAGGAGAAAATTAGGCTGACATTACCAACACTGCTAAACAAACCAGGGTAATGGCTTATAATTGCAAATAATTGTAAGACCAGGGGTCTTATCACGAGCCAGCTTGTTCAGTCCAATTATAACCAGTGAATGGCATTGTCAACTATCTAGCTACCAAACCAGGACAATGGCTTTTAAGAATTAAAAATAAAATAAAAAATAAAAAATAAAAAAATAAAATAAACATATATAAATGGATTTATCTCTAGGTCAATAATTCTTACATAGATGGGATTCTGAATCATTGATGATTAAAAGGTAACATTTTCGAGACTATAGATGTTTGCTGGCAACAGTGGCTCTACCTATGACAAATGAGTACATTTTAAAAGCTAAGCTATAAAGTGACCCCTGCTTTATCTCTACAACTAATTAAGGACTAATATAGAGTTATGAAATATTTTAATTTATGAGGAATTTCAAGAAAATTTCAATAAGATAATTCTTGCTTTTATTCAAATTAATGAACCTAGTCAAGCATTCTAAAAATAATTTTCTCTTCCTTAACTATTTGTACTTTAATTTTAAGAAAATCTCATTTATATCAAACAGAGATAATTGTTTCTTCCAGTGAATTGCCAATTGTTGTACGGTACAACAACCTTCCATTTTTAACTTATTCACATCAAATAATGGGGACCCTTTCTATAAAAATTTTGGCTAAACACCTTTTAGAATTTTTATTAAGTTAATTATTTTACGATTTTGTTAATTTTTCATTTTCTTTAGATTCTTATTTTGATTGCTTGGTTGAAATCGATTTTTTATAAGCTTCCTGTTGACGCTTGTTTCGTCTCATTTGGTCAACCGGTTTGTAAATAGCACTCCTTTGAAGTCTAATCAATTATGTCGCATGGGTTAAAAAATGCGTAAAATGTACAATATTCCTTTTTTTATTAAATTAGTTCAATAATGCATTTAGTTTAAATACTAATCCATAGTTAGTTATTACTAATATTTTTCATTTTTTTTTTACTTATACAATCAAATTATAATTATCGAGATTTCAGTCATTTATTCCAATTTTCCATTTTTTTAAATAAATTACTAATCTTGAAAAATTTAAAGTGACAAAGTGGCTGTAATTTAGATAGGCAAATCATCATCTAATTTAACATCATTAAAATGAAACCAAAACAAAAAACTAATTTTAAATGTTAAATTTTAAATTAATTAAATTAATTATTATATAACTAATTAATTAAATTAAAATTTAATATAACAAATATATATAAAAAATAAAAAACAAAAAATTAAAAATTAAAATTCATCGCATCGAAGGTTTTACACTACATCACATCGGAGGTTTTAAAACCTCGATGAACTCATTTTATGTGATGCGATGAACTCATCTCTATTTGCGATGCAATGAGTCGCATTCATTTCATGTGATGCGATGAGTCGCATTCATTTCATGCGATGCGATGACTTATTTAAGTTAATGGTAATGAGTTATTTAAACGATGGTGAAGCTTTAGTTTTCAAGTGTTAGTTTAATGTAACGTTAGTTCAATAGGTATAACATTAATGTTTAGTTAATTTAGTATTAGTAATGGTAGGTTAGTATATATTAACTTAAGTGGTAGGTAGGTTAGTTTAATATTAAGTAGTATACGTTAGTGGTAGTGTTGTTTTAAGTTAGTATTCTCATTTGTTAGTTTGAGTTACGATAAAGTACTTTTAAATTAGTTTTAAAAGTTAGCATTAGGTTAATATTATAATAGTAGGTAGTGTTAATAACGTTAGTATTAAGGTTAGTGTATGTTAGTTAGTGGTAGATGTAATATTAATTTAATATTATGTTAGTGTTAATTTTTAGATTAAAATTAATGTAGTGTTAGTTTAAAAATTAACATAACTTAATATACATTAGTGTTAGTTTAGTTTTAGATTTAAATATTTAAAAAATAATTAATTTTAGATTAATTAAATTAATTAATATTTAAAATATAATTAATTAAATTAAATTAATTATTAATTAGATTAATTTGTTTAATTAATTATATTAGTTAGTTAGATTAATATTAATAATTTGTTTAGTTTATAATTAAGAAATTAAATTAGGATTAATTATTAGATAATTTGAGTCTAATTTAGGATTATATTTTTAATTACAAATCTGATTTTTTAGCCAGCAACAGAATTTCCAGATTTATATCAGATTTGACTTATCAACTTTGGAGGCTCATAGATTGAATTTTAATTAGCCAAATGAGGCCCGAGACGGCTCATTGAAAAGAGAAAATCAAGGAGAACATTTCTGAGGAGGTTTCACTAACAGATTTGGTCATTTATTAGGTCAAAAATTAGGTAGAAGATCAAGCTCTGAAATTATAAAATAAAATCAATTTTCTGAGTTTTGTTTTCTTCATTTTCATTTGCCCAAGCCTCTTTTAATTGCAAATTCATGCATCAATAATATCCTTTGTTAATTAAAATCATTATGAGCATCAATAAGAAGCTCAAATTTCTTTTTTTTTATTTTAATAGAATTTGATTGGATTTGTTTTAATGATAGAAATAATATTTTGATTTTATTGTTGCATCTTAATTCATTTTAATTTCTTTTTGCAGGAAAAACAATAGAAGGGATATTGAGAAAAATATTTCAATCAATGAGGAAACTCCAGCAATTAAAGATTGGAATTTTTGAGCAAATAAAATTGGATTTGGCAGATTTTTCTTCAACAAACTCTCTTCTCAAAATACTTTTGGAAGGATTATAAATTGCAGATTGCAAAATGTAAAAGGGGATGCTCTCCTCTGCAATTCTGGACTTTTAAAAGCATTTATGTTATAAGAATTTAGAGTTGTAAAAGGGAGGAGAGAAAATTTCAGATCTGAACATTATTGAGGGTTTTTTCTTTATATCTTGAATTATGTATGATGGACGGAGTTTGCATTTCTGCAGCTCTAGTTTTGAAAGCAGAAATTCAAGTAATGTAAAGTATTGTTAGAGACCGGGATCAGAGAAGCAGATTCAATTAACTAGTATTTTTGGCATTTCTGTATCAAATACCAGTTTCATTTTTATGTTAATAAAATTGTTGTTTCATTTTATTCATGTTTAGGCATTTCTGTTGATATGGATAATTTGTCTCAAATTGTTATGTATCTCTGCTCTTATGAATTAAACTCTGATTTCTGAGTAACCATTACTCAGAAATCTGTCTTATAAAACTGATTTATTAAATAGTAATGTGTTGTGAATTTCTTCCGCATATTATTGTTTAATTATTAGCTTGATTGATTTGGCAATCAATATTATTTTTGTGAATTTATTTCGGAGTGTTGTTGATTTATTATTTCAGTTAGATGGTCTCAATACAATGTGTTTTGGTACTCACAAATGTCATGTTAATTGAATTTCTTCGTTAGCTTGACATTAATTAAAATCCAGACATATTTAAATTCTCATCAATTTAATTATATTTCTCTTAGTTGGGTTAGATCTATATCTACCTAATTAAGATAGGATTTAGATTAGTTTCTTTTGCTTGCATTATAAATTAAATTTTCATTTAGATTAAGTTCTACATTCTTTTAAGTTCTCTTCTCAAAGAGGCAAAATCTTAGTTGTGGTTTGGCTAAACCCAAATCAAATTAAGGGTCATTCTCCTGCCCGATCAGCAAGAAGAAGTGATCTGATATCCCTGTCTATTGGTAGTTAACGATACATCGTAAACCAATAGAGATAGGGAAAAATTAATTGGACCTAGTTAAACCAGTCGGAGCCACTATCATAAACGGAAAAGGAGCTGTATTAAGGTCTGGACCGGGTGGTTATCCCCCAATGTTGTTACAGTGATTTTCGAGGCTTCAACAGGAGGGAACGGCAAAAGCTCTAAAAACTAGTAAAACAACTCAGGCAGAGGATTAGAGTGCTAAAAAGGGGGAAAGTCTCTAAAGGAACCCTAAAAACGAAGAATGCAGCCATCCAAATGGAACCCCATAATACAAGGGCCATGGAGACTCAAACCGAGCCCATATTTATTCAGGATAACAAGGAACAGCAGGGAGTTTCTATGGATGGAGTTGCCCAAACTGAAAATGTACAGGTCTGTGAAAAAGATGTTCAGACCGAGGCACTGTCCTCTAGTAGTATGGCCAACAAAGAGACACAGACTGTAGGCACTCCACATTGTAATAAGAAAACCTAGGTAGATATTCAACCCAAAAAAGTTTTGATAAAAGACCCTGGTATAGTAAAACTCCAAGAGGATCTCGCACAGGCTCAGAGGGCTAGAGAAAAGCTCGAAGAAGAGACTGTTCCCAAAAATAAATACCAAAAATTACAGCAACAATTAAATGACATCAATGCATCATAGGCAGAAGCTTTCGATAGATGTCGAAAGGCAGAAGAGAAAGTTTAAAAAGTAAGGAATAGTTTAAAAACGGTCAGGAATCAGATGGATACTCTCTGTTCTTTATACACATATGTCCTAACATGCAGGTGCCCTGCCAAAAATTATGCTTTGTTTTTATTAGAAAGATATTTGCAGTTAAAAATTAAGGTTGTTAAGGCAGGAAAACCTATAGAATTAGAAACTGTAGGTGATTTTATAAGCTGCTGCAAACTCTATGGAGTAAAATTCCAACATCTACTTTGTGAATTTTATTTGCACAATTTTATATTAGCTGAGGAAATGGAGACAAATCCCAGCCCTTTTGTGGGCGATATCCAATTTCAAGCATTCATTTCATTTGTTGTTAACCAGTTAAAATGGCTCAAGGCCTATAACACTTTTCAGAGCCAAGAAAATGGGTTAGACATTTGGGTTAGGGGTGAACCGAAACACCCATTACAATTGTGGACCAGGCGAAAAAGCTTAATGACAAAGGAGGGTGTGATCCAAACATTGGGACCCATACACAAAGCAATTATCCTGGATGGGGTAGAATATTTTCTATCCATCAGAGACCAGGCCATAGTAGCAGCTAAACTCCAATGGAATATTTCCAATTGGAGTATTCAAGATAGAAAACCATTTAATTACAAAAATTTTGAGTTAGCTGCTAACTGCCTGGTTATCTATAGTAACCTCATCTTGAGGGAAGGCTCGTATTGGCTAGGTTGTAGATATCGCAGCCCTATTATCTGGTATCCTACAGTAGACTATAAGGCCAATTATGAATTACCTGAAGGATAGACAAGGCATATCTTTGAAGCTTTAGCTGCAAATCATGGTTTTAGACCTCTTAATGAAAAACCCTCCGGCCTATTCTCTAACTGCTTTACATGTAAACTATGGTTTTCATGAGGAAATGAAAAAGGGTAAGCAGGGGGTGTGTTGAGCATTGGAAAAGGTATGAATTCACCATGTATTTCTTTATCTTTTTCCTTTAAACATAAGTCTTTTTATTCTAGAAAGATGATATATTGAAGGATTATGATAGAATTGCAAATATTAATGTTTATTGTGAAATTGGCTAAAGATTGTCTTTTATTCTAAACAGGAAACAAATGAAGTGGGAAACCACCATTCGAAAGGAAAAGATAAAGCAGGAGTAATTGTTGTTCCTCCAGCAAAGGGCCGTATCCAGACAAGAAGGATGAAATCAGAACGCATAGTTAAAGAAAGGCAAGGAACAACACAGCTACAGCACAAGAAAACGAAGCGTTAGCTAAAAGAGGAAAATAGAGCGAATCCCTTAGGATATTTTGATCCTGAGGGATCGTTGTTCAAAGTTTATCTTTGTTTCTTGTATTGTCCGCCGAGTTGTTATAAAAGGCAGCGCTTGTAGAAATCGATCAGGAGGATTATCATTGAAACTTCTTTTGTAATTCTATAATTTCATTGACTCTCATGATTCAAGCAGAGAGCAACTATTTGTAAACGTTGTTATGCATGATTAATACATGATTTAGTTTTCGTTCCATCACTTGACTTTGGAGTAGCTCAGCGGTGTTTCCCTAGCGGTTAAGGGCCCGGGCCTGGTGGATCCACTTTCTCTTTTGTATTATTGTCTTTCGATTATAGTTGTGTGACGGTTTGCATTTATTTTCATTACAGTTTCAAGTTTAATGGTTTACTATTTTATTGCTTTATAATCTTGGTGTGTTGCATTATTGAATTGTGTTGTTGTTCCTTTCCAATTTAACAAGAATCTTGATCCCTGTATAACTTATCTTGTTATGCTTTAACAGAGCTTCGTTGTTCAGCATCTGTTGTTCCATTCCAGTTGTTGTTCCATTCCATTTGTTGTTCCGTTCTGATTGTTGTTCATTTCATATTTCTATTCAATAGAATTTGCTGTTCAAATCCATTAGATAGAGTTTGTTGTTCAATATAATTTTTTGTTCAATTCCATTAGATAGAGTTTGTTGTTCCAGTAAAATAGATCTGTTGTTCATTTTAGTTAATTAGTTTACAGTTTATTTCATACCTGCAAAGAGTTTGGTTTTTCTTTTGAAGAGCTTGCATAGTTTACTTTCATTAGCAGCATTAGTGATTTAGTTCAATTTCCATTTAATTGCTTTAGTGTGGAGTGTAAGATCATAAAATCTAAAGGAAATTGTTTATTGCTACCTACATTCTCAGATTGATTATCTTTTTTCTTATTTGATTTCATTTACATCATTTGCCAAAGGAAAGAGTTATTACTACTGCATCCTTGACTGATGATTGTTGAGTGAATGATTGGATTTCAGAGCATTTAATTTCATGTCATTGTAGTTAGATTTCATTTCCAAGCATCCGTTTACTCTTGTATTTATAACATTGTACTTCATATTGGAAAGCATTACTCTTAGATTGAATTGCAGCCTCAGACTGAGCACACTCTTGAAATAAAAAATCGTACCTGGATTGATAATTAATGTGAGATAAATAGGAGTTAAAAAGACACCTTTTATACCTCAACACTAGGTTAGGGAATTCACTTTCCATTACGCTTATGTATACTAGCCTCCATTCTGAAATATTTCCATAGGTTCAACCCCATCATGTTATGATTATTAAACCAATTTCACTCGCCGAATTATAAATCATGATATGATGGTAGATCCATCCTATACATGGACTTCTTAGTTAGATCCTCACTAGCATTTTTTTCCCATGCTGCAATTTTTGTAGGCTCAGGGGTCCTCTTTAGTCCCACCATGAGTTATATGTTGAAGCTTCATTCTTCTTCTTCTTCACTATCTTTTTCTAGCCATACACCTTAGAGGCTCCCATTTTGTTGTTGAGTTTTTTTTTTGCATTGCATACTAACCATTTATATATCTTGGCCTTTAACTGGCTTCATTTGGACTCGTGTTTAATCCATATTTTTACCATGTCTTTCTGTAAAGTCAACAGTGCAATCACTTAGCCTTCGCAACTCAACACCTTTGCCCACGGATGGAACATTCCTCTGAGTGTCACTTACTAGTTTTTGCCATCTTGCATTGGGCATAGGATTTTTCATATCCCAGGAACTAATGCATCTGTTTACCAACACTCGTTCTATCCATTGTATTATAGGCATTATTTTATTCTTTTTTCAGGCTTTGAAATGCGAAAAGACAACAAAAAAACAAAAAAAATCCCAAAGAGAGCGGGAACGAGACATTACTTCCACATTTGATGGAAGCTAAAGAGTCAGTGGTGCCGCCCTTGAACAAAGCACAAAAAAATATAATTATTTTCTCCATTTGGGATGGGTTTAATTTTCACTTAGGAGAAGTTGTAACCTTGTTATCGAGTCTATACTCCCCTGGTTGGTTATCTCTTCCAATCATATGGAGGGTTTGTTTATGCCTCCTGCATGACAAACTTATACAAAGTTATCATATGCTTCCATAGTCAAAATGAGTCGTGCTTTTATTCAAGGGAAGTAAACCTGAGTCGGCCTTTCTGCAGTGTCTCTTGACTCATTTTTTAGTCAACCATCCCAGTCTTTCAGATTCTTGTTCTATCACATCAGCTATTTGGTCCTTTTCTCGTGCTGGTTAGAGAAGGTATCCATTGACTTCTTGCCAGCGGGTTTGTCTCTTATTGACTTCGACAAATTTCTCTAGGAGTAAACCTAGAGTTGCACCCTAGCCCTATTTACATAATTAATAGGTGAGCTTGTGCTCAACATTTTATCAACACCATAGGTCTTTGACTAAGTAGTTTCCCTTGTCTTCACCTTCAGCTTACATTATCACACCTTGCATTCATGTATTGCCTTGGTTCCCATTTGACCCTATCGATGGATTCCTCGCCTCTTTGTCAGCTTTCATTATTGGTTAGTTTAGAGGGTTTATGTCATGCGCTAGCTACATTTTTTGCATGCCGGAAATGTACTTCGAGTTGGTTACTTGTAATATTCCAAAATTTGCAAGCAGCAAATTGGAATATTAATTTTTTCTTATATCATCTAGGAGGTGAATAAAATGGGTAAAAGGCCCATGAGCAGGAATAAAATCCCTCATAGTGTGAAAGGGATCAATGGAGCATCTTTATTTTGCACCTTCCAATGTGAAAAGGGGAAAATGCATGAGGACAAGGTCAAGTTTGACCAAATCAACAGCGTTGCTTAATAGGTGTAGCTTGCTTGGGAAGATAGCGCAGTTTGAGAGGGAGAAAGATTATTTGTGGAAGAAACCCTAATGTGTGGGGTCCAGGGCAAAGAGACATTCACTTGCATAAAAGGAGGAAGAGGCAGCCATAGTGAGACATCTTGGAGCATTTGATCATTTGTCTGATTAGACTATTTGCAATCTTCGGCTGTTCAGCTGAGTTGTAGTGTTGTATGCACGAGGGATTCCTGTTTAGGATTTCCTCTCCTTCTTGAGAGGCCTCTTGAAGGATTGCACTTCATTTTCTCCACATCTTGGCTCAAGGCCAAAGCCACTTATTTATTCACTGCGTTATTTCTGTTGAAGTATAACGTAGTGTTGTTGGGTGTTGCAGTGGAGGGTTCCACAACACCATTCCTTGTCTCATATTTCAAAGGAGGGAGTATATCTATTCCTCGGAAAGGTTAGTAAGGAAGGTTTCAAAGCTGATTTGCATATCTTGGCATCAAGGCCAAGCATCTCCCACCATAGACAGCGCAGTCCATTCTCCATACTGCGTTATTTTAGTGCATATGTGCAGTGAGGGGTTGCACCATCATCTTGGAGGAAGAGATATTCAGGGATAGGATCATCCTATCACTTGAGAGATCTGTTGGACGAGGGTTATTTCAGATTGCACATCATCTTCATCCATCTCCATTTATTTTTAGAGTTGCAGCAGTTGTTGGGCCCAGACTAAGGTATGATTTTCACCCTGTAAACACTACAAATCATACTGTAATTTCAAGAAAATCCCTCTTCATATTAACAATAAGGAATAAAAATCATGAAAATGGGAACAATCAGACTAATGATAAAAAGGACGATTTATAATAAGAAATTTATTCTTTTTGTATTCACCTGCAGGAAACTAGGAATGCCTAAACCAATAGCGAAAGAAAGCCAATCGACGGACGCAAGCACAAGAAGTCCTAAGCAACCCCAACGGCCGATTGAAGGCGACCAAGCAAATTGAATCGAAGAACTCAAACAACGGCCATGCATAGTGGGCTGTCGTTTGAGATACATTCTCGAAATCCCCGAAGATCGCCTTTAAAAGGGCAAAGAATAGAATGAGAGGGAAATCCGATTATAGAAAAATCTAGAATAGTCTGTCTAATTATATTTTGTAGCATTCCTGGATGTAATAGAGAGTTTTTAATAACCATATTTTGAAGTTTCCTCAGTGCTGAGGCTTCTGTAGGTCTGGGCCCAATCTCCGGGAGCTCCACGCACTTTTTATGTTCTAAAAAGTTACAGAATCGATACCTGTGAACTTGGTGCAGTTGTAATACATACTTCCATTTGATAGAATTACAGCTCTTCTTCTTTAATGAATCATTGGAAATTGCGTTCTTAGAATAAAACAAGTGCAATCCTATTTCTGATAATGTTTTGTTAATTTTGGTTCTTCTGTTGTCATGATAATTAATTTCTAAGCTGTAGGAAGATTGATTTCAGCATTCTGTGTCTCCATGCATTGCGTGCCCCTTCTAGCATAATAAAGAAATTAACCAATGGATTAGTGTTGCTTAATTAAGTCTTACAGAGAACTTCATTGCAAAATTACTTAATTATAGTTGTATGAGTTATTTGATCCGTTTCGGTTATATTGTTGTTCATTACTACCGGCTTAGTTCTACTATTGTTTTGTTATTGCACAGCTAGTCATATTGTTCAGTTATACTGCTAGTTCATTAGTGCACAACTATTCATATTACTCAGTTATACTGTTGTTTCATTATCGCACAGCTAGGCATAATTCTCGTTATACTTCTAGCCACATAGTTGCTTCATTACTACTTAGATCACTAGGTCATTGATTCAATTCAATTCTATTTCTGAAAAATTTAGTTAGACTATTGTTCTGCTTAATTTCATTACTGTCATTTCAATTCTTACTTGATTTATTTAGACTATTGATTAGTTTAATGGAACTATTGTTTTGTTCCAGTAGAGAAACACCAACTGCTTAATGACCAGTAGGGTTAAAATATCCATTCAAGGCACCTTCGCATCATAGTTCTCCAGGATAATTCTTCATATTGGTGATATTTGTAGACCAAATAATCCTGCATATACTATAAGTTGACACTTCTTGAAACAAAAAGACTTACCTGTTGACAATTAAATGAAGGCAAACTAGAGCGACAAAAGGTCATCTTTATCCCACCATTAGTTTACCTCCGAAGAATCTTTATTTTTACAGACGCATACTTAAGGTGGAGATGGTAGCCAATCCTTCCAGATTGCAGCTTATTATCGTTGTATTAGTGTTTCAAGGTTGAGAGCCATTTCCCCCTCATTTATTTGAGTCAAGAATGCACATTTGTATTTTCATTTTATATGTTACAGTTATCTCCAGTAGACACGCTCGTCATAGTCAGTTCATAATTTACATAAGATAGTTGTTCATTTCCTTGTACATGTGTTACTGAGGCTTACGTTGTATTTCTTGAGTGATTTTTTCCTCGAGGAATTGTACTCTTTTGCTGCTATATGATACATTTGTTGGATATTCATATCTTCATGTTCTCATGGCTATAAAATAACATTGTTATTCCATTACATGTGCTTACATTTGCTGCAGTCCCTCATCGGGCATTTTTCGAGGACAACTAGGTGTGGGAGATTTGTTTAACCCACATAGAAGGATTTATTTGGAGCCATCTCTTGGATTTAGGACTTAGACACATTTTTCTAAGGGATCCAAGTCCTGGTTTCAATTCCTGTAGCATCCATTACTGGAAAATGTGTTTTCCAGTCATGCCTTGCTAGCTGTTCCGAATTTGGAATATTAAAGTGGTATCAAAGTTGTTTTCTTGGCTCAACCTGTGATTCTAAGCCCAAGATGACCAGAAGATTAAAGAGGGTGGATTTTATCTCATCATATTTTAGATCCGTGAAGAACTTCCCCAAGAAGGATAAGCAGAAAGAAGAGGAAGGACCCTGCACTTCCTATTCTCATCGAGAAGGAGACAGAGAGATGAGCAGGAGAAAGAATCTATCTGTTAAAGAAAAGAAAGGGGATAAGCTTACAAAGCTTCTTCCTAAATCTGTACATATTATTCATGAAGACTTCAAGAAGATCAAGAGGGAGATTTATGGAGAATCTCCAAAAGAGTTTGAGTCTAAAGCAAACTCTAGATTGATATATGAGGAGTGTGAGAAAGCAACTACACATCCTAATACACAGCGTAGTCGCATGCCCAGGATTGCCGGAAGAGAGATGGAAAGAGAAGAAGAGGTTTCTAGGAGGGAAACCCTTAGTGATTTCTTGAAAGAGTATGAGTTTCAAACTCAGAAATTCAGAGATCATCTCAGTTTTTCAGAGTTTTGCAAGATGAAGGTGAAAGGAAGGGAGCAGCAGGATAGATTTCATCTATATACTTTTGAGGGTTCACCTACATGTTCAGCCAAATCTTGGGTGAAGGAGTTAGATACCTTCTTGCAGCAACACCACATTCTTGAAGATGAAGCCCTCAAATTTGCAACGCTGCATATGACAGGTAAGGCCTATGCCTGGTGGATCTTTGAATCATTTTCTTTAAGAAATGTAAACATTGCATCTTATGGGAGTTTCACTAAGGCATTAGTGAAAATATTTAATATAAGGATTCACGAAACACCCATGGTGGAACTAAACAAGAAAACTCAAACAAAATCCTTGCATGAGAATGCAGTACCATTTCAGAAAACCATGGAGAAGGCTGAAAACTTGCACCATACTTTGCCAGAAGAAAGATTTTCTTCTCACATACTTGAGAAAGAAAGCATGGAGATCTCTTTTTCAAATAGGGATCCAATCATTGGGAGGTTGCCCACTCATGTTGCAGATATTGAGGGAAAAAACGTTGTTAGATATAGAGTTGATCTAGCACCTCATGCAGAGGAAGGAGGAGCTATTTCTCCAACTAGAGGGATTCTTTCATCTTTGCAAGGAAGTCCCCAAGATCTCATGTGTGGAGATCAAGGCACAAATCATGTTCTACATGTGCCATTGTTGAGGAGGTGTGGAACCATGGAGACACAAGGAGAAGATAGGGAGGAGAACCAGTATCATGAGATGATATATACACATCCCTATCCACTTCAGGAGGTTGATGCACCTAAGAAGGTGATTGGATTGCATAGTGGAAGCATGGAGAGTTTTTTCCATTCATGTATTTAGTCATCTCTTGATGATGTTGTCTCATTACATGGAGAAATTTTTCTGAGGAGACCACTGGATCAATAGAGAAGGATGGATGCTTCACCAGTTGAGGCACCACTCAGTGATTTCAGAGGAGTGGGAACCTTGGGAGAGCTTGATTCGGTCACTGGGAGTCTCGGGGTATCTCAAGGAGAGGGAGAACATCTTTCAACATCATCATGACCACCATTTCGTATTCGCACCTTGGCAGAAGTATCAAGGAAGGACAACATCCTTCCAATCTCATCTTTGACATGGGAGAATTCAAAGTAGATGGCATCACATATGATGTGTGCCCTTCATGAGAGATCACTGGCCGTATGTTGGGTATGTTATATTCTTTCCACGACTAAGCACGTGCGGGGGGGCGACAGCCCCCCCTTTGCGTCGGCACAACGGGCAGGGTAGCTCTCTCCGTCGTGTCCGGGGCAGCGCCCCAGCGAAATTTTTTTTTTCCTTAATTTCCGGCGGGTAGTCCGCGTCCATGGTTTTTTGCATGGTTTTGCACATGGTATTGGGGTACGATGGTTTTCGGCCCCTGGTATTTTTGTAGATCCGGTCAAGGGAACTACGGTTATGTTCTAATCCAGGGTTTATGGATTGGGGTTTATGTATGCTTCGGCATGTATATATATGTGTGTGTTGTAACACTAAAAGGAATATAATGAAAAATCAAGCTGGTCGTCCCGATTTGGGATCCAGGGGAAAATCTCTGTGTTGATCTGTTTTATGTTTTATGCTCTCGCTATTGTTTATTTTCTTCAGGACATCTATGTGTAGATACCTCTTCGTTCATGGTTAAAACCTCACACCACTATGGAGGATAGATCCATATTGGAACTCCTAGCTGTTGGTGGAGTATTCCAAGGATATTTTTACTTGCATGATCTCGTTGGGCCGCCTGCATGAGGAGATATTCAAAATGATGATGGGGTCATTTTTTATCGCGTATAGGCATCATTTTCTTGGAGCTTCCAAGCTCAAGGTGAAGTTGCTACATGTAGCTCAGGAGGATTTCCTTTTCAGCCCCACTTGTTCTATGAGAGCATACCACACCATCATGGAGAGGTATTTTTGGATGGGCTTTGAGGAGGAGATATATCAGCATATGAAGAGATGCATGGAACAGATGGAGATGGAGGAGGGTCATGACTCTTTGCAGGGGTTAGCACAGCCACCTCTTTCCTCTTTGAGGATGAGAGGAGATCCATCTATGAGCCACTCCATTTGTATGAGCAGAGAGTATGGTAAGGGTATTCATTATTGTTTGCATGATTATTTGTATGATGTATGTATTCACCCCTTAACCATACATGTGCAGGATGATGCTCCAAGGAGGAGCATTCTTTTTTCTAGACCACATGGTTTAGATGAGGCCATAAACATGATTGATGGCCATTCCCTAGGACAACTTGGGGAAGAGAGATGTTATGGAGGACATACTCATTGTACACATTACATCGTTCACTTCCTCCATACTTATGAGGAGGATTGGATCAACAGCAAGTGGCTGAGAGGCCACACATTTATTAGTCTCTATTGCGCTGAGGGTCAAGCCGCGTTGGTTGCACTTGAGGGACCATTTTCCTTCACATTTGTTGTATATGGCCGCAAGCATGATTATCATCTTTTCTCCCTATGGCTCTATTTGTCATTTCCTTTTCCGAGGAGCATGTCAGAGAGACACATTGGGTGAATGTGTCCTTTGAGGGAGAAATTCCTCACACTTTTTTTCACTACATGTTCTAAGGGGGAACATGGGAGATGATATGGCCACTAAAACAACACTTTTCTTCCTTATGAGGTGAGCCATATGATGGAGATGATGCCATATGATGATGATCAACTCATCATATATGGAATGATTTGGGCTAGCTTGATTCAGAAGCGTTGGAGGAGAGATCTTTGGAGATCTAGTTCTCATATTTCCACTTAAGGGAAAACTTATTGCAGCCCATGATCAACCAAACCATACACTTATCATAAGTGGAGAGATTAAAGTTTGGGCACAGTAACTACATTGTCTACCATGGGCAGGAATTTAACTCAACCCACTTTGCCTGAGCCAAAGGAAGACACGTCTCCAGAGCTTCCTACTGAGGCTGAACTACTTTTGCATGGCTTATAGCTTCTGGATATGGAGGATCCATATGGGAAAGATATTTCCCATTATATCTCATATCCCATTCTTCAAGGGGACCTCTAGACATCACTTTGCTATCTTTCTCCTTGAGCATTTCACCTTTACGATGATGGCATGATAGCCGACTTGCATGTTGAGGGAGGGGAAATGTGGAGGCTTGATTTATGAGATAGCATCACTTTCCTTTGGGAGGAGATCATCATACATGGATGCTACAGAAGAGGATAAAATAATCCCGCCTATCCTTGCACTTGCTTGGAGGGACAAGCAATCTTTTGAGAGGGAGGGACTATAATATTCCAAAACTTGCAAGCGTAAAAATTGGAATATTAATTTTTTCTTATTTCATCTAAAGAGGTGAATAAAATGGGTAAAAGGCCCATGAGTAGGAATAATATCCTTCATAGCCAGCAAAAAGGATTAATGGAGTAGTGCTTAATTTTTCACCTTCCACAGTAGGTAAGCCAAATGTACTGGCATGAGGACAAGGCTGTTTTTTCTGATTAAAGTCATCACGTCTAAGAGGAAAAGGCTTATAAGGAGTCACATCATTTCGTCTGAGATGCGATGAATATTATTTGTTGAAGAAACCCTATCTGTGGAACAATCCAAGGAAAAGATACATTCACTTTCATAAAATGAGATGGAAGATGCAACATAGTGAGACATCTTTGAGTATATTGATTTTGTCTGATTAGACTATTTGCGCCTCCGATTGCGACCGAGTTGCGTGCTTCTTAGTACGAGGGATTATTTAGGATTTTCTCCTTCGAGACTTCGAAGGATCGCACTTCATTTTCTCCACATTTTGGCTCAAGGCCAGTGCCACTACTTCGGGCCACCGGTGATTATTTTTTGCTGAAGTATAACGTAGTGTTGGTGGGTGTTGTAGTGGAGGGGGTTTCACAACACCATTCCTTGTCTCATCTTTCGAGGAGGGAGTATCTATTCCTCTAGAAGGTTAGTAAGGAAGGTTTTAGGGGCTGATTCGTATATCTTGGGGATTAAGGCCAAGAATATCCCGTCATAAACAATGCAAGCCCATTCTCCATACCGCGTTATTTCAAGGCATACTTGCGCGAGGAGTTGCACCATCATCTTGGAGGAAGAGATCTTCAAAATATTAGGACCAGCCCTATCACTGAGAGATATGCCTGAGGAGGTTTATTTCAGATTGCACATCATGTTCAACCATCTCCAAGCTATTTCTGTCATGAAGACCTGCCAACTTTGACATTTCTCATAATTTCCATTTGTACATGTACATACCTAATCCTTCTAAGGATTGTGTATTATTGTTGTATTAGTGTTTTTTGTGAGGTTTGAGAGCTTGCTCCCCGAATATTTAAGCCGATATTGTCATATCATCCTATTCTCATTTTGTATGTTTCAGCATCTCGATAAACCGCATTATCATAGATAGGGCATATTTATAAGAAGGTAGAATGTTCCTAAATTGGGCCTAAATTTAATCGTGAACATTAATTTTGCCTTACTTATTTTGTATTTCATGATTAATGAATAAATTGTGAAGGAGGACATGTAAAACTCCTAAAAACTAAGAATAACCAATGCCCATGTGAAAAGAGACATATTTGGGCTATCTGACACCTCAAGGTGTGAAAGGGGCTAAATCACAAGAGGACATCTCAGACTGCCGGAATGCAGAAGGAGCTGCAATGAAGGCCAAACCAATCTAATGGTTGAAATTTTTCCAAGACTCAATACTAAAATAGTTTGATGAGAGTGAGAAAAGCAAGGGTTTTTGAGGATATTTCGAAGTTGAGGTCATTGAGCAACTCGAGTTCTCTTGTCAGTTAGGGGCTAAAGGGAAGAGGGTTTCCCTATTTAGGAACCCTCTCTCCTTCCATGGAGTAGCTCTTTGGAGGAGAATTTGTTGTACTTCTTGACCACTATCCGGAATTTTGGCCAAGCTTCAACTTGCATCTACAAATACTACCCCGTTTTAGGGTTGAATTTTTTATGAGAGTCAAGTAAAGAAGGGAGACTAGGATCTCTCCCGCATCTAAACGGAGTTCTAGCACCCCTTGTCACCGGAAACTCATCGTCCTACTGATAAGCTAGTTTTAGGACTCATTGGGCTTCAGATCTACATCTTTTCATCAAAGACAAACCATTCCAAAAGAGGCAAGCAGTAGTATTTTTCCCTAAACTACATTATTAGCAGATCTACAAACTCATTGGTGTTTTGTCTGCATTTTGGAGGAAAGATATCCAAGGTTAGGATTCTTCCTCTCATCGTGGTGATGCATGATTTTGCCATCAAATCCATGTTAGTTTCAGATATGATCTTCAGAATATGTTATTATTCGGGAATTTTTGAATCATTCTCATAGATTCGCAATTTTAGATCTCGTATCTACTTTCGACATTTCATGTTTTGCACAAAACCCAAGGGGAATGTATAGATCAGAATTTATTGTACTTATTTCTGTATTAGATCTATATTTTTATATAATTATATGCTTCAGATCTGAATATTAATGAAACAATGCTTCAGCCCTAGAAAATAACGCTCGTCATGGTTATGCCTTTTCTTATGAGTCGTTAAAGATCTTATCATGGGGATTTTCCCCAGAAAAATGATTGTTTTTCTTAGTATAATCTATATGCTTGCTATTCTGAACTTTCATACTGATATTAATGCATAAACTCAGCCAATCCCTTCAGAATTCACGCTATCCATGCTTCAGCAAATTTCTCGCATAAAGTAGGTCATGGAAATCGTGGTTTTTCTTGACTAGTCTGGAAGGAGGAACTTTTTAACATATAAAAACTTATTTTTTTGAGCTGAAATTATTCATGTGATTTCATATTAACCTGATATAACATATTATAGAGCCATGCCCCTTCATTTTACGTATATTTCTGAACACACCCATTTTAGTGCATGTGTGCCGCTTTTCATCACCTTTTTGAGAATAACAACCCTGAGTAAAGGTTGTTGCTATACTTAATATTGGTTTCTAAGTAAATTTTAAGCATATTTTATGATAGTTGAAGCTCCCATTCTCAAAAATTCATTTTTCGTGCATGCCCGGATGAGTAAACCTCAAGCATTACCTCTCAATAAGAGTCTATGGACAGAGTCCGAAAGGGCCAAAGCCTCCGGACTCATTACACTTCCTCGAGAAGGTGACATATCCCAGGAATTCCCTTCATTAAATATTTGTTATAGATCAGGCTATTGATTGTTAATGTTTCAAAAAGAGGACATCACATTGATACTGGGGCTTGTGGAGATCCGTTTAGCAAGATCTAACTTGATTTGTTTTTGACGAAATCTACATTTCAGTCCCGCACAACATATTAAAGAGGAACCAAGATTTTTTCTCGTGATTTTATTTTCCTATTTTTCCTTATACAATGTTCCCATTGAGCAGCTTGACAATGTTTCTAAAAATGGAACATTAAGGGCGGGTATCGCAGCATGATCTTCCGGCTCGCCTTGTGAGATCAAGCTATCGTAAGAAGCAAGAAGCAAAACAAGAGAGAAGAAAGTCAAGAATATGAGTTTAATCTCATCAATATTTAGATCCAGCGAAGATATTTTACAATAATAAGAAAGCAGTAGCGTGAAACTTCCGGGAAGTTTCAAGAACAAGAAGATCTTCCGATCATATCTACAAGATCTATACATGAGGAACATTATGAATCCTCATCTCATGGATATGTGCACTCACCCATATCACCAAAGCTTAAACGTTCTATCGTTGACTTATTCATGATGAGGAAGGAAGAAGGGGTATGTTTTTTGATGCATTTCCAAGGGCAAAGATCTCCTTTGGGTGAAGGATCCTCTTCTCAAGAGAGTGCTAGTGTCTCTTCAAAAGATGACCAAGATCTAAGGTCTCTTGTTGATGTTGAAACAATTTCTGGCTTATTGAATAGGGAGAAGTGTGAGGTACTGCTAACGTTAGCCACAACAAAGGCACCTCAAATATCTCATGAAGAGGAGAATGGGGTAATTTGCTCCAAGGAGGGAAAGTCTTGCACTCTTTCAATGAGTCTCCAAAAGGTCTCACACATCAAGATCTTGGTACAATGCATGGGCAAGATGTATTATCATTTCCAAGTGGTGAGATCTTGAAGGTAGAAGGAGGAATAGGGGAGGAAGAGCATCTCAAGAAGAAGATAATATACCCTTCTCTCGTTCTAAGGGTTGGAAGAACAAAGAAGGCAAGAGAACCCATGCAAAGAATGGTAGGGGGCAAATCTCGTCCACCTACATCCACATTCTTCTCTATGCCTCGATGCCTCTTTTGCAAGGAGAAATTCCACTAAGAAGACCTCCCGATTGGAGGAGTGTTCTCTCAACTATGGGCAACACCGTATACTTGGCTAATGAAGGAGCCTTGGGAGAAGCAAGCACAACATGTAGGATCTTCCATGAATCCAGAAAAGAGGTAAGCAATTTTCTTCGAATAGAACATTGCTATCTTCCATTCATTCATTTGCGCCTCGAGAAGTGAAAGATCGTAAATCTATGATGGTATGGATATGAGGATACATGGCAAAACCATATCTTTTGGGGTAGCCTTCTCCATGGTCTTCTCTCTTACAAAAAGAGATTTCAACATGGAAAGAGGGTCTTAATACTCTTGTGCATGCATGGGCCAAATGGAGGGAAGTATTGGAAGGCAAGAACTCTCCCAAAGGGAAGTTGACTTCCACATGCTTCAATCTTGTCTTAATCATGATCAGCTGCAAGGGAGGTAGCAAAGTAAAGTTTATGGGGCTCTAACATGTGAACTTGGCATCAAGTATGTCAAAAAGGAGGTGCACACTCATATGGAGGAGTGCATGGGCCATTTTTTAGATGAGGAGGAACATAACTCTTGGGAAGAATTATCATCTACACCTCCTCATTCATGGAAGTGTGAGAGGAGGCTCACCCATGAGCAGCCTTGCTGATTTTAAACAAGTATATAATGAATATTATAGCCGCTGGATCTCATGATGTATACTTGTATTTTTTTCTAACACTCATTTGCAGGCTTTGCTCCAAGAGGGAGCACTATTTATGATGGGCTTCATGGACCACTTGAGGCCATGAGCTGATGATGATGATGATCATCCTTTGAAGAACCTCGAGGGGGAGATGCTCTTCTTTTCCATGGTGTGATTCTTTTACACAAACTTTTTATGCACCTTCTCCAAGCATGTAAGAAGGATAAGGCAACAAGAAAGTGTTGGGGAGGACACTTGACACTTTCTATTCCATGGCAAATGAGGGCAAGATCAGGTTAGCCCTCGCACATGAGAGAACACTCCTCTTACTTTGCTTATCATACACTATGCCTAGCATGATTCTAATCATGATTCTTTATGATGAAAATGTTCTAATTCTTGGCAACATGGTTGGAGGAGAGGCACACTCTGGTTAGATGTGTCCTTGGGGAAAGGAGCTCCCTAATCTTTTTTGGGCACTATGGCGTTCGCATGGGAGCATAAGACGTTGTATGGCCACTATGATTGATCACTGGGCTTTATAAGAGAGGAGCCATATGCTTGTTGAAGCCATGGATCGGCAAGGAGGTTTCCATAACAACCCTCCATTCCTTTATGATGAGAGCCATTGGGTTTACTCACCAAGGGAAAAATTGCACATGACCATTTGGGAGACAGCCGTAACTATCGTTAAAAAATTCAAAGCAATGGAGGAGACCATTCGAGGAGGAGGCCCCAAGGAAAAGAGGGGAGATTTTGTTGCAAAGACTTCTCACAAGCTTGCTTGAGGACACACAACACATTTGGGAGGGGAGACCGTAATGTTCCTAAATTAGTTTCCGCCTAATTGGAACATTAATTTTGCCTTATTTATTTTGTATTTCATGATTAATGAATAAATTGTGAAGGAGGACATGTAAAACTCCTAAAAACTAAGAATAAATCAATGCCCATGTGAAAAGAGACATATATGGGCTATTTGAATGATCTCTACAGTGTGAAGGGGGATAAATCACAAGAGGACATGTTAGATCGCACAGCTCTAGAAGGAGCTTCTAAATGTGAAAGGGGCTAAACCAATGAAGTGGTTTAGGGTTTTGCCAAGACTCCAATATTATAAAAGGCTGAGAGAGAAACAAGCAAGGGTTGTTGAGGATATTTTTTAGTTGAGGTTGCTTGAGCAACTCGAGTTCTTTTGATGTTTAGCCAAAGGGAAGAGGGTTTTCCTGCTTAGGGAACCCTCTCTCCTTCCATGGAGTAGCCCTTGGAGGAGATCGTGTTGCATTTCTCCACCATTCGAAATTTTGGCCAAGCTTCATCTTGCATATACATCACAAGCCCTCTTTTAGGGGTCAGAATTCTTTATGATATTTGTTAGTGGAGACTAGATCTCTCTCCCGTATCTAGGAGTTCTAACACTCTCTTGTCATCGTGGAAACTCATCTATCTCATTGATAATCTAGTTTTAAACTCATTGGGCTTCGTATATACATCTGCATCGTGCCAAACCCATTCCAAAAGAGGCAAAGCCGCGCATTTTCCCCTAAACTATGCTATTTGCATCTACATCCGCCGGGTGTTTTGTTCGTATTTTGAGGAAAGATCTCTAGTGTTAGCATTCTTTCCTCTCACTGCAGGATCCATGGATTGGCTATCCAATCCATGTTAGTTTCGCATATGATCTGTCAGCACATTTTATTATTCAAAAATTTTCGAATGATTTTGCAGATTCGCAATTTTAGATCTTAGATCTACTGCATTTCATGTTTTGCACAAACCCCAAGGGGAATGTATAGATAAGAATTTATTGTACTTATTTCTGTATTAGATCTATATTTTTATGTAATGATATGCTTTATATCTGAATATTATTGAAACAATACTTCAGCCCCGTAAAAATAACGTTGTCATGGTTATGCGCCTTTTCTTATGAGTTGCAAGATCTTATCATGGGGATTTTCCTTATGAAAATGCTTGTTTTTCTTAGTATAATCCATATGATTCCTATTATGAACTTGAATAATTTATGTATTCATGCATAAAATCAGCCAATACCTTTCAGAAATCACACTATCCATACTAAAAAAATTTATGCATAAAGTAGGTCATGGGAAATCAAGGTTTTTCTTGACTACTGGGGAGGAGGAACTCGTTTAACATAGAAAAACGTATTTTTTGATCTGAAATCCTGGAATGAGTCTCTTAACCTGATATAACATATTACAAATCCATGCCACTTCATTTTACGCATATTTTTGAACACACCCATTTTAGTGCATAAAAAGCCGCTTTTCCTCACATTTTTGAGAATAACAATGGAGTAAAGGTTTATGCCGTACTTCCTATTGGTTTCTAAGTTTCCTTAAGAATATTTTATGATATCTTAAGCTCCCATTCCTGAAAATGCATTGTGCATGCCTTGCTAAGTAAACCCTTTTGGGCATTACCTCTCGACAAGAGTCTATGGACAGAGTCCGAAAGGGCCGTAAAAGCCTGATCTCACTTCCTCGAGAAGGTGAAATATCTCGGTAAATTAACCTTTCATTAAACCTCTCATATAGATCATATTTTTTTATTGTTAATGTTTCAAAAAGAGGACATTACATTGATACCGTTTTCAGGGAGATCTCGTTTTAGCGTATCTAACTTCGATTTGTTTTTGAAGAAATTCCATATTTGAGTCCCACAAAACATATTCAAGAGGAACCAAGCTTTTTTATGCATTTTATTTGCCTCTCGTTTTCCTTATACAACATTCCCATTGAGCAACTTGACAATGTTTCGAAAACAAAACATTACAATGCTGTTTTGTCACATTTGATGTACATGTCTTATCGAGGCTTTCATCGCTTCTTAGCTTGAGTGATTGATTCGTCAAAACATTGTACTCTATTTCTGCTATATTATAAATCTATCAGCTATTTACATCTTCATGTGTCATGGCTCATTAAAATAATCGCCGTGTATTCAATCCTTGTTCAAGTATTGCGGAAATTCCTTCATCTGGCACCTTTTGAGTGACATCTAAGTGTGGGGAGGTCCGTTTAACCCACTTAAATCAAGGATTTATTTGGAGCCTCCTCTTGATTTAGCACTTAGACACATTTTTTCTAAGGGATCCAGGTCTTGGTTTCACTCGTAGCGCCCATTAATGGAAAATGCATTTTCCACCATGCTCACAAATGTTCGCATTTGGAATATTACATATAAGAATGCATATCCATGTGTATTTGTAGGTTTTTGCCGCTATTTTCTTATTAAGAAGCATTTATATGTAAATTCACTCTACCAAGCCAACCTACTTTGTCTTTCTCACCTCGCCAAAATTAGTTCATCAACCGTCAATTGAGTTTTTGGTGGAGTTGTTTCTTTGTTGCCTCAATCACTTCGAGGCCTATTGTCCTTGGTATATTTGTTCTAACCTATTATTCTCGATCATCCGAGTCATCAATATCAACCATTTCCTTACATTTGGTATCATCCTTTCTCAAATCTATTTTGGGCTTGTTTAAGAGTAGTTGATTGACCTTAGCCGCATGTTCTCCCGTTGCAAGAACGATACCAATAAATTTTCCTTTGAAAAAAATGTCCTTGAGCTCTATAATCTTAGCCTCTTATCCATGATCTTCTCCGTGTTTTTTCTTTTCATGTCTAAATCCACCCTATCGTTGTCAATATGGAAGGAAACTTATTTTGCAATGATGCCTCATGATGTGATGATGATCCTTGTTCTCTTGATGTAGGATTGGCCCTTTCAAAAAATGTCTAGAGAAAACACAAACCTATTACCTCTATTATAGGTCCGGAAGTCACCTCTCGTCTAGGAACTATTTTGCAGATTTTATCGTGTAAGCAACCTCTTGTGTTGGTGATGAAAAAGGTGTAAAGTGATTACTAGACCGGAAATGGAGAAGACAAAAGAGAAGATGAATTTACAAACCATACCATAAAAAATTGATTCGTGATAATTGATAGAAAACCAGGATTTTCACCAAGCCATGTTGAAATAAACTAGCATGATTATTTTCTTCCAATCTCCATACCTTTCCCCGCCATTTTCACCATGGTTTTGTAAAGGTAATTAGGCAATTTTAGATTCTTACACCGGTGAAATTCATCAAGATTCTCATATGATATTGATATAACCTTTTGAGTGCATCTACCCTCACATGTGAAATATATCATGAAAAAATTTCATGAGAGGGACATATTTATCCAACAATCACTTAAAATGGAAATATGTGTGTTGGAGCCGTTTTGTATGATGCCTTCCCAACAGATTTTGTAACTTTCAAGGTCAAGGTATAAAATTTTGAACCAATGTTCTCCACTTTTTTGGAATCCATATGGCTATGTAAATGGTCTCTATTGAAATAGTGAACACCACCTTTGCAATAGTCACCTTGTTCCCTCCTCAATCCGGGGTGGCAAAGGTGCCGGTAAGTCCGTCATGAAAACCTAGTTCCTCAACCTTTTGGAAAAAAATAAAGGCAACCAACATCCCTTAAATGATTTCTTGAGGAAGGGTGAGGACATGATGTCATGTGCTCAAGTGGACTCATAACTATCGATCTAACCTCCTTTGTGCCTCTTCTACTCGTTGGTTTCGTAATCCATACCTAGCCCTATCTCAATGGGAGGGGGAATTAGTAGGTTTAGTGAGGGAAAACATGGGATTTGGGAAGTTTTGAGAAATGAAGGGAGATGAAGGGGTTAGGGGTCTCCTAAATTCTTGGGAAAAATTTAGGGGGGTAGGAGAGATGTTAGGGAGTAGGGGAAATCGAAATTTCAGTGGAATGAGTGAGGGGAAGGGGTCCAAAAGGGGAAAAATACTATAGCTCTAGGAAAGTCTAGTCTAGGCTAGGGTTTGTAGGAAAATAGGGAAAATTAGGGGGTAGGAGTGATGGGAAGTGATTAGTAAGGTGTATAAAAAGTGGGGGAAGGTGAGTGAGCTTCAATATTAGAGTTTTACTTTAGCAATTTTCCAATGAGATTGTGAAACCAAGAAAAATATAACAAAAACCCTAAGAGGGAATTTCTCTTTCCAAGCACAAATGGAGACAAAAGAGGTGATCTAAGTGCCCAATTGCTCGTATATGATACACGTGAACATGTGTATGCTAAAGAAATCTTCCGAAATGATGATTTAGCCTCCTCAAGAAAAACACAACTCCTCCGCAAAAGCACAACGCAACAAGTGATGAGCACTTTGGTAGCAAGAGAGGGTGAAATGGTATCTGAGAGTGGAGAAATGTCTTTGGAGATGAAATGAGCAAAGGAGAAGCTCCCTTTGGTCTTTTGTAGCTTGAAAAACAATTTTCTCTCCATAGTGGTGTTGTGGTCCCACCATGTTATTTTTACCTTTTGATTTGAAACTCGTAGCTTTAGAACCTTATGAAGCATATTACATGTGATGAAAGGAATGAAAATAAACTTTTGAAAACTTTATTGAATATTTTTTACTATTTACTACTCCTTCAATGCTGAATTTGATGGCGAAATGACTAACTTTAGGATTTTGACCCTAAGACCTAATGATGACACTTCATGAAAGAAGTTGAATGATGACCATGGTGATGTGAATGAGATCGTGATGAATACATTTTAGTGGTGACTCATCAAAATGAATGATGAAAATGACCAAAACATGAATTTAAAGGAGTAGTAACACAACTAGACACACTAGACCAGTTGACCAAATTTTTATTTGAAGACTAACAAACCATAAAAAATTGACCTAAGACCCTAACAAAACCTGTAAGAATACTAATGTTCCCAAAATTAGCATGAAGCTAATTGGAACATTGATTTTTCTTATATCATCTAGGAGGTGAATAAATGGGTGAGGAGACCCATGAGTAGGAATAAATCCCTGAAAGTGTGAAAGGGATCAATGGAGTAGCTTTATTTTGCACCTTCCAAAGGTGAAAAGGGGAAATGCATGAGGACAAGGTCAAGTTTGACCAAGTCAACGCGCCGTTAAAGAGGGTGTGGATTTCTTTGGAAGACAACGTAGTTTGAATGGGAGGAAGATCACTTGGTGAAGGAAACCCTAATGTGTGGGGTCCAAGGCAAGAAGCTTTCATTTGCATAAAAAGAGGAAGAGTGTAGCCATAGAGGATCATGTTTTGAGTATTTAATTTTGGTCTTTGTAGACTCTTGCATTCTTGGGTCATGAAAGAGCTGTAGTGCTGCTTAGCATGAGGGATTGCTAGGATTCCTTTCTCCTTCTTGAGATGCCTCGGGCTGACTGTGACTCTCATTTCTCCACATCTAGGCTCAATGCCAAGCCACCTCCTCTAGCTTACCGCGTTATTTCAGCCAAGTATAACGTTGTGTTGTAGGGTGCTGCGCTGGAGGGTCCACAACACCATTCCCTCGTCTCATCTTTTAGAGGAGGGAAGGGGTTTCTATTCCTCTCGGGAGGTTATGGAGAGAGGTTTCAAAGCTAATTTGTGATATCTGGGCATCGTGCCCAACATCTCCCATCTACTACAACACAAGCCCCTCTCCGACCGCGTTATTTCCGAGGAGCATTTGTTAAAGTGGGGATTTGCATTGCTAGTTTGGAGGGTGAGATCTTCAAGCAGTTAAGATCGCCCCTAATTTGGAAGATCCATCGGAGGAGGTTTAATTTAGACGGGACATCAAATTCAACCATCTCCATCCATTTCAGCTTTGAGTTGCAATGCTACTCCCGCAACTTCCGCATTTCGCGCTTTTTCCATTTGTATATATATTTCAGTCAATCCTTCTAAGGATTATTGTACTATTGTTTCCAGGGTTGAGAGCTTGCTCCCCCACATTTCTTGAGCTTGATATTGTTATATCTTTGTATTATCATTCAATATGTTGCGTTGTCTCATAAACCGCACAAATATACTTTCGCTTTTTCATATGTAAGCAAAGGCACTTCATATTTCCTTGTACATGTCCTTTGAGGTTCTTTTTCCGAGATTGAGTGATCATTTCCTCAAGATATTGTACACATTCTACTCGTTATAATATTAATAATATGGTTGTGATTTCTTCTCGTCATTTTCGAAGTTGATGCAACTCGCTCTTTTCATTATTATGTTTGCATATCGTTGATCTCTAATTTAGGAATATTATAAGATATTCCTAACATTGTAGATTTTCCCTATTTTGGGATATTAAGGTTGGTATCGTAGCTAGAATTTTAGCTCTCACTTCCGAGTCTCGCCCAAAGGAGGTTAGAAGAGATGGGATTTATCTCATCATATTTCAGATACATGAAGAACTCCCAAGGAGGATAAGCAAGATAGAAGTGAAGGACCCCCGCACTTCCTATTCTCATCGAGAAGGAGACAAGCGAGAGATGAGCAGAAAAATACTCCATCTTCTAGAGGAGACAAAGGGGGATATGCTTACAGCTTCTTCCCTAAATTTTTACAAAAAATTCATGAAGATCTCAAGAAGATAAGGAGGGAGATGTATGGAGAATCTCCAAAAGATTTTGAATCTAAAGCAAACTCTAGATTGTCATATGAGGAGTGTGAGCAAGCAACCACACACCATAATACATAAAGACAAACTCTCACATGCTCCAGATTTCTAGAGAGAGATGGAAAGAGTAGAAGAGGCTGCGAGAGTGAAACCCTTAGTGATTTCCCCGAAAGAGTATGAATCTCAAACTCAAAAATTTGAGATCATCTCAAATTTTTAGAGTTTTGCAAGATCAAGGTGAAGGGAAGAGAGCAAACAGGATAGATTTATTCTATCTACTTTTGAAGGGCTACCTATATGTTCACCAAATCTTGGGTGGAGGAGTTAGATAATCTTCTTGCAAAGAAGACGCTGCCAAATTCTTGAAGATGAAGCCATCAAAGTTGCAATCCGCATTTGAGAGGTAAGGCCTATGCCTCGTGGATCTGAATCCTTTCTTTTAAAAAATGTAAACACTACATCTTTATCCAAGTTTCACTAAGGCCTTAGTGAAAACATTTTATAGAAGGATTCATGAGACACATATGGTGGAGCTACAATGATACTCAAATAAAAGCCTTGCATGGAAACTTAAAGCCACTTCTAGAAGCCATGGAGGAGATCAAAACTTGCACCATACCTTGGCCGAAGAAAGAATTTCACCTCACACCTTGGGCAAGGGAGCATGGAGATCTCCTTTCAAGGAGGGATCCAACGATTTGGGAGGTTACCCATTCATGCTGCGTATATCGAGGGCAACAACGCCGTCACATCTAGGAGATTATCTAGTGCCTCATGCAGAGGAAGGGGGAGCTCTGCTCCAAATAGAGGGATTCAGATCTTTGCAAGGAAGTCCTCAGATCTCATGTGTGGATATCAAGGCACAACTCATGATCTACATGTTCCATCGATGAAGAGGCGTGGAACCATGATATCGTGTACAGCGGAGGTAGGGAGGAGAACCAACATCATGAGATGAAAATTACACACCCATATCCACTTCAGAGGTTGATGCACCCAAGAAGAAGATCGGTTTGTGTAGTAAGGGCATGGATAGATTTTTCGCGTTTCATACATGAAGTCATATCTTCGATGATGATGTCTTATTGCATGGAGAAATTTCACCAAGGATACTAATCGGATCAAGAAAGAAGGATGGATGCTTCAAGCTTGTTGAGGCACTACTCATTGATTTCGTAGGAGTGGAGACCTTGGAGAGCTTGATACAACATTGGGAGTCTGGGTAGGCTCTAGGAGGAGACACAACTCTTTGGAAGAGTTAGCACAACCACCTCTTTTCTCTTTGAGGATGAGAGGAAACTCATTTATGATCCACTCCCTTTGTATGAGCAAAACATATGGTGAGGGTGTTGATTGTTTACATGATTATTTATATAATGTATGCATGTGTGTATCCCTTAACCATATATAAGATGTTGCTCCAAGAAGGAGCATTCTTTATTTTAGGCTTCATGATCTACTTTAGGCCATAAGCATGATTTGATGGCCATTCCCTAGGAGGACTTGGGAAGGAGGTGTATTATGGAGGACATGATCACTTTACACCATACATAATTCACTCCCTCCATACTTATGAGGAGATTGGGGCAAGAAAGTAAAGTGGTCAGGTGCCACACATTTTATCGCCTCTCGTTGCAGCTTGAAAGTCAAGATATGTTGGTTACATTTGAGGGACCGTTTCCCTTCACTTATTACATATGGCGCAAGCATGATTCTCATTTTTTTCTCCCTATGATTCTATTGTTTTGCCTTTATGAGGAGCATGTTTGAGAGAGACACATTGGATGGATGTGTCCATCAGGGGAGAGAAGACCTCCATATTTTTTGCGTACATGTTCTAAGGCGAGCATGGAGGATAATATGGCCACCACAACAACACCTTTGTATATTTATGATGGGGGGCATAGGATTGAATGGACTCCATATGATGTTGATTCCAACTCATCATATATTGAATGGTTTGGGCCAAGATGATTTGGCATTGGTTGGAGGAGAGATCTTTGGAGATGTAGTCCTCATCTTGCCACTAGAGGGAAAAATTTATTGCATCCCAACATTAGCCAACACTCTACACTTATCATAAGTGGAGGAGTGGATGTTACGTAGGGTAGGCTACCTTGTCTACCATATGCATATTTTCTAGCCCCACCTACTTTGCATGAGCCAAAGGTGGAGGAAAGCCAGAGTTTCCTAGTTGGGAGGTGGCTCATTTGCATGGCTAATAGCTTGGGGATGGAGGATCCATATGGGAGAGATACATACTATTAGATTTCTCGTATACTATTTCTCAAAGGGACCTCTAGACATCACTTTGTTATCCTCTTGAGTATTTTATCTTTACATGATGATAGCTCGTACGTACTCGCATGCCGAGGAGGAGCAATGTGGAGACTTGACTCTGATGAGATAAAATCTATTTACTTGATATAGATCATCATACATGTATGCTACAGGGAGATGAGGAGAAATAACTCCGCCTATCTTTTGCATTTGCTTGAGGACAAGCAATCTTTGAGAGGGGAGGACCGTAATGTTCCCAAAATTAGCATGAATCTAATCGGAACATTGATTTTTCTTATATCATCTAGAAGGTGAATAAAATGGGTGAGGAGCCCCATGAGTAGGAATAAATCCCTCAAAGTGTGAAAGGGATCAATGGAGTAGCTTTAATTTTCACCTTCCAAAGGTGAAAAAGGGCAAATGCATGAGGACAAGGTCAAGTTTGACCAAGTCAACAACGATGCCAAAGAGAGTGTGCATTTCTTGGGAAGACAACGCAAGCTTGAATGGGAGGAAGATCACTTGGTGAAGGAAACCCTAATGTGTGGGGTCCAAGGCAAGAAGCTTTCATTTGCATAAAAGGAGGAAGAGGCAACATAGAGGATTATGTTTTGAGTATTTGATTTTATTCAGACTTCTGCATTCTCGGATGTTTAGCAGAAAGGTAAAGCAGTTGTTTAGCACGAGGGGATTCCTCGTTTAGGATTCCTTCTCCTTCTCGAGAGGCATCTTGAAGGATTTCACTTCATTTCTCCACATCTAAGCTCAAGGCCAAGCCACCTCCCAGCTACAACATTATTTCGCCGAAGTATAACGTTGTTGTAGGGTGTTGGCAGTTGGAGGGTCCACAACACCATTCCTCGCTCATATTTTAGAGGAGGGAGCTTATATTTCTATGGGAGGTTAGTGAGAGAGGTTTTAGAGATGATTTCTCATATCTTGGCATCGTGCCCAACATATCCCATCTACTACAACGCAATCCCTCTCCTTGATCGTGTTATTTCCGAGAGCATTTGCAAGTGGGGATTTGCATTGCTAGTTTGGAGGGTGAGATCTTCGTTGTTAAGATCAACATTGCACTTGGAAGATCCATCGGAGGATATTTACTTCATATTTTACATCAGATTCAGCCATCTCCATCCATTTCAGCTTTGAGTTGTACGTTACCCCGCAACTCCGACATTTTTGCAATTTTGTCATTTGTATATATTTTAGTCAATCCTTCTAAGGATTGCTGTACTATTGTTTCGAGGGGTTGAGAGCTTGCTCCCACAAATTTATCGAGCCCGATATTGTTATATCTTTGTATTATCATTCAATATGCTGTATCAGATCATATAAATTGCGTTACCATAGCCTTGGCTTTTTCATATGTAGCGTGGCACTTCATATTTCCTTGTACATGTCCTTTGAGGTTCTTTTTCCTAGTTTCAGTGATCATTTCCTCAAGATATTGTACACATTCTAATGCTTATAATGTTAATAAGATGGCTATGAGTTCTTCTCCCGTAATTTTTTGAAGTTGATGTAACCCCCGTTTTTTCATTATTATGTTTGCATATTAACTCGGATTCCAATTTAGGAATACTATAAGATATTCCTAACGTTGTATATTTTCCCTATTTTGGGATATTACGTAATATTTTATCACTAGTGGCTATAAGGACTCACATACACTAACATTGGATCTAGCTGATGGTAGCTCCTTGGAGGTGTCAAGAACACCGTAGACCAAGTGCCTTATCCATCAAGTATGGAGTAAAAAACCAAGAGACCAAAATCAATACCGAAAATCGACTAAAAAACTCAACCGACTTTTACTAAAACAAAAATTATCGTACTTACAAATCAATAGCCAATGAAACAATCCTTATGGCCTTTCAATTTCGGCTTCAAGATTTGATGATCAAATCCTTCACACTTCAAGAGAAAGTAAAAATGATATGTACAATGATGTTGAGAAACTTCCTAAATTTGATCAAAAGAGGTAGTGCTTGAGGAGCCTACCATTGATTGGTCCTCATCCATAGTCTGGTACATCTATTTCCTCCAAACAAGAGCATGCTTCCCACTTGAAGATGAGATTCCGAATCCATTCCTTCCACAAGTTATCGAACTTGTTGTGCTTTCCTTTATGTTCATTCCGAGCATCCCAACAGAGAACTACATCTCCCATATCGGAGTCATCCGATTTTGTCTTCGATTATTTCTTGAAGTTTAGAAGTGTTTTGAAAACACTTCCTCCCCGGTTTGTTTCAAATGAATCATTTGGTTTATCCACTCGTTGAACATCATTTGGTTTTATTCCCACTTCCTACAAAATATTCATGACTAGAACAATAAGAGAAGTAGGAAAGACCGTATCAACTCCATACACTAACTCAAAAGATGCCATTCCTGGACTTATTATTATTTACTTGTCCGCCCACAAGGCATCGATGGGTTTCTTATGCCAATTTTTCTTATTTACTTCCAACATCTTTTTGATAATATTTACCAAAGACTTATTAAAATATTCAAATTAGTCCATTGCGTTATAGATAGTATGAAATTGAATGAACCAATTTGATATTATACTTCTCACAAAATTCCACCATCTTTTTTGGACTTAAATGCAACCAAATTATCGTGATTATATTCTACTCGACAACCAAATCTAGACAAGATATTGGATTCCACAAATTGGAATGATTACTAAATCAGTAGTTTGCCCTCGGTCAGATTGCCTCAATCCACTTTGTAAAGTAACTGTAGTCAGCTAAAATCCATTTTTATTGGGTGGAAGATGAAGGATGGATATCACCTATGAAATCGAGATCCCATTGCTAAAATGGTGCCTCAACCGAAATAGGCTACAAAGGCAGGGAGAAACTTCCTCTTCCCTTGAAAAATTTGACATTCGTGGGATACCATCATAGTCTTGTATATATCGTAGAGTGGGCCAATAAAAGCTAGCCCTCAAAATTTTATTCATCAGGGTCTTCCAGAATAAATTATCGCCACAATCACCCTTGTGAAAGTCATTCATCAACTCCTTCACTTTTTCTTTCAACAAGACAATTTAACAAGACACCTCCTAGGTCTTTCCAATATAAAACACCGTCTAAAAATACAATATTTTGAAGCCTTTGATTTCAAATTCTGATATAATTTTTCTTTAGACACACCCGACAAAGGATTTAAGTGTTTAAGTACATAAAAAATATCAACATACAAAGGGATGAAAATGGAAATTTGAGATACATGTCAACGAATCATCAACCTCCTCTTTGGAAAGTGTAGAAATTAGATTAATATCCAAGGCATGAAAATCGCATTCTTTTTATCAACTTTTCCGTACCCCATCCCGATCAACTTTGTGGGCTTGATATCTAGGTCATATTCAAGCATTTACCGCAATCCATTTCCATCGCCCTTCAGGATCAGCTTTGCATCATAATATCTTTCCCACTACGCATTTAGAACACAAGCTATGATGTGAGAGTGAAGGATGTATAGCTGAAAGTCTTTCAATTATTTCACTAAGGCCAAAGCTCTTTCAAATAATGTTGTATCTCAACTCCACATCTCTTATGGTCCCAACTAAAGATAATTAGTCACCATCCTGAGTCCTTTTTCTACATTAGGACAACAACCAAAGAGTGCTCGGAAACAAATGAAAAATATAATAAAGTCTATAGTATAATTAGGGATGATCAATGTGGGAGCACATGTTAAATAAAATTTGATGGATTCAATGATTTCTTGGCATATTCCGACCATATTAACTCGATGTCCTTATTCAAGATGTCCGTCATATCTATAAGGTGTTCAACGAGGTTGGGGATGAATCTCCTCAAAAAAATTATCTTACCTTGGAATGACTCGAATCATTTTTTGTTCCTTGGGAAGTATAGTCGTTGAATTTCTTTCGATCTTGGAGGGATCAATGTGGATGCCATCTTTTGAGATGATGTGCCCAAGTAGTTTTCCCTCCTCCATGGAAAATATGATTTTCTAAGGATTCAACAAAATGTAGAATTTCGTATTTTAAACACTATTCTCAAGTGATGTAGGTGCTCTTTCATATGACCGTGAGAATACAAGAACATCATCAAGGTAAAACCACAAGAAATACATCCTTTTTATTCGATAAAGTGATGTCCATAGCCCGCTAAAATGTGGCCCCCTACATTCTTTAGCCCAAATGGAATTTTGGCGTACATGAAAGTACTCCATGGTGTTGTGAATGTTGTTTTCTCTCGTCATATTCATGCACCAAGATCTAGTTATATATTGAGTATCCTCGAGGAAAGACATTCTTTAAGCCCAAATATCCTCTACAAGATGTGGTCCATCTTCAGAGAGGATAATTTTCCTTCAAGGACACCTTGTTCATATTTATGAAATCTATGGAAAGAAGAATCTCCCCCCGTTCTCTTCCTTAATGTATCAGCAGTTAGACATCCAATCTGAAAATTGAATAGAAATATAATACGCCCTTTTAAATTCTATTTACTCCTTTTTTCGATCGATGGCAAATAGGCTTAGGATTGATTCTCCTCACGGTGGAATGGATTTTTATCCGAATTTTGATCGTTGGGATAGTGTGATGGATGATGTTTTAATCATACACTTTTAGATATGAATAATACCAAGCGAATACATAAGAAAACTCACTCAAAAGAGCCGTGTACTTACCTTTCAACTCAGGGGATAAATACCTCGATAATCTCATCATCATGGGGTTATCATCTGCACCAATGTTTACATCTTCAACACCTCGCTTCTTTTCGGGGACCAATGTCGGATTTGGCGACATCATCATGATCAAATAACTCTTCCAAAGGTACACGACCATGGAATGTTGTTGTCCTTTAGCCGTAGAACCTCAAATTCAACAACTCCACTCGATCATCTTCATCATAAACATCCAATAACAGGAGTTAGGCAAACTCCTCCTCCATCCGTAGAAAGTTGTTTATATGTTTATCATCCAAAAATACCGCGCATCTCAAATTTTCGTGATTATTCGAGCAATGCTTCACACAAATTTCAAAATTTTTAGTAGCATGAATAGGAATCTTAAAGTTTGCTATTGTCCACTATGTCCAAAGAATCAGCCATTAAATTCCGAATTCTAGGAATCATAGACAATGTATATTCTCGAAAAGTTTTAAGAATATCAAGAACATTATGATAAGGTCTCATCATGGGATGTTTGGCCTAGTACTCCCTTTTTTCCTATTTTATCACCAACTAAGAGTCACCATATACCGTAATTCTCTTCACACCTAGCCTTTTTCTAAATTGAGAGACCGATGATGAAGGCCTCATATTCTCGCCTCTCATTATTCGAACAAGCAGTAACTAGCTTATAAGAACACAATCTTACACTCAGGGGAATTTAGATGACTGATGTATAGGGCTAAGGATCTAGATTCCGATACCATCTCCATATTTTCCCAAAGCACCATTGAAATCCATGGGTCCAAAGACCCTCTTCATCATCTAGAATTTGAAATTCTATGGACTCGAATTGTTTCTTCTTTTTTTAAATTTTGTATCAATCTATTATTTTCCTTTCTCTAACTCAACTAAAATTTTCTTTGAAGCACTTGCTTGCAAGCTTCTAATTCTTATTTCTCTTTTTTGCATTCAAGATAATTTGGACACTATTTCGATAGCTCTAAAATTTCTTCACCTTCTACAATTTGAATCTCTAAATCATCGTTACTATAATCATTATACAATATGAAGGACTCTAAATTAGTATGTATAGAGTGAATCGGGTGATTTTTTGGTTTTTATTTGCTAGTGATCATGTATTTCATTTTTAATTCTCTATATAGCTTCCTAAGTTGACCAAATACTAGAATTGTAGCATATGAAAAATCAAGTTATAGAGTATCCCTTAATTTGGCTCCCCAAGACCGTGAAAGCAACATGCCATACCTCAAGTTATGTCAAGAACTACAACATCCATCAACACATTTTTTGGCAAGAATTTCATCAAGAGAGACCACCAAGTCCTTAATAAGACCAAGGCATCTAACTCTACCCGAATCAAAAGAATAGAGGTCATGATAGGTAGGTTATGTCCAACCCCAACTTATCCATGACGGGCTTAGACATTAAATTGTGTGAGGTTCCTGAATCCAACTTGGTATTATGGAGAATATAATCAGTGAATCCTCAAACTCGAGATAAAAGGGGGGTACTTCACCATGTTCAATATTTCCATCTACGACCGAGACAAAAGGAAGTTTGAAATGGTCATCACCGACACGACCATGTCCGACATCTCATCTACTTTCAACATCTTGGAAACATAAAATTTATATTTATCATTCTTTACAAGCTCGCTGGGAGGGGAATAAAAAATTCTAACTTAGAAATTTCACTCTATAAGCTAAACAAGTTAGATTGTTTCTCTACCTCTTTTACAATGATATCCCACTTTTCAGCTTTTTGCTGAAGATTCTTTTCTTTGTCCTTTCTTGTCTCTCTTCGATGTACTTCTAGATGGCTCACTGCTCTTGCTATGATTTATGGAAACAGGTTCCTTCTCCTTATTTGGACTAGCTTGGGAAGTTTGTTTGGGCCGAGTATCTTTTTGTTGAGTTGTCCTCTTGATTAGAAGTAATAGGAACATCTCAAGCCAACTATACCATGTCTACGCTGTTTTACTGCATCCTTAGGTACCCCTTCGATAGTCCTAAGATTGGACTACTAACCCATCATCATTTGCAAGTACATATTCTTGGTCATCTAACACATATGTTTCTGGGTATACTCATCATATTCTATAAGGAAGATAGTTCCATGATATTTTTCAAATAAATGGTTCTCTTCAACAATGTCATCTTCTATCTTCGTGTCCTTGGTAATAGTTTTTGCCGCAATGGAGTACAGAATTTTGTTGATGTGTGTCTATGGCTAACCTCGATTTACTCCCGTGGATTATAACGGTGTAAAGAGTATACACTCGAATTTGACTCATTCAGATAGGTTCATAATATTGCTAAGAACCTTTTAAAAACCCACTTTAATTCTTAAAAAAAATAAAAAATGTGGAAGCCCTTTCAATCCAACCTTCAGTTTAAAGAATCCCGATTTACACATGGAAATGTTTTTAGGATATCGCATCACAACCCAAACTACTAACTTATGCGCTTAAACGTTTAAAAAATTTAACTTACCTTTATCAACTTTTTCAATACTAAATGGCACATCATATATTTATATCGCAATATTACATCGCAAATATTCATCGTAATACTAGGCTCTTACCTTTACCCTTCATCTACCGTACGTGACCACTACACGTTGATCGAGGTTCCCATCGCATTGAGACATCGTAATATTCATTGTAGGTACTCTTTCGCAATCGTTCGTTGATATATGCCTAGATCTACGATTTCCTCCATATTCGGTTTTGGACCATCGCAATATCACAACTCTCATTATATGCAATTATTGGACCATTCATTTGAATACGATATGAAATAGTGACATCAAATCACAATATTGCAACCCAAGCAATATCACAAATCACATATTTAAAAAATATCGCAATATCGCGAATCGCACAAATCTCCTCATTGCATTTCGGTTATCACAACTTCACCGCAATAAAAGCCTTATCGCAATCCCAAAATCCTTCCGCCAAATACGATATGCAATGAGATCTCCACCTCGGCACGGGCTCTATCCGATCTCCCAATTTGTCTTTGCAACAAGATATTGGATCGTCAATCTCCACTTCATCTTTGTGATTTTATCTCGAATTATCCGTCCTCAATCTTAACGTTTTCTCTCGAATTTAAAGAAAAATAATACCGTGTTCTTCGAAGATGATAGTTGTTTTCCTCCCGTCCACAACTATAATTACTTCATACTAATATCTCAATAGTTCATTCAATGAACTTATGCAACTCCATCTTCCTCCACAACATTAAATCCCTCCCGAGCTTTATTCTGGTTATTCAATTGTATCCAAAACTATTCCGATCGCTGCAACACATTTGCATGTTGTTCTCAATTTGATCCTCCTCAAACTCACATATAATACCCGTGTTAGGTGAAATACACAATTGTGTAATTCATTAAAATATCAAGAATTACCTCCACCCACCGCATCCCACATAAATCATAATTTAGTTTTATATTCACAAACAAATAATTACAATTTTGAAACCTTCTCTCTACTCGATTTTATTTATCATACCTTTTCTCATCCCTCTCTCTCTCTCTCTCGCTCTCTCGTAGGCTTACAATCAAATATCCTCTATTACCTATCTAAGAATATTCTCTCTAGTGCCTTTCAGGCTTACAAATATATACAAAAAGGTTCCGTAAATCCAATTCTCGGGTTCATATCCTCAATATTCTCAACCAAATCCTAAGAATCCCCTCTTAAATCCAAAAATCATCAACTAATTCCTAAGTCTAGAATTCACAATCCCTATGAGATCACAACTAGCCTAAATTTCTCACGTTCTCCTACATTCAAGAACATTTAAAAATATGCCTCACAATATTTAATTAAATCCTATTCTAAAGTTCTCTCATAAAATCACTCAAAACATTGAAAATTACATTAATTAAATACTTAGGAACCAACTCCCTTTAAAAATACAAGACCCCTTAGATTCTACCGAATGTAAAAAATTTGGAACCTCGATGCTTCGCATCGACTCCCAAGGTAGAAAAAATCATGATCTCCGTATCATGTGTCTCGTGCCGATGGAATTCATCTTGGATACCAAACCTTAGTTTTTAATTTGTCTTTGGTCATTTCTCTTCTCGTCATTTTTTTGTTGTTGTTGTTGTTCTCCAAGTCTCCATACTCTTTATGATTGTATTTCACCGGATATGCTCTTATAGTCTATTGTTGTATTTTACTTGTTGTTGCGGTTTGATTTTTTGAGGTTGTCTTCTTCTCGAGACACTTTTATCATCAAATTTCATATTCTTCTTTCAATCTCCATGTCTATTTTATCTTCTAACTGGTACTCACTCGCTATCCGTTGTTGTACTCGTCCATTTATCTTCAAACTATTGTTTACCTTCTTCATCTTTTTTTCTTCAACTTCGCTATTACTCTTGAGATTTCTCCAGATACTACTCTAGATATTGCTATTGCTCTTAAGATTGATCTAGATATTGCTACCACCCAAACTTCATGAATATCCTTGAATATATATCCCTCTCGCAATATCCAATTTCTGCTCGTTAAATTTAATGTCTTCACTCCATGGGTTAAGTACTATCATGGAATCTTACTCTTCCTCTTTCATTTGACTATTCTCCCGTGCCAAATATTTTTTTGTCTTTGCAACAATATCTTCATCATAACCTCGCAATCATAAACCAATTAACAAAATTAAAAATCTAAGGCCTCATTTTTCTCTTTGGCAATATCTCAATATGCTTCTAAGTTTTACCCTAACTCCTTTACCAAAGACATCAAAACATGTTGATTTGCAAATTCTCTAAAGATTTCACGAGACTCGTCGCTAGTTTCTCCTCCATATCATTCATTCCAAGGATGTCTCCTACTTTGGTTCACAATAATGAACTTCTTCCTCTATAATTTACATTTGTCGCTTCATATATTTAGATTTAATTTCCAAAATTCAAGAAATTTTCCTATCGCATTCGTGATCGCACACTAATCCACCCTTTCTTCTTTCTATCTAGTAATCTATAATCAACCAATTCATCGAGCATAAATGTTTCACCCCCGTTTTCTCTCAGATGCGCTAACATTTTTCGACAACCTTTTTTCCATATTCGTCATCCATGACAACCTCTTTATTCCTCATTCATCTCCTCGATTTTACAAGCTTGAACACTTATTCTTCGGGTTTTCTAGCTTCTTATCCAAAAAGACTTAACTCATGCCACAAATATGCCATCTCACTTGGAATTTCTCTCAAAATATCTACACAATCTTCACTACCTTCATTGTCTACAAATAACCGCGCAGTCTTCTTACTATGGCTATCTTCAAGATTAATAGCCTTAAGTAATTGTACCATCTACAAAATATTTATAACAACCTTCAAGTAGCCGCTCTTCTCAGGCTTCAAATTTTCAATAGTTGTCCAATACCTACATAATTCACTACGCTTGTGTTTAATTGCTGCCCTTTATCCCCGCATTATAATATTAGGTGAATTTACGTCTTCTTACCTTCAAACTTTCCTATGATTTTCTTCTTTTGTCCCGAGACAAATATACTTCACCTCCTTTTTCAACATATTTTTCTTTAATCGTTCTTCAGTAAGCCCTCTTCAAGAGATATCCTTGCCCCATCTTATGCAATACCTATAATCATGCACAAATTATCAATTTAAAAAACATAAGCATCTACGTGCCTCACTTTATTCTTCTCAAAGAATAAGGTCTTCTTTGCCGCTATGAACTTTCCATATGATTTAGATCCTCTCGTAGCATTTTCCTTTTGTCTCTTCATTACTTTCGTAAATCAATGGGCTATGTTATGGTTTATATAACAAAACTTTCTCCATGTACTCAATTATTCCGAGTAACACTTCCTTTAGTTGGAGTGACCGACCTATGCTCACACTTCACTTGAAACCTATGCAAATTGACTTTCCTTTTCATATTCCACCTATACCGTGGTCTCCCTTATTCATCCGTTAACATTTCCATCAATAACTCAAGACATAAATTTATCTCGCCTTTCTCTCCGTCAAAATATTCTTGACTCATCTTATCTATTCCCTTCTTACTGAATATTTCCTCTTGTCGTGGCTTTCCTTCCGAACCCCCCGTAATGACCTTCAAGGATCATTGTCCCCTCCTTTGTCAACTTCATCTCGTTCACTTGTGAACTACGCTAAGCTCCTCTTTCTCGCCAGTCTCCATACCCGCCGCAAGTACCTCACCAAGCCTTCTCTCCTTTGAGCTCGCCTTTTTGGAAACATTGGTTCTCTATCTTGGGAACCTCTTATTGAGCAACTCGCTTCGTCTCTTGATTATGCAATTCCACTTCCTTCTTAGAAATTCTTGTCCTCTTTGTCCAACCTTCAAACTGAACGCTTAAGTTCATCACATTCTTCACCGCAGTCTTTCTATTCACTTTAATGTGCCTTCGTTATCACTCAGTTTTCCTAGAAGTTGTGTAAGAGGAAAGTATACCCGAGGTAACCACAAACCAATCTTTTAGATGCAGAATCTAGCCAATCCGCATCCAGAGAGGGCTCTCTCTTTATGATTTATCTTTGTTTTTTGAATGATTTTTAGGCTAGTTATAGATGCAAAGTTTGTTTTGGGAAAATGGTGGAATCCACAAACTAAGGGCAAGTTGAGGGCTTTCTGCCCATTTGGCTATGGAGTCTAAGGATGGCTTTACCGGATTTCTTCGAAACACAAGATGGTATTACAGGCAAGATAAACTCTGCATTTATAGAACAATCCTTAAAATTTAAAGTGGATGATGGTCTTGAAGGATGAAAGGCAACTAAGAATCTTTCACCATATTCAAAAAGAAGAAGATAAATGATTACAAGCAAAGAGCAATGAAGGATTCTTTGTTACAAGAATCAACAATATTGAATCAAAGAAACATGAGCAATTAAGAATTCATGCTTATAACTAATCCAAGAAAACATCGAGAATAATCACATTTGAAAACAAAGAGTACAATTAAGCAAATTCTCGTTTCAATCCTTTATGTAAACTATTCAAATGGATATGATGATAGCATAAACTAATATAAAATTTAAACACAAGGGTTGGAAAACTTATTGAACCTAGAAGTCCAACACATGAATCCCGCAACAAGCATTCAAAGGCTTCAAAACGTCATCCAAGAGGGCCACAAGTAAATTTGTCCCAAAGCTTTTTATTCGAAAACCTCAATGTTACAAACAGAGTAATAGAATCCACCCCAAATGCTTCCAAGAGTGGAGTATTTATACAAATTCTAAACTAAAATATCTTGAAACAAATATCAAAATTGGTTCACAAATCTCTCCAACTATTTACATAAATAGAACTAAAGTAAAGGACACTCAAACTATTTGGCACTATTTTTGATGGATAAGTGATGACAAAGAGGAGAATTCGAATTTGATCCAAATCTTATTTGATGATGAGGCATCCAAGTCACTAACTCGCTTCCTTTCTTTGTGCAATCTGCTCCAACAATTCTGCAAAACTTTAGTCCAATGGATATTCTCGTATTTCTCAATCCGTAATAGATATGTAAAAAGTTTTAAAGAGGTTATTGTATGGATAAATATGTTGGTGAGATAAACTTCTTTCAATTTCAAAATTCCTCTCCAGCTGTGTATAATATTCTGTAAACAATATGTGTAAAACAGAGTTTTACAGAGTCTTAAAAATGGCCTGTAAAGATGCGTGAGTATATCTCTCATTATAAAACTACTGTGCAAAAACTGAGATAGGTTTTTGTAGATGGGTCTCTTTAGGAACAAAAACTCCTCCTTCAAGCTTTTGTAAAATGTATTTCTAATTGGCCAAAATATTCTCTGCAAAATGATGACTTGACTGTAATTTTCTTGCAAAAAGTTTCCAACTTTGTTTAATATTTCCAAAACCATAATAGCTGTTAGAAAAGTGAGAGAGGTTTTTGTAGATGGTCCTCTTAAGAACATAAACCTCCTTCAGTTTTGTAAAATTCATCTTTTTATTGATCACAATAGTTTCTGCAAAACTATGACTAAAATATGCAATTTCTATGAAAATGTTCCTTCTTGTTGTATTTTTTATCTTCACTTTTTTGTTCCTTTGATCGTTTTACTTTCACTTCAGATAAACTTCAATGTTGGTGAAAGTATTTTCTTCTCTTTTACCATTTTATCATTTCCGTAATTACTTTTATCAGCTTTTACCTTTGACCGCTCTCGTAATCTCATTTTTACTTTCACTGACTTTACCGATACAATTTTAACCACCGATACTCTTTAATCCCGATACTCTTTGATTGTTCTTTACTCGTGTTAGGATCGGAAAGCAAGAATTGGGAAAAGAACATTCTGCTAGGGGAAATTACCGCTCTTTGAGTTGATCATAGTTAGAATGGAAATAGTGGACAATTTCGGGATAAAAATGATCGAGGGGATGAGATACTGGGAGATTGGATTCCCACAACCCTATAAGATCTTGCCCCTTTGAGTATTCGTCTCTCGCAAATAATAGCTCAATAGGGACTTTCATCAAAACGCACGTCTTTAATTTGGAAATCCTCATCTATCAAAGTTAAATAGTCCAATTCACTGCGGAGGAGCATTCAATGGAGTGATATTAAGAGTTACGTTAGACCTCCATTTTGGTTCTTGTGGATTCAAAATGAAGGTTTTTGGTTTTCTTCAGGTCAAGGATTCTTGAAATGAAGGAAATTGGAACAATTTGCGGTGTCTCTAGAGCAATTTCACGTTTAAAACCCCAGGGAGGACTAAGATGATTTTTAACCACTTTTTCAAATACGGAAACAAAGGAAACTCGAGTTTTACGGCAATGTATGCAGAAGGATAAATACTCCGTTTTTTAGACTAAACCGGTTTTCTAACAAAAATTGTGCAATGGAGGAATCGTTTTTCAAGACGGCGCAATGGGACTCTTTGGAGTAAATTGGTGTATTTGCAAAGTGGAAATTTGAAAATTGCAATGGAGCTCTATTCTTCGTAAACTAAAATAACTCCAAAAAACGCGAAAATGGCTTAAAAACAAGTCAAAAAGGGTTTTTGTCGTTTTAGAGGTGATGACGTCATTTGACGTACTCGGGGTGACGTAAGGGAGTGGGCCATGGGGTACGCGTAGGCTGCAAGCTGCAGCCCGCACCGCTTTTGTGCAAAAGCCGTTTTAAACGAATCTAAGCATAGCCGATTCCGTTGGATGTGTGACACGTGGATGATGAATCGTTTCGAGCACACTATTTCCCCCGCCGGTTAAAGTTCTTACCAAGGATGGGCAAATGATCACGTGGAGCGTCGATTCAAGGAGGAGTGATCCGACTCGTCGAAGAAATGGAAATATAATGGAATAGTTATTGCGCTGGCCCGCGTGGTTTTAAATACTATTAACGTTATTAATCTCCCCGGGGGGCGTCTCGATAGGCGGAAAGGCTATTAATTAGGTCCCGATGACTAATTAATCCCGAGTGTGTGTAAGAAACGGTTGCTAGCGGGGGTTTGGTTAGGTGGAATGTCATGTGGACAATCCACGGCGCAAGACTCCGATGAGTTTTTATCCGTGTTTTTGGTGTTAAACACATATGTTACGTGTCCAACGCTTTTCTATATATATTTTATTATACGATGAATAAATTACTATAATTAATTCATCATAGGGGCTTTAATGTATATAAGGTTATAGTTTTACCAAAGGGCTTTATAAAGCTAGGGTATTTATTTTAAATGCGGGACTATATATACTTTGGTAAAACATTATAATAAGATAGTTTTGGGGATATTTATTAGAAAAGGGAGTTATATACATAGGAAAAAAGGGATTTCAATTAGGATTTAATATAATAGAGTTAGGTGTTAATATGAAAAAGGACAAGGAAAATCAAAACACTCATATTAATCTAAGAAAGTGAAAAACTTATGAAGTAACCCGTACATTTTATCTTCAACACTTAAACTTAGAATAACAAGTTGTTTTGAGGATTTTTATGGAATGTTGGGTGATCGCTTCCCTAAGTACAATAGGATTTTACTTAGGAAAAGTTAAAGATGGAAGATAACAATGATGAATTATTTGGAAGTGCTTAGGTCTTTTTTCGATCATTAGGCCGAGGGTCCTGGGCCTCTCCGTGGTCAAGGAAATGCCTTTGTACCCTTTGATCCCCAACCTCATCTTAGTACCTTTGGGAAATCTAGTAAAACTTTGAGGGAAAACATTAAGGTGTTTCAATTAACCTGATCCCCTGCTTGCTCTTGATTTTTCAAAGGTATTTCCCTTGGCTTTGTAGTACTTGTGATGAAAGCCAAATGATTAACCAACACAGCTACCATTCATCAGATAACACTTTGTAGCACCATCTACCTACCCTATCTACTTAACACTACCATTTTTGTCTTCTTTATTAGGGTGCATTTAGACTTGCAACCCTTTTCAATCTTTTTTTCTTTTTTACATGATGAATCTATCTATTTCTAATTCTTATTACATCCAAGGGCTCAGATTAAACTTCCGTTGAGCACCTTTTATTCACTCTACCTAGCTACTTATCCGCCAAGATTAAACTCTGCTTAGCTAGATATTTATTCTCTAATCTAAAACATGAAATTGAAATATGACTAAGCCAAGTTTAAACAAATTTTCTTGACTTATTCATGAATTGTGGCAAAAGCTTCACAAGCCGACACAATTATTTTATTACAACAGATGAAAAAAGTAGTGGCATTTAGACTTCAAGGCGACTTTCCTTGGTCTATTTTTTGCCTGGGGTTCATTTTTTTCTCTTTTTGACCATTTTTATTCTTTTTTACTCCTTGATTTTTCTTTTGTGGGGTATAATTCTCTTATTTTTTAAATTTTTTGATTTTTTGAGTCTTTGAAGAAATGAGGGAATGACCTTGTTTGGTTAAGAAGGTTTTGAACATATCCACTTCCATCCACATTTGTCCTATGAAAGATGAAACCTATTGAGCTATAGGAGGCTAACACCGGCTCCACTTGGGGATGGCTTTCTCCTTGTGGAAAGTCAAGAACAAGAGATCGTATGCCTCGAATGTCTTCAAACCGAAAGTAAGGAATTTTCCTTCTCTCGGTAGCTTTATTTACATATGATAGTAAAACTTTTTTGGATCTTAGGGCCTTCACTTCGGGGCTTCAACTTCAAGAAGTCACCATCCAATTAAAACCGATGCATTAGCCGTGGCTGAAAATATTGAATTGAATATAGTCCTTTTTCTCGCAACCCGAAATCTAATCTTGAAACTTAAACAACACACAAAAATTTTCAAACCAACTTAATGAAAAACTAGTTGTAAATTGAAACTAAAAAAAATGCTCAAAATTCCCGAGCTTATTAGCACTCATCTACCTACTCAATTCATCGTTCAACTCATGGCTAGTAAAATGAAATAGCCAATGCAACCATTCAAGCTATCATGTATTCTTTGATAGATTTTGTTGCATTTTCGTTGATTATCAAAGTTCTACTTCGCAACCTATTAGAAACTTGTCAACAAATGAGAGGATAAGGAAACACTTCGATTTCCTTTGTTGACTCTAGAAACCGTACAAAAGGATCTTCCAAAATATATACACCGATGTTTAACCGATCCGAACAACTCCGTACATTTGTTCCGGATGGCCTCCATACCATGAATATGAAGTGCTATTTTCATCTTTATCTCCCCGTAAAACTTTCGCATAAGATTTGTGATGATATTCCTTACCGATTGTAATGTCTCGAGTATTGAATCCTTTATCATCTTGATTCTAAAATCATAGTTAGTTAATAGAGGAATGCTTGGAATGCCTTCAATATTCAACATGTATGCTATTGGATCCCGAAAATCTCTTCGGGGAAAATTGCCGGAACCTATGACATATAAAATTCCATGGGACTTCATAAACTTCAACAGTTTCCCATTATTTTCCTTTAAATATGTTATACCACATTTCCTTTTAAAAGTCAATGGTCTCAAAAAATAGTGGTATGGAACTTTCTCAGGTTTATTTGATCATTTATTTCAATGGAACTGATAATCGCAATTGTGAAACTCAAAAAATCTTGATTAATAGTTTCATTATCTTCTTTGTTGTCAATCACAATTCCTAAAGATTGCCGATTATTGATGGCATGATAGTTTTCTCTAATGAACTCGAAATGAAGCAAAACAAAGAGGTAAAGAATCTTCTTACTTATTTCCACATTCTTCGCTCTTCCTTCCTCACTCTCATGGCTAATTCAGATTGGCCGATCACCGTCTTCAATCCGTCCGAAATCGCATTTCTTCATCCTCCAAACTACTTCCGATATCTCGTGTTAGCTCACTTTGGAGAACATAACTATCATCATAATGATCATACTTAGGCAAATCATCAAAATAAGGAATGTCATCAAACATACACATTAGAACAACAGATTCTCTTTCTCATATTGATTTGTAAATTCATTTTCTTCGATTTATGATAGACTCAGTTCAAGAGGAATTTGGTTCCATGGCTATCAACCTCTTCTATCTCTTTCATGATTTGAATTTCATGCAACTCCTTCTTCACAGTTGATCTCTCCGTGTTATTTCATCTAGTTTACTTACCAAAAAGATTGAGTTTTACTCGCAATGTTTTTCCTTTCCTCTTCTTCAACATTTCCCGTTTGATTTGGAGATTAACTTCCACATCAATCGCAATATTCTCGTATCCGTGCAGTTTTGGATCTCTTTTCTTAACCGAAATTCTATTTCGAATCAAAAGCACTTGGATAATGCAAGAGAGTCAATCATGAGGATATTCAATATTTTCTCGCATTGAATAATAAACTTGATTAAATCTCGTCGTAAAATTGTCAGACGTTTCATTTGAATGTCTTAATTGATTATATTCTTCCATGATCACAAAATGATTAACTTTGATTATCCATCTTTTTATCAAGGAAAAGTTTGATAACCGTTGAAATTTGAGATGCCAGCATTAGGCAAATTTTTGAACCAACTTTTTATTCTATTTTGCAAAGAAAGAGCAAAAAAGTCCGATTTTAACATCATCTTCATCAATCTCAAATAAATCCAAATAATTTTCAAAACCTTGAATATGTTTTTGGGCAAAGGATACCATTTTCTCCATCAAATCTAAAGAAGATACTTGTAGTATTTTTCAGTAAAAATCATGGAGTAAAGGAGGTAGAATAAGGGGCTTATATCTATCCGGAACTTTATATGGCACAGGGATATGTACAATGGATCGTAAGATCAGTTTTGATTATTTTGAGGCTTCTTAATTTGAAAATGATCATCATTAGATTCATAAGAAAGTCGCTCAAAGAGATTAGAAGAATTATTATTTACAATCTTCAAAGGAAAATAACTAAAAACTAATCTAAGATCTTCTATAAAATACAATATACATTGAAAAAATTTCTTAATGAAAAAGAACATAAAGTCTTGGATTAAGATCCAAGTCTGAAAGCCCGATCTTTCCATATTGTCCTTTCGAGGTTCATTCCTCCAAAGGGAGTCTTTGATTGTGAAATTGATTTGGAGTCATTGTGTGGATGATTTTAACCTTGTGTGTTCGATCCTCATTCACCATCATAGATCAGATCTAAACCTCAGAAACAATTTTGGAAGAAAAAGTTAGTTCTTCAGAAAACCAAATTTTGAGTATTTTATGATTATTTTGTTTTTTATGAATTTTTCAAACAACTTTTATGATTTCTTTAAGAAATTTAAGTTTTTTAATTAAAATTTTCTCAAAGATTTATTAAACTAGAGAGTCCGATTAAATATTTGAAATCCAAGGTTCAAGATATAAGCTAAATCGAGATAGACCGAATCGCATTTATTTACTCTTGCAATTGCAATGCAAAAGCAATTTCAAAGGCTTCCGTCGATCTTCTCGTACTCCGTCTATAGCTTATAAATGAACAATATTAACAAATAAAAATGATTCAAATGTATCCCCGCATGGTCGCCACTATGTTATCACTCGGGGTTTTCCTAGAAGTTGTGTAAGAGGAAAGTATACCCGAGGTAACCACAAACCAATCTTTTTAGATGCGTAATCTAGCGCACCCGCATCCAGAGGGCTCTCTTTATGATTTATCTTTGTTTTTGAATGATTTTAGGCTAGTTATAGATGCAAAGTTTGTTTTGGGAAAATGGTGGAATCCACAAACTAAGGGCAAGGTTGAGGGCTTTCAAATACCATTGGGTTATGGAGTCTAAGGATGGTTTTACTGATTTCTTTCTCTCAAAACACAAGATGGTATTACAGTGGCAAGATAGCTAGACAGAGAACAATCCTTAAAATTTAAAGTGGATGGATGGTCTTGAAGGGATGAAAGGCAAATCCAAGAATCTTTCACCATATTCAAAAGAAGAAGAGAAATGATTACAAGCAAAGAGCAATGAAGGATTCTTTTGTTACAAGAATCAACAATATTGAATCAAAGAAACATGAGCAATTAAGAATTCATGCTTATAACTAATCCGTAAGAAAACATCGAGAATAATCACATTTGAAAACAGAGTACAATTAAGCAAATTCCGTTTCAATCCTTTGGTGTAAACTATTCAGAAATGGATATGATGATAGCATAAACTAATATAAAATTTAAACACAAGGGTTGGAAAACTTATTGAACCGGAAGTCCAACACATGAATCCCGCAACAAGTCCAAGACAAGCTTCAAAACGGCCATCCAAGAGGCTGTCACAAGTAAATTTGTCCCAAAGTTTTTTCATCTAAAACCCCAATGTTACAAACAGTAATAGAATCCACCCCAAATGCTTCCAAGAGTGGAGTATTTATACAAATTCTAAACTAAAATATCTCTTTAAAACAAATATCAAAATTGGTTCACAAATCTCTCCAACTATTTACATAAATAGAACTAAAGTAAAGGACACTCAAACTATTTGGCACTATTTTTGATGGATAAGTGATGACAAAGAGGAGAATCTGAATTTGATCCAAATCTTATTTGATGATGAGGCATCCAAGTCACTAACTCGCTTCCTTTCTTTGTGCAATCTGCTCCAACAATTCTGCAAACTTGGGGTCCAATGATATCTTCGTATTTCTCAATCCGTAATAGATATGTAAAAAGTGAAAGAGGTTATTGTGGATAAATATGTTGGTGAGATAAACCTCTTTCAATTTCCTAAAATCTCTCCAGCTGTGTATAATATTCTCTCGTAAACAATATGTGTAAAACAGAGTTTTACAGAGTCCGAAAAATGGCCTGTAAAGATGCGCATATACTTCTCATTATAAAACCACTCAAACTGAGATAGGTTTTTGTAGATGGGTCTCTTAGGAACAAAAACCTCCTTCAGTTTTGTAAAATGTATTTCTAATTGGCCAAAATATATTCTCTGCAAAATGATGACTTGACTGTAATTTTCTGCAAAAAGTGCTTTCCAACTTTGTTTAATATTTCCAAAACCATAATAGCTGTTGTAGTTTTATATAGGTTTTATAGACATCCTCTTAAGAACATAAACCTCCTTCAGTTTTGTAAAATTCATCTTTTATTGATCACAATAGTTTCTGCAAAACTATGACTAAAATATGCAATTCTCGCAAAAATGTTCCTTCTTGTTGTATTTTTTATCTTTTCACTTTTTTGTTCCTTTGATCGTTTTACTTTCACTTTAGATACAAACTTCAATGTTGGTATTTTCTTCTCTTTTTACCATTTTACCGCTCTCCGTAATTACTTTTATCAAGCTTTTACCTTCACCGCCCCGTAACTTCATTTTTACTTTCACTCGAATTTTTACCCGATACACTTTAACCACCTAAATACTTTTGAATCCCTATACCTTTGATTGTTCTTTATCGTTAGGACCCGAGCGTAATTGGGAAAAGAACATCAAGTTAGGGAAATTACCGGCTTCGAGTCAGATCATAGTTAGAATGGCAATAGTGGACAATTTCCTTCGGGATAAAAATGACCGAGGGGATGAGATACCTCGGGAGATTGGATTCCCACAACCCTATAAGATCTTGCCCCTTTGAGCATTCCTCGTACTTCCAGAACACAATAGCTCAATAGGGGACTTTCATCAAAACGCAGTCTTTAATTTGGAAATCCTCATCTATCAAAGCCAAATAGTCCAATTCACGCTGCGTGAGGAGCATTCAATGGAGTGATATTATGACAAAGTTTCAGACCTCCATTTTGGTTCTTTGTGGATTCAAAATGAAGGTTTTTGGTTTTCTTCATGGGCCTAAGCATTCTTGAAATGAAGGAAATTGGAACAATTTGGCAGTTCTGGGAGCAATTTCACAGTTTAAAATCTTGGGAGGACCTGATGATTTTTAACCACTCCTTCTACGGAAACAGCGAAACTCTAGGTTTTACGTGGCAGTTCTGGCGTAAAGGATAAATAATTGCTTTTTAGACGCAACCGGGTTTTCTAATGTAACAGTAATGGGAGGAACTGTTTCTTCAAAGACGGCGCAATGGACCTTGGAGTAAATTGGTGTATTTGCAAGAAATTTGAAAATTGCAAAATGAGCTCTGGGCTCTTTCAAACTAAAATAACCGAAAAAAACGCGAAATGGCGAGAAATGTCGCGCGTTTTTGCCGTTTTCTTTAGAGGAGGATGGTCGCTACCGACGCGGTGACGTAAGGGAGTGGGGGCCGGCGAGAGGCAGAGGGCGGTAAGCGGTAGCCCGCACCGCTTTTGTGCAAAAGTCGTTTTAAACGAATCTAGCCGATTCCGTTGGATGTGTGACACGTGGATGATGAACTGCTTCGATACTCACTATTTCCCGCCGTGGCTAAAGTTCTTACCAAGGATGGGCAATACGGATTGACGAGTGGAGCGTCGATCCGCGGAGGAGTGATCCGACTCGCCGAAGAAATGGAAATATAATGGAACAGTTATTGCTGGCCCGACAGTAGCCAGCACTATTAACGTTATTAATCTCCCTCGTGGGGCGTCTGAGGATGAAGGCTATTAATTAGTCCCGATGACTAATTAATCCCTTCCGAGGTGTAAGAAACGGGTCATGGCGGGGGTTTGGTTAGGTGGAATGTCAGTGGACAATCCACGGTGGCGCAAGACTCCGATGAGTTTTTATCCGTGTTTTTGGTGTTAAACACATATGTTACGTGTCTAACGCTTTTCTATATATATTTTATTATTTCCATGAATAAATTAATATAATTAATTCATCATAAAATATGAATGTATATATAAGGTTATAGTTTTACCAAAGGGCTTTATAAAGTTGTAGTATTTATTTTAAATGTGCATGACTATATATACTTTGGTAAAACATTATAATAAGAGGGTTTTGGGGATATTTACTAGAAAAGGGAGTTATATACATAGGAAAAAGGGATTTCACTAGGGATTTAATATAATAGAGTTAGGTGTTAATATGAAAAAGGACAAGGAAAATCAAAACACCTTTGTACATCTAAGAAAGTGAAAACTTATGAAGTAAATTGCACATTTCATCTTCAGCATTTAAAACGTTAGAATAACAAGTTGTTTTGAGGATTTTTATGGAATGTTGCATCAGTCATAATAGATTTACTTAGGAAAAGTTAAAGATGGAAGATAACAATGATGAATTATTTGAAGTGCTTAGGTCTGATCATTAGGCCGAGGGTCCCAGGCCCCTCCCGTAAGTCAAGGAAATGCCTTGAGCCCCCTTGATCTCAAATTACCTTAGTACTGGCCTTTGGGGAAATTAGTAAAACTTTTAAGAGGGGAAAAATGATAAGTGCAGGTTAAATGAATCAAGAGAATTCTAAGCCATTGTGGATTTTCCAAAGGTATTTCCCGCTTTAGTACTTCGTGATGAAAGTAAATGATTAACCAACATGAAGCAAGACCATTCATCGTATAACACTTTGTAGCACCATCTACCTACCCTATCTACTTAACACTACCATTTTGTCTTCTTTATTAGGGTGCATTTAGACTTGCAAACCCTTTTCAATCTTTTTCTTTTTTACATGATGAATCTATCTATTTCTACCCTTATTACATCCAAGGGCTCGGGGATTAAAAACTCGTTGAGCACCTTTTATTCACTCTACCTTAGCTACTTATCCGCCAAGATTAAACCGTTTGGCTAGATATTTATTCTCTAATCTAAAACATGAAAATTGAAATATGACTAAGCCAAGTTTAAACAAACTTGACTTATTCATGAATTGTGGCAAAAGCTCTCACAAGCCGCACACAATTATTTTTATTACATCGTATGAAAAAAGTAGTGGCATTTAGACTTGCGCACTTTCCTTGGTCTATTTGCTTGGGGTTCATTTTTTCTCTTTTTGACCATTTTTATTCTTTTTACCCTTTGATTTTTCTTTTAGGGTATACCCTTTACATTTTTTAAATTTTTTGATTTTTTGGTTTTTCAAGAATATGGAACACCTTTGCTCAAGTAAGAAGGTTTGAACATATTCCATACTTCCATCAAGACAATCATGAAAGATGAAACCTATTGATATAGTAGAGGCTAACACCTTCAAGAATTCAACTCGTCGTTTCTTTTACAACTCCTCTTGATGTTCTTTTGTTGAGATATTCCCTCTTTTTCCGCCACCTAAAATATGCAAACATATCCTCAAACCAGAATTAAAATAAAAACATGCCACATCACCTTCAAGGTGACTGCATGATCTTGTTCCACAATTCATCTTCACTTTGAATGGAATATTCCTTGTTCCTTTTCCTTTGCAATTTATCCTTAAGAGTATAAATTAATCTCCATATTCTACCACACTTTATCTCTGTGTGTTTGTTGCCTATCAGATTTAAAATCAGATCCTTCTTCCCGCAATCGCAATTATATTCTACATATATAATATCAAGAACATAACTCTTCTCTAACTTTCTCCCAAAAGATATTTTACTGCTCTGATACCAAATGATGCAGGGTTATGGCTAACCCCGCTCTACTCCCAGGATTATACTCATAAAAGAGTATACACTCCAAATTTGGCTCATTCGGATAGGTTCATAATATTGATAAGAACCTTTAAAACCCCACTTTAATTATTAAAAAATTAAAAAACACAAAATATCCATTCAATCCAACCTTCATTCAAAGAATCCCGATTTATACGCGAAAACATGCTTTGTGGGATCTCGGATCACAGCCCAAACTAATCCTTCAAATTATGCGCTTAAACCTTTAAATTCTTTAACTTACCTTTATCGCCTTTCATATATGGATAAGGCTCCAAATTTTCATATATGCGTGAACCTGTGTGTTATGGCCCACAATAGTTTCCACTATGCATTATGATCGCAATACTCAGAATCTAGTTAATGTCACAATATCACAGTTTAAGGTTTCAAAGTGATTTCAGCACCAAACAATATCGCAATATCGCAATATCGCAAATTCCTTCATTTCACATATCACATATTTGAACATATCGTAGATCAAAACTTATTGCAATCCCGAAACTCCTTTTTCCGAATGTGATATGTGATGAGATCTCCAATTGACACGTGGCTCTCATCTGATCTCCCACTTTATCTTTGTGACAAGATATTGACCACAAATCTTCGCTTCTTCTCTGTGATTTGATCTCCATCGCTCGTCCTCAATATTTACACTTTCTCTAGAATTTAAAGAAAAATCATGGTTGCAACCTTCTGAAGATGATACTTGTTTTCATCCCATCCGCAATGGAAATTACTTCATACTACTCTCTGCAATAGTTCATTCAATGAAATTATGTAACTCCGTCTTCCTCCACGTCATTAAATACCTCCTGATATTTATTCTGGTTATTCAATCGTATCCAGAACTATTTCGATCACTGCAATGCATTTGCATGTTGTTCTCAATCCGATCCTCCTCAGAAAAACATATAATAACTACGTTAGGCGAAATACACAATTGTATAATTCATTAATATATCAAGAATTACCTCCAGTCACTGCATCCCACATAAACTCGGAATTGAGTTTTATATTCACAAACGAATAATTACAGTAATGAAACCTTCTCTCGGCCTAATTTTCTTTATCAGTGGCCTTTTCTCATCCCTCTCTCTCTCTCTCTCTTCCCGTAGGCTAACAAACAAATCTCCTCTATTACCTATCTAAGAATATGGTCTCTTAATGCGTTTGAGGCTTACAAATACATACAAAAGGTTATGCAACCAATTCTAGTTTAGATCCTCAATCTTCTCAACCAAATCATAAGAATCCTCTAAATCCACAAAATCATCAACTAATTCCTAAGTCTAGGATTCACAATCCCTATGATATCTCAAGTAGCCTAAATATCTCATGTTCTCCTACATTCGAGAACATTTAAAAATATGCCTCACAATATTTAATTAAATCCTATTCTAAATTTCTCACATAAAATCACTCAAAACATTGAAAATTACATTAATTAAATATTTAGGGAACCAAGTCCCTTGAAAATACAAGACCCCTTAGATTCTATTGAATGTACAAAATTTGGAACCTTGATGCTCCTGCATCACTTGTTGTTTTGCTTGCTTATCTGGAGCTCTCTGCTCTCTCTACTTAATTATGAACTGAGGTTGTTGCTGCTATCCTTAGAAATTTGGATTCTGGACTTGCATTTCTGATTGCCTTTATGAAATGGACATCCTGCCTATCATATTTTCCACACTTCTAATCAAACTATCCAACTTTTATTCAGATGAGGTTGATGTCTCTTCCTTAATTTTAACTATATTTTCAACTTTGCTTTTTGATTTCTTGATCAATATATTAGCTTCAACTCTGAAAACATTTCTCTGCATTTCCTCCAATGAGGTGGGATTTCTCTCTCGAAGCTAATATGCCATATCAGTGATCCAGGTGGATATCGATGGCCACCCACTTATTCCATTTGGACCAGCACCATCAATTCTTACATCTTTTCACATTAAGCACAACTTACTATTTTTAGCAGGTTTTCAGGTCCTGCACTCCTGGAGCCATTTTGGGGCCTGCATGATCTAGGTGGATATTGGTGGTTACCCACCTATTCCACTTGGGGCCCCACCATTGTCTCTTTCAGTTTTTCTGTTTCGGCACAACTTACTATTTTTAGCAGTTTTTTGGGTCCTGAACTTCCAAAGCCATTTTGAGGCCCTAAATGACGTTTTCTGGGAAAACTAGGAGCAGAATGGGTCCATAAAATGATGTTGCTCACTAAAAATTTGTAGTCCTCAGACAGATATTTCTAACGAGGTATGGTTGACGTCAAACGGAGATCGTATGCCAAAGTTACGTCCCCGGGAAGTCGAAACACCAATTTACCCAAATGGGGCCCATAGTTTTGGCACTTCATCTCCTAGGGTTAGGGTTTTTGATTTTTAGGGTTTTCCATTGTTTCTAAATAATAAATAGGCCCTCAAGCCTCATTGTAACACAGTCCAGAGGTATATAGCCACCACATCTCTTCTCAGAGATTCTCTACTAGCACCCTAGCTATTTTATTTCCATTATGTTTGTAAGCATATTTCTGTTATTTGAAATTAATGAAATGACGCATTATTTCCGTTGCATCTCTATTTTTATAGTTATTTCTGTATTTTGTTGCGTTCCTACATAAAATCTGGATCAATGGTATTAGAGCGGTCTGCTCTTTCTCTGTTTTTCTTTGCATGTCCCCAACGCGGTCAGGGTATAAGGAGTTAGGGCTCGATCTGATTGAACCCTTGCAAGATCAACCTCACAAACCCCGACGACCTCCCATGGTGGAAGAAAATAAAGAAGAGGGAGAAGGAGAGCCTATAAAAATATTGCTCGACGAGGCCCTCGAGAAATAAAGGAACGCGATGATGGATAAATTTTCTTAGATCCTTCAACGACTGCCCACCTATGGCACATCTGCATCCAACAGCCACTCTGGAAGCGCTACTCCCTTCAAGGTATAAGTAAACTTTTACATTCCTGTATTTGAAGGCCAGATAGATGCAGACACCGTAGATAGATGGTTAAATTTGTTGGAAGGGTATTTCTTGGTCCATGATTTCTCTGACCAAGAAAAGATTATTTTTGCACTCCTCAAAGCCACTCCCCATGTCAAAGACTGGTGGGAAACCTACTGTGAGCAAGAGAAAGAAGGGGAACCCTATCTGTTCTTAGCCACACCCACTTAGAATTAGTTTTGAGATGGAATCAAGGAACAATATTGCCCCGTGGGGAGCTATGAGGACAAATACATCCAATGGACCACGCTGCAGAAGCAAAGGGACGAAGATGTGCATGAACTAACGAATTTGTTCCATACTCTGCGCAAAAAGTTGGGTATTAAAGATTCAGAGAGACATTTGGTGCTCAAGTACCATGGTTGTTTGCACAAACATATTCAGGAGGAAATGGAGTTCCTTGACATTACATCGCTTGGCACGACATATCGCTGTGCCACCAAGATCGAGCAAAAATTTAAGCAGAAGAAGAGAGACTTTGGATCTGTGAATCCGAAGCCAGGGAAAGGTGCCCTCGAAACATAGAACAAGGGGAAAGGCTAGAGCAGTGTGGCTTAGAAAAACACCACAAATCCAAAGAAGGACACAAGGAAGTGTTGCGAATTTCATAACAGCCCCATGCATATCACAACAAGTGTCGGGCCAAACAGTCATTGGTAGCAGAACTAAAGGTACCCGAATCAGATGTATTTTTTGATCCTGAGTCAGAACCAGAAAAACACAGTGACAAAGGGAAGTAGATCATTTATGTGGATCCCAGTGCCATTGTTGCCACCACTAATATCCAGAGGGATGATCCAGAGGATCCAGAGGAGGGGGAGCGCCTCTTCCATTCGCAGATGTGGGTAAAGGGTTCTCTGCTGCATTTTCTTGTCGATAGCAGAAGCCAAAAGAACCTCATTTTAGAAGAGGTCATGAAGTGGCTCGGCCTACCGACCATAGCACACCCGCAGCCGTATACCATGGGGTGGCTCCACCCAGGGAGAGATCTCTGCATCCACCAGCAGTGCTGCCTTCCGTACAATATCAAGCCATTCATGGATGAGGTATTGTGTGATGTTGCTCCTCTTGATGTAGCTGATGTATTATTTTTCCAACCATACTTGTGGAGGCGACATGATATGTATGAGTCTAGGCCTCATGTTGTTGTTATTACTTTGGGAAATAACTTTTACAGAATACCAGAGGTAGTACCGCCTCCTGTCATCTCTTTGACTACTGAAAAACAACGCAATAAGATTGTTTCCCAAACCAGGAAATTTATTTTCCTTAAAACTCGCTCACAGGGAAAGAAGAATATTGTCTCCACAACCTCGAAATAGGGCTCCCCTGCACGACTGCAGCAGATGGACAAAGTCATGGAGGAATATGAGAAAATTTCCTCCTCACTAACAGAGGTTCCTCTACACTGTCAAGACAAGCACTCCATTGACTTGACCCCCAACGCATTGCTACCTGATGTTGCCATACCTCATGTGACTACATAGACAAAATCCACACATGTAATTTCTGAGGCTGATAAAGAAACCAAATTTACTAATTGCATCCAGCATGTCCGCCCGCAGGTCCATGACATCTTCGACAACAGAACGTACCTCATCTCATGGAGGATCTCAATGCAATGGGGACCATTGCTTCTTAAGGAAGGAGGAATGATCCATGTGGATATTGGTGGCCACCCACCTATTCCATTTGGACCGACACCATCAATTCTTGCATCTTTTCACATTCAGCACAACTTACTATTTTTAGCAGGTTTTCGGGTCCTGCACTCCTGGAGCCGTTTTGGGGCCTGAATGATCTAAGTGGATATTGGTGGTTACCTGCCTATTCCACTTAAGGCCCCACCATTGTCTCTTTCATTTTTTAAGTTTCAGCATAATTTACTATTTTTAGCAGTTTTTCGGAACCTAAACTTCCGGAGCCGTTTTGAGGCCCTAAACGACGTTTTTTGGGAAAACTGAGAGAAATATGGGTCCATGGACCGACGTTTCTTGCTCAAAATTTCTAGTCCTCAGATAGATCTTTCTAACGAGGTATGGTTCACATCAAACAGAGATTGTATGCCAAAGTTACGTCCCCGGGAAGTTGAAACACCAATTTACCCAAACGGGGCCCATAGTTTTGGCACTTCATCTCCTAGGGTTAGTGTTTTGGATGTTTAGGGTTTTCCATTGTTTCTAAATAATAAATAAGCCCTCGAGCCTTATTTTAACATAGTTCATAGGTCTGTAGCCACCACATCTCTTCTCAGAGATTCGCTACCAGCACCCTAGCTATTTTATTTCCATTATGTCTGTAAGCATATTTCTGTTATTTGATATTAATGAAATGACACATTATTTCTGCTGCATCTCTATTTTTATGGTTATTTCTGTATTCTGTTGCGTTCTTGCATAAAATCTGGATCAGTGTTATCAGAGCGGTCTGCTCTTTCTCTGTTTTTCTTTGCATGTCCCTAATGCGGTTAGGGTATAAGGAGTTAGGGCTCGATCTGGTTGAACCCTTGCAAGATCAACCTCACAAACCTCGACGACCTCCCATGGCGGAAGAAAAGAAAGACGAGGGAGAAGGGGAGCCTATCAAAATACTACTCGAGGAGGCACTCGAGAAACAAATGAACATGATGATGGATAACTTTGCACAGATCCTTTAACGACTGCCCACCTACGGCGCATATGCATCCAACAGCCACTCTGGAAGTGCCACTCCCTTCCAGGTATAGGTAAACTTTGACATTCCTGTATTTGAAGGCCAGATAGATGCAGATGTTGTAGATAGATGGTTAAATTTGTTGGAAGGGTATTTCTCGGTCCATGATTTCTCTGACTGAGAAAAGATTATTTTTTCACTCCTCAAAGCTGCTCCCCATGTCAAAGAGTGGTGGGAAACCTAATGTGAGCAAGAGAACGAAGGGGAACCCTCTCTATTCTCAGCCACACCCACTTGGAATTCATTTCGAGATGGCATCAAGGAACAATATTACCCCGTGGGGAGCTATGAGGACAAATACATCCAATGGACCACGTTGCGGCAGCAAAGGGACAAAGATGTGCACGAACTAATGAATTTGTTCCATACCCTGCGTGTTGTGTAACCAGCTCCAAAAATAGAAGAAAAGAGATATCAATGCCTTAGAAATGAGCCACTTCGAGGGGGAAACCTCCAATACATTACATAAATGAACAATTCTTGGATGATACAACTTACAAAACCTCCTTTCTATATATAGGAGTCCATGGGGCCATAATGTAATCCTAGTGGGCCACAATGTAATCTTAGCCGACCTAACAATAATAATTTAAGGGCACAATAATAACAAAATGGGGGTTACAAGGGTACAATAATAACAATAAGGGGGTTACACTAACAACAATAAGGGACTATACTAGTAATATAGGGACCTAACATGCCCCTCTCCTTCAAAAAAAGTATTGTCCTCAACGCTTGAGTAGCTCTGGGTGCTTTTGTATAAAATTCTCATCCTCCCATGTAGAATCTTCAGTGGGTAAGTTCTTCCACTTGATGAGATACTCTGAAATTGATCGATTCCGTAGCTGTCGAGTTCTTGTTTCCATGACCGCTTCAGGTTCCAATATGATTTTTCCTTCCTCATCAAGTTCTGGAAATGTTGTTTGAAATGGAAGATTTTCACCTATAACCTTCTTTAAGCATGAAACATGGAAAACTGGATGTACTCGCGAAGAATCAGGCAGCTCCAATTTGAATGCCATAGTACCAATATTTTGCAACACCTTGTAAGGACCATAGTACTTTGGTGATAATTTATTATCCTTCTTAACTTGCTTGAGGGACATTTGTTTGTATGGTTGTAGCCGTAAAAATACCCAATCTCCTCCATCAAAACTTCTCTCGCTGCGATGTTGATCTGCATGTTGTTTCATTCGATTTTGTACCAAAGTCAGGTTATCCTTTAAGAGTTGGAGAACTTCTTGCTGATGCTCGATGTGATCTTCCACTGCTTGAACCTTCGAATTTTCTCTTAAATATGATGTGATGGATGGTGGATGATATCCATAAAGTGCCATAAATGGGGTCATTTTTGCCGCAGTATGGAAGGAAGTGTTATACCACCATTCAGCGAGAGGTAACCACTTGACCCATTGTGTTTGTTTATCAGATACAAAACAACGAAGATATCCTTCCAAACATTTATTTACTATCTCAGTTTGACCATATGATTGAGGATGATAAGATGAGCTATGAGCTAATTGAGTACCCAAACAAGAAAATAACTCCGTCCAAAAATTTCCAGTAAAAATGGGATCTCTGTCGCTCACAATAACCCTTGGGCTTCCATGTAACTTTTGAATTCTATCCATAAATGTAGTAGCAACTGTACTTGCTTTAAATGGATGAGATAATGCACAAAAGTGTGCATACTTGGTAAGTCTATCAACTACCACCATGATGAAATTCTTTCCTTCGGACTTAGGTAAACCTGTGATAAAATCCATTGAAATCTCCTCCCAACGTTGACTTGGAATGGATAAAGGTTGTAGAAGTCCCGAGGTCTTAATTGTCTCAATTTTATTCTGCTGGCAAACCAAACATTCTGTCACAAAATTTTGAATATCAGATTTAAGGCCATCCCAAAAAAATTCTTTCTTCGCCCTGTGGTAAATTTTTAAAAATCCTGAGTGTCCTCCTAAAGGAGAAGTGTGCAATTCGAGAAGAATCTTTTGTTTTAGTTGGGAATTCTTACAAAGATATAAGCGATCTTTGTACCATAAGGAATCATTTTTCCAACTAAATGTATCGGATGTACTAGGATCTTGCTGCAACTTTTGAATGAGTGTCCATACATCTTTGTCCTTCTTCCATTCATCTCTTTCTTCGGTTATCCAATCTGGTTGGATAATAGAAATGGCACAAAGAAATGCTTCCACCTCTTCATTCTTTCTTGAGAGTGCATCTGCAGCAACATTAAGCTTTCCTTTTTTGTAGATTATTTCAAAGTCATAACCCAACATCTTTGTGACCCATTTTTGCTGCTCTTCTGAAGATAGTCTTTGTTCCAAAAAGTGTTCAAGACTATCATGATCAGTTTTTACCTTGAAGTGTCTTCCCATTAGGTAAGTTCGCCATTTCTTTAGTGCATGTAGTATTGCTAACATTTCCTTCTCATAAATAGGTTTCTGTAAATACTTTCCCTTGATTGGAAGACTTTCAAAAGAAATGGGTCTTCCTTCCTGCATTAAAACTGCACCAATTCCATTTCCTGAGGCATCACATTCCACAATAAAGGTTTTTGTGAAGTCTGGCGTAGCTAAGACCGGTGCCAGGCACATTGCCTCTTTAAGATGTTCAAAGGCCTTAGTTGCTTCAGGAGTCCATGAAAATGCATCTTTCTTCAATAATGTTGTTAGAGGTGCTCCTATTCTCCCATAATTCTTAACAAACTTGCGATAATACCCTGTTAACCTGAGAAATCCTCGCAACTGCTTTATGGTTGTGGGGACTTTCCATTCCTTAATAGCTTTAATTTTGTTAGGGTCTACTTTAACACCCTCGTGAGATACAATATGACCCAGATATTCCACCTCTTGTACTCCAAAGAAACATTTGGAATTTTTTGCATATAATTGTTTCTCCTGCAATAGTTTGAGCACCCTGCCAACATGTTCAACATGATCCTTCCAAGACCTGCTGTAGATTAGTATATCATCAAAAAATACTAGCACAAATTTTCTAAGGAAGGGTTTGAAAATGGAATTCATCAACCCATGAAATGTAGAAGGTGCATTGGTAAGGCCAAAAGGCATGACCAAAAATTCATAATGACCCTCATGAGTTCGAAATGCTGTTTTTGGAATATCTTTAGTCTTCATTCTAATTTGATGATATCCTGAACGAAGATCCAACTTGGTAAAATAAATTGCTCCATGTAATTCATCCAATAATTCATCAATCACAGGAATGGGAAATTTGTCTTTAATGGTGAGCTTATTGAGCACCCTATAATCCGGACACATTCGCCATGATCCATCCTTCTTGTGTACCAATACTACAGGAGCAGAGAAAGAACTTTGACTGGGTTGAATTATACCCGCCTCTAACATTTCTGCAATCATACGTTCAATTTCGATTTTTTGGAAGTAAGGATATCTATAAGGCCTGATGTTTGGAGGAACACTTCCTGGAATCAAATGAATAGCGTGATCATGATCACGAATAGGTGGGAGTCCTTTGGGAGTTTCAAACACCTTGGAATGATTGTCCAAGACTTGTTGGAGATCTGTAGGAATAGATGATTTTGATGTTGGAACTTCTAGTGAGCATAATTGTGCAATTACGCCTCGTTTTTATTTCTTTAGATGCTTTGTCATGACATTAGAGCTTATTATCCTTCCTGGCTTCCCTGCCATACCTCGTAATTCCACTTCCTTTCCTTCTGAAATTTTTTTCAAGAAAAGTTCTTGAAAATTAAAAGCTACCGTCCCCAAAGATTGTAACCATTGTACTCCTAGTACAACATCAGCACCTCCCATAGGAATGGAAAGCATTGGACTAGTCAGTACATATTCCCCCATGGTTAGTTTGATATTATGGAATTTCCCAGAGCAATTTATAGTTCCTCCATTTGCAACCATCACTTGACATTCTGGTGCTGGGTATAGGAAACAATTTAATTCCTTGGCTACCTTACAATGAATAAAATTATGGGTGCTACCTGAATCAATCAACACTATTACCTTTTTCTTCTTGATATGTTCTTCTATATTGAGAGTTTGAGGAGTGGTAATTCCTGCTAGTGCATTACACAATATGGTCGGATTCATTTCTTCCTCTTATAGGGTTGGTTCCTGGTGTATATCCTCTTATTGTTCATTTTCTTCTTCCTCTTCACAATCTATGTAAAATAATTTCTTCTCAGCACACTTATGACCTTTAGTGTATTTTCTATCACAACTATAACAAAGCCCTTTTGCTCTTTTTTCTTCCAATTGTTGTGGTGTCAACCTTGTAGGTTGTGGAAATCTAGGCGTAGCAACACTTCCTTCTTTATAGAATTGAGTGGTAGGCTTCCTTGTCGCCATAATTTACATTCAACTTTTCTTGCCAACCTGAATGCCTTCTCCAATGAATCAGGTTCCAAAACGCGAACTTCATGTTGGATGTTATCCTTTAAAGTGCCTATGAAGAGATCAATCCTGTGTTCCTCTGGAATATCAGTTACCCTTATATTCAATTTTTGGAAGTCCTCAATGTGCTGCCCCACTAAACCCTTTTGTTTGAGATTTATCAATTGGCTAAGAAGGTGTTGCTCTTTGTATCCTCATAATGTGCTATCATTTCCTCCGTAAAAATTGACCAAGTGACAATTTTTTTACGGGAGCAAAGCCATCGATACCATACAAATGTATTTGTTCTAAATGTAAAGTTGCAATGCGTACCTTTTGTGTGTTTTGCACGTTATGGAGATCAAAATATTGCTCCATCTGTAGTATCCATGTTACAGGATCCTTTCCATCAAACTTCCTCATATCCATTTTTGGAATATGGTGGTTCTTCTCGCCAACATTAGAGTTTATGAAATCACGATTAACATTTATTTTGTTCTCATCATAAGTTTCCTCTACTATCTTTTCACCATTAGGAAACATTTCTTGTATCAACTTTCCCAAACCTTCGATGTCTACTTTTAGATCTTTCTTCATGTTTTCCATGTTGTCTTTCATTTTTTCATCGATCTTAGCTTCCATGTCATCCATCTTAGCTTCCATGCCCACTTCCATGCCATCCATCTTAGCTTCCAAAACATTCATCTTAGCTTCCACGCCTTTCTTCAAACCATCCATCTTAGTTTCCATGCCTTTCTTCAAAACTTCCATTTCATTTTTTGTTGTTCTTTGCGAGAGCGAAATTTGTTGCAGTTGCTCTTGTAATTTTGATATGTCATGTTGCCATTCTTCGTCTTCATGAGTCACAGTAGAGCCTTCTAAAGGCTTAGTGGGAGTTGAATTATTTTTAGGGGCCATTTTAGAATCCAATATTGATATCTATTCTACAATATGCCCTTGCAATCAATTCAACTTGATTCTTCAAACAAGACTTATGCAATTTGGAAAAAAAATACACACCTTTTACTTGCTTTGAGGAGCTCGATATTGATATTGTATTATCTCTGTCATTGCAGATCTTAAATATTTGAAATTCAACACTGAAGTAGCCCTCTGAATTCTCTTTTGAATGCCATAGGTCTGACCTAATTTGGATTCTCCAAGACAAAGTTGTGTCTAATCTCCCACAATGACCTAATTATGGACTGGTTCAGTAGAGCAAACTTGTACAACTTGCCACGTGTCATTGTTTCATCCTTTATCTCTAAAATTGATAGCCAAGAAAATAAAGTCCGTGTACTTGTAACCACTTTTTACTTCACTCCAATCCGATGCCCAGAGAGAGAGTTATTGAACTTTTCCCACGATCACCTCTTTGAGATGAAATTCAGGAGCCTGACAGAGCACTACCTTCCACAGATCATATCTCCAAACATATTGCGAACCAAGAACTGAAATTTTTTGACGACTTTCATCCAGATTTCAGCTTCGCACCATACAAATTTCAGATTCTGAAACTTCGTAGAAAAAAAGTTATAGCGCAAATTCCACGATGACCTGTTTAGGAGCCTGAAAAAAGACCTAACTTCCACAGATCATATCTCCGAAAATATTGCAAACCAAGCTCTGAAATTTTTAGAAAATCTTCCTTAGGATTTCAGCTTCGCACCCTAAAAATTTCAGCTTCTGAAACTTCGTAGAAAAAAACGTTATAGAAAAAATGCCACAATGACCTGTTTGGAGCAGCGAAACCCTAGAATCCAAACCTCTGATACCAAATGTTGTGTAACCAGCTCCAAAAATAGAAGAAAAGAGATATCAACGCCTTAGAAATGATCCACTTCGAGGGGGAAACCTCCAAGACATTACATAAATGAACAATTCTTGGATGATACAATTTGCAAAACCTCCTTTCTATATATATGAGTCCATGGGGCCATAATGTAATCCTAGTGGGCCACAATGTAATCCTAGCCGACCTAACCATAATAATTTAAGGGCACAATAATAACAAAATGGGGGTTACAAGGGTACAATAATAACAATAAGGGGTTTATACTAACAATAATAAGGGACTATACTAGTGATATAGGGACCTAACATTTCACTCCTCAAAGCTGCTCCCCATGTCAAAGAGTAGTGGGAAACCTAATGTGAGCAAGAGAACGAAGGGGAACCCTCTCTGTTCTTAGCCACACCCACTTTGAATTAATTTCGAGATGGCATCAAGGAACAATATTACCCCGTGGGGAGCTATGAGGACAAATACATCCAATGGGCCACGCTGCGGCAGCAAAGGGACGAAGATGTGCACGAACTAATGAATTTGTTCCATACCCTGCGCACAAAGTTGGGTATTAAAGATTCAGAGAGACATTTGGTGCTCAAGTACCATGGCTGTCTGCACAAACACATTTAGGAGGAAATGGAGTTCCTTGACATTACATCGCTTGGCACGGCATATCGCTATGTCACCAAGATCGAGTAGAAATTTAAGCAGAATAAGCGAGACTTTGGATCTGTGAATCTGAAGCCAGGGAAAGGTGCCCCCGAACCGTAGACCAAGGGGAAAGGCCAGAGCAGTGTGACTCAGAACAACACCACAAATCCAAAGAAGGACACAGGGAAGTGGTGTGGATTTCATAACAACCCCATTCACAGCACAACGAGTGTTGGGCCAAACAGTCATTGGTAGCCAAACTAAAGGCACCTGAATCAGATGTATTTTCTGATCCTGAGTCGAAACCAGAAAAAAAAAAAAATGACAAAGGGAAGCAAATCATTTATGTGGATCCCAGTACCATTGTTGCCACCATCAAGATCCAAAGGATCTAGAGGAGGGGGAGTGCCTCTTCCATTCGTAGATGTGGGTGAAGGGTTCTCCGCTGCAATTTCTTGTCGATAGTGGAAGACAAAAGAACCTCATTAGGTCGTGAAGCAGCTCAGCCTACCGATCATAGCACACCCATAGCCGTATAACATCGGGTGGCTCCACCAAGGGAGATATCTCTGCATCCACCAGTAGTGGGAGAGATCTCTGCATCCACCAGTAGTGCCGCCTTCCGTATAGTATCAAGCCATTCATGGATGAGGTATTGTGTGATGTTGCTCCTCTTGATGTAGCTGATGTATTATTGGGCCAACCATACTTGTGGAGGCGACATGCTATGTATGAGTCTAGGCCTCGTGTTGTTGTTATTACTTTGGGAAATAACTTGTACAGAATACCAAAGGTAGTACCTCCTCCTATCATCTCTTTGACTACTGCAAAAAAACGTAATAAGATTGTTTCCCAAACCAGGAAATTTGTTTTCCTTACAACTTGCTCACAGGGAAAGAAGAATATTATGTCCACAACCTCAAAACAGGGCTCCCCTGCACTTCTGCAGCAGATGGACAAAGTCATGGAGGAATACGAGAAAATTTCCTCCTCACTAACAGAGGTTCCTCTACACTGTCAAGACAAGCACTCCATTGTCCTGACCCCCGACGCACTGCTACTTGATGTTGCCATACCTCATGTGACTACACAAAATGAATCCACACATGTAATTTCTGAGGCTGATAAAGAAACCAAATTTACTAATTGCATCTAGCATGTCCGCCCACAGGTCCATGACATCTTTGACAACAGAACGTGCCTCATCTCATGGAGGATCTCAATGCAATGGGGACCATTGCTTCTTAAGGAAGGAGGAATGATCCATGTGGATATCGGTGGCCACCCACCTATTCCATTTGGATCGAAACCATCAATTCTTGCATCTTTTCACATTCAACACAACTTACTATTTTTAGCAGGTTTTCGGGTCCTGCACTCTCGGAGCCGTTTTGGGGCCTGAATGATCTAGGTGGATATTGGTGTTTGCCTGCCTATTCCACTTGGGGCCCCACCATTGTCTCTTTTAGTTTTTCAGTTTCAGCACAATTTACTATTTTTAGCAGTTTTTTGGAACCTGAACTTCCAGAGCCGTTTTGAGGCCCTAAACGACATTTTTTGGGAAAACCGGGAGCAACATGGGTTCATGGACCGATTTTTCTCGCTCAAAATTTTTAGTCCTTGGATAGATCCTTCTAACGAGGTATGGTTCATGTCAAACGAAGATTGTATGCCAAAGTAACGTCCCTGGGAAGTTGAAACACCAATTTACCCAAACGGGGCCCATAGTTTTGGCACTTCATCTCCTAGGGTTAGGGTTTTCGATGTTTAGGGTTTTCCATTATTTATAAATAAGAAATAGGCCCTCGAGTCTCATTTTAACACAGTTCAGAGGTCTGTAGCCACCGCATCTCTTCTTAGAGATTCGCTACCAGCACCCTAGCTATTTTATTTCCATTATGTCTATAAGCATATTTCTATTATTTGATATTAATGAAATGACGCATTGTTTTCGCTGCATCTCTATTTTTAAGGTTATTTATGTATTCTGTTGCATTCCTGCATAAAATCTGGATCAATCAGGGTCAAAGAAATTCAGATATTGCAACAAGGCCAGGTCAAGTGGAGGTTTGTACACCTTATTGAAATGATTAGTATAGTCTTGAAATGATTCATTAGGCTGCCTTCTCAATGAGTTATATTCATCCAATATATGAAGAGGGCTTTTCTTTTCCTCCCATTTAGCAAGGAAAATATTAGTTAACTACTGTGAATATGAAACTGAACGAGGTCCCATAGCTTGGAACCACTTTTTCACTTCTCTTGAGAAATTCTGAGCAATTATTCTCATCTTCGCATCGTCATTATCTACCTCTTATAAATATATGAAGTCTGTGATTTTATCAATATGTTGCATCACTGTAATCTCAGTGGTTCCATAAAAAAGAGGTAGCCTTTATCCGTAATTCTGAGGTAAATCAGTGAGTTGTCTCGACAAAGCTAATGGAGAAAATATGGCCATAGTTGTTATGGGAGGTAAGCTTGTAGTCACAACAGGAAGTACTGGTATAAGTGATGGTTGTAAGGGAGGAAGTGTGGATGATGAAGAAACAACAGGATGAGGGGATGTAGCAACAATGTGAATAGATGTAGCTAAAAGAAGGTTAGCAGGCAAGATCTCTTACTGATATTGTATAAAAGCCTTCTTAAGGGTGTATTGAAGATGGTTTGCTAGTTTTTTAAGTTTGTCAAATTGATTCCAAACATTCCTATCAAAATATGCTTCTGAATTGGATTCTATGGATGAGAAACTTGTTTCAAAATTTAAAGGATCGAATACAATTTTGGATAGTGATGTTTCATATAACTTTAAAGGATCGAATACAATTTTAGATAGAGAAGTTTCAGATTTGGATTTAAACAATGACAACTCGAACTTAATATCAAATGGAATATCTTCAAGTGAAACCAATTCTGATGGTAGAGATGTATACCTTACCAAAGTAGATGAACTTGAATGAATCTCTGAATGCAGAGGTGTTTTTTTCTTATGAGTCTTTCAGGATCTTCAACAAGAGATGATGGATGTGGATCTAGATTTGATCGTGTATGGATTTTAGGAGCCAGTGTTGACTTTTTTCTACACTTTGGCTCTTTGCAACTTGAATCAACCTTCTTGAAATCTAGGTCCTATCACCCACAGACCTAGAATTCAATGAAAATGTAGTAATACACCTAGGAAGATCTATCACTTTCGCTCCCCAGCAACATCACCAGAAATGTTAGCCTCCACAACGTCCCAAGGCTGAAAGGATATTGATGAAGGTAACCTCAAACCAAGCTTTTAGTTTGGTAGCTAGCCCTACCAAACCAGAGAGGGATCTCTCTATGAAAAAACACAACCAAGGGTTTGACTGGTAGAATAATTAATTTTAGGCTAGATAACTCAAATTTAGGGTTTTGAAAGATTTAGGGTTTTTTTGCTGGATTAGGAGTAAAAATAAGGGAACTAGGTCAAAGTATCAAAGGTTTCAATTGCAAGATATATAAAGGAGCAATGTAGCTATTATTTTGTGATGGCTTAAGGATTATTTGATGTAGTGTAGGGATTGAAATATCAAGAAGATAATAATGAGTATGTGCACCATGAATTCATTAATCAAGAAGAAAAATTACACAAAATGAGATTCCTAACAAAACAAAGATTAATTAATATAATTCTGCTTAAACATTCTTAGGAAAATTACTGAAGACCAAAGATTTGGTAAGGAGACAAGTATATCATTCATATAAAACTATAATAGAGAGAAAAAATTATCACAAACTCACAACACAAGAGTTCCTGAATAGTAGCTACACTTTTCCTTTGATTTCCTGTAAAAGGTGATGAAGTAAAAGATACAAGACTTCCACCCTCTGATGTCCAACCATCAAAATGACTGAAAACCACATACATATAGACAAAAAACAACTTCCCTTCTCTTAGGGGTATAATCCCTCAATGTAGGAACAACTCACAAGAATCTTTGAACAAAACCCTAGGACTAGGGAGGTTAAAACAAATCCTCCATTTAGAGTTTGACTGATCTACTCCTCATTAATGAGGTCCAAAATTACATCAAAATGACTATAACAAGCTCATTTACCCTTAATTAAATCAAGCAACATGAAAATAAATAAATTACATCATAAAATTGAGATTTACTGAGGAAAAACTTGAAATTTTCACTAACAGGAAAAAGTGCAACGCATATATGAAAAAATGGAGCGCCTTCAGGCAAAAACACATTGCCCAGCTTGTGAAGGACATTTGAAGGCCTTCCCCTGTTCCAAATCCCGTGCTGAAAAATGAATTGGAAATATAAGGATGTATGGTTGTTTTTAGACACCTCAATAAAGAAAAATGGACACTCCATGACAAAGAAAAATGCATTCTCCAACAGCTACTCCCAAAAGCATAGTGTCTGGTCCAGAATAGTGGCAGAAAGTGTCTTTTTGACCTGTTTTTTGGCATTTTATCTCCACAATTTACTGAAAAGGCATAAAAATTCAATAGATGTGATGTATAATTCATTATCTACCTAAACATATACGTTTTTTTGTGTGTGGATAGCTGAGGAAAAAGCGCAGTGCCAAGGCGCTGTGATTTTGGCTGAAACTAAGTTTTCCAAATTAACCAAAAGTCACATATTTTTTTTTTCCAAAATTTCTTCAAAAAATGTCCAAATTTTTCCCATGAAGGTGTGTGATTATGTTTCATGGTATGAGAGAGGATTCAATAGGAAAATCAAGCCTATCTTTCTCCTTTTGCTTCATTAGGGTTTGCTTGAGCTTCTTCTCCAACTGCTTGATTCTGACTTGGGAGACCCGATTACTTGTATAGTAATGCATAGCCATGTGTATTTGTAGGTTTTTGTTCCTATTTTCCTTCTTAATAATCATTTTCATGTGGAAATTCACTCGATCAAGACAACTTACTTTGTCTTTCATAATTTATGCCAAAATGAGTTCATCAACTATCATTTGAGTTTTCGGTGGAGTTGTTTCTTTTGGCTACTCAAGTTCCCTCTTGAGGCCTCTTGTCCTTGGTATCTTTTCTCTAACATGTTCTTCTTGATCCTCTGAATCATCAATATCAATGATTGCCTTACCTTTGGTATCATCCTTACTCTCTCTCAGGGTGCGGAAACCTAGTTCCAACACCCTCCCATACTGCTTCGGGTGAGACTTTGGCATGCGTAAGCAAGTCACTTCCGAAAGGGCCAGTAGTATAGGGGTTTGTTGGAAAACCTTAACCTCCAAACCTAGGTTATGACCCCTTGAGCCAAAAAATGGTTCCGTTGCTGGGACCGCGAGCATTTTGAGAAAGAAATTGGGTAATGCCAAGAGAATATTGGAAACCTGAGAAGAAATAAATTGAAGAGTGGTTCGAAAAAAAAATTCAGGAATTTGCGATAAAAGAGAATCACAACACAAGGTTGAAGGTGGAAAATTCAAAGAATAAGTAAATTTTCACAGAGATCTACAAAATTTTCTTTGTGACAAAGTTTTCCATCGATCAATTCTTCTCCTATTCTGAAGCAGAGCGAAGGTTATTCAAGGGTATTTGGGGTAAGTTTCGAAAACCTTACCATTGCTGATTAAGATATTACTATGCGAAAAGAGAATTTTGTGTAGCTAGACAGAGTGAATGAGCTCCGATCAAAGTGATGGTACAACGCTCAGTGGTAAATACTACAGAACTAATCAAGAAGGAGATTGATTTGTCTACAGTCTAGTAAGAAATTCTGCTGCGCAAAGTTCTCCATCTACGCCACAGTTGAACCCTCATAGGGGAAAGAACTCACTGCCTCCACCACCAAAAGATGATATGGCCTCGCACATGAAGCTACCCACCTTCAAAGGCGTAGGGGATGAAGATATGGATCGATTCTGGTTTTTCGCAAGATCGGTATGGACTGCGTAGAATGTGGCTAGTGACATGATGAAAAGAGCGCAACTATCCCTTGCCTTTGAAGGAAGAGCCTTGGACTAGTACATGGAATACATCGACCAACATGTGAATGCAACCATTTAAGATATTAAAAACGCCTTGAAATAGCAGTTCAAGAAGCCCAAGTCCTACTCTCAGATAGTGAATGATCTGAAGGATATCAAGCAAGGACCATTCTAATCTGTATGGGAGTTTGACCAAAAGTTAAAGAAGGAAATTAGAGAAGGAGGATTTATGTATGATGATAGGCAGCACATGGCATGGTTCATTTATATGCTACTGCCTTACTTGTGCGTGCCAATGGGACATCAAGTCACTGAATCATAGGTAAAAACCTTGGAAATTGCGATGAAGCTAGAATCTTCACCAAGAGATGATACCCAGTTAGGAGTGCAACAGATACAAGGCTAGCTAGAAGAAATGCATACGAAGATCCAGAATCTACAGAAGGAGTGAGGAACGGAGGCTAGCCCTGAAAGATGGTGCATACGGTGCAGGGTGAATGGACACACCAAGGATAATTGTCCTCTGCTAGCAGACTACATATAGGCTAGGGGACCCAGTCCGTTGCGACCTAGGGAAGCTGCAGGACCAAGTGGACCAATGATTTGGTGCAATTATTGTCTTGTTGCTGGGCTACACGATACCAACCACTGCCCCCACCTTGCCACATATGTCCCCATAATAAAGAAACAATGGTGCAGGTTCTGTAGATCTATAGGCCATGATGAACATAACTGTTAGACATATGATATGATGATAGATTGAGGAAATATATATAGGGTACAGTTGGATCCATCCTCGCCAAGATCCCCCTCGGACATCGGTGGCTCCCCAGCTTGCGGCAGGGGAGGGGGCCAAGGTGGAAGCGCAGGTAGAGGGAGAGGAAAACTGATTTTATATCAATGTGGGGAAATAGGGCACTTTGCAAGGGACTGCGAGAACCCTGCCAGAAAATCCTTCAGATACTGTAGACAGCTGGATCATGTGATTGGGGATTGCCCGATTCTAATGGACAAGATGCAGGAGAAGCAACAAACACCTACGCAGAATATACAAAGCTTCAAGGCAGAACCTTGAGAAGAAGGACCAAGTGTTAATGTTATAACACATAGCGGCATGACCACCGGAGGAGCTACGGAGAAGGCTGAGGTGGAGCCTCTCATCTATAAAGCGGTTGTTAAACAAGAAGGTTTAGACTTACAGAAAGAAAAGGAAACTTTTGTCGCATCTCACCAAGATTTTGCTAGGTTGAGGCACCTACTCCTCATGCCCCTACGAACCCTAAAGAAGATGATGAGGTTAAAAAATTCCTGCAGGCATGTATGAAGTTGTTATGAAATAAAAGGGCCATAGAAAACCTCCAAGCCTTCATAGATAGTTGTGCAGAAAAAATAACCCCAGCTATGGAAATTAAGGATGTGCACAAACTATATAAGCATAAGAGACGCACTGGTAGGGAGATGCGATTGGCCGCGCATATCGGCGATTATGAAATGGATTAGGTCATTCTAGACTTAGGATCAGATGTGAAAATATTACCTAAAAAAAATTGGCAGCACATGGGAGAACCTAAGTTGGAATGGTCCACTATCTAGCTATGCATGGCCAACCAACAAAAGATCATCCCGTTGGGGAGACTATCAAATATCGTAGTAGATATTGTAGGAGTTAAGGTCTGGGCTGAATTTGAAGTCATTCAAATTGTAGAAGATGTAGACCCTTACCCGACACTCATAGAATTAGACTGGGCCATAGATATGGGCGGTATTATCAACTTAAAAAAAGAGATCATGGTGTTTGAAAATGAGGGAACACGGGTGATAATACTGCTAGATCTTGCAGAAGGAGAGAGGTACACAAATCCAGTGTGTGAGGAAGAAGAGGTGGATCACATATATAATTTAACAGTGAGGGACGAATACTGGATCAATCCTACGGATGATGGTGTGCTTTGCTAGTAAAGAGATAGTGAATGCTTCTCTGACTCCGACGAGGAAATGGAAAATTGGAAAAATCGATTGCGTGATGTCTCTACACTGTGTTGCTTGCGAATTACAAGGGACTTCCTCTACATATCTTCAAAGGTAAGAGAACTGCCCTACTTTGATGGTTATAGTAGTATAAAAGACATTTTGTGCACATTCGAAGCTGAGGTGCCCAGAGAACGAAGGTTATGGGCCCTTAATCTAACCATGCGTGCAAAACCTGCAAGATGGTGGGACACACATAAGGGGGTGTTCTAGGAGTGGGAGGAATGTCGGGATATGATGGTCCTATGATTTATGCCTCTGACTGACGTGCGCATCAAGACATTTCTTTGCCCAGGGGATCTGTGTGGACATTTTTAAGCCTGGATGGAGAAATGGTGTGATCGTACTACAATGGGTTCACCTGTTTATTCATGCCTTGGGACCAATTCCCACAGCATGGTACCTAGATGCAGAGCTACATCAACGCACCCTCTAGTGGGAAACCTTAAAGGATGAATTTTTTGGGACATTCGGGTTAACAGGAGGATCGGAGGCGCTTGATGAATATCTACAGGATATTAATACCTTTGTATTTGGTGAATCAGCCCCTACGCAACATACGGAATACCCACATGGGAAACGCAGATGCAGGATATTGTTAATTGTCACAATATAGCTATAGAAGAGTGCAATGAGGATCCGCGCAATGTCTCTATCCCAGAATCAGATGGGGAGTGCATAGTTGTAGGATCTCCATTGCAGACTGTGGATGTGACGAAGCCTCTAAAATTGCTGGAAGTCAACATTGGCACGAAAGAGAAGCCTAAGTTGGGTAAAATTGGGGACTACTAGGATGATGACACTGTAAGAAAAGTTGCTGAATTTCTCACAGAATATCAAGACTTATTCTTGACCAAGTTTTTGGAGCTTAAAGGGATCACAGGATACCTAGGGGTTATGCACATCATGCTAAAACCAAATGTGCACCTTGTAAAGAAGCAGCCTTATCAGTTGAACCCCAAACATAAGCAAAAGTTTAAGGAAGAAATCGATAAAATGCTTGCCGCAAGTATTATCGAGCTAGTCGAGCAGTCAGATTGGGTTAGTACGATGGTGGTTCAGGAAAAGAAAACAAAGGGATACATATGAATCTTTGTGGACTTATGCAAGCTAAATGACGCTTGCATACATAACCCCTTTCTGACACCATTCTCCGATGAGATCCTGGATAGCATAGGAGGCCAGGAAGCATACTCTAACACTGATGGGTTCTCAGGATACCATCAGATCATAATCACACCAGAAGATCATAGAAAAACTACATTTTCCACTGAATGGGGATCCTTCTAGTATACCATAATGTCATTTGGACTCAAGAATGCCCTTGCTATCTTCTCGCGGGTAGTTGTCGCAGTGTTCAAGGAATTCATCCAAAAATTTCTAGAAGTGTATTTCGATGATTGGAATGTCTTTGGCTTAGTAAAGACACACATTTCTAACCTGCACATGATGTTGGATGCCTACTGAAAACACCATATTTCACTGAATATCAAGAAATGTATCTTCTACGTACCCTTCGGAATCTTGCTCGGACATATAGTTTTCCGAAAAGGGTTGATGGTGGACCCTGCAAAAGTGGTCGTTATCATCAATTTGGCAGTGCCTACGACTGAGAAACAACTGCTTTCCATCCTTGGACAAATGGGCTACTATAGAAAATTCATTCATGGATACACAATGATCACAACACCTCTAGAAAAGCTACTTAAGAAGGATGTTTCATTCTTTTGGGATGACGAGTGCTAGAAGAGCTTTGGGCTACTCAAGGAAAAGATGGTATCTACACCTATTCTTATTTTTCCTAATTAGGAAAAGGTATTTCATGTTCATGTTGATGCTTCAAGGATTTCCCTGGGAGCGGTCCATACGCATCCTGGCACCGGAGACATTGATCACCCAATAGAATTTTCTAGTCGAAAACTCTCAAATGTAGAGAGAAATTATGCCACTACAGAGAGGGAAGGGTTGGCCATGGTCTATGCACTATAGAAGTATCGGCACTATCTGTTAGGAGGACACTTTAAGATGTTTACAGATCATTCGGCTTTAAAGTACCTGGTGAATAAGCCTGTGTTGGGGGGGAGGGGAATCTGCATATGGCTGTTTCTGTTTCAAGAATACGATTTTGAAATCATAGTCAAGCCAGGGAAGTTGAATGTTGGGCATGGATCACTTGTCCCAAATTGAGACAAGCGAGGAACCCACTAACTTGGAGGAAGGATTTCCTGATGCACAACTTTTCGCCATTAAGGTCATTGATGCGCACTTCACTGATATCATTCAGTTCCTGACTACAGGCATGTCACCTGCAGAATATTCAGTACAACAAAAGGAGTTGGTTACCCAGGCAACGAATTTTACCATTATCACAGGTAATTTATATAAACTAGGAGTTGATGAAGTGTTGCGCAGATACATTCTAGATCATGAAAGGCATGCTTTATTGGCAGAAGCTCATGAAGGCATAACAAGAGGTCACTACACAAGAAAGGAAACAACACAAAAGATCTTTTGGGCTGGGTTATGGTGGCCTACCCTGCATAGTGACTCTCACGACTATTGTAAAGCTTGTGATATGTGCCAGCGGATAGGAAGGCCATCACGCAGAGATGAAATGCCTTTACAACTGTAAATGGATCTGCAAGCCTTTGAAAAGTGGGCCATTGATTTTGTGGGACCAATCAACCCACCAGGGAAAAAGACAGGAGTGCACTATTCCAACTTATGGGATTCCAAGGATGCGCAGTGTATTGAGGACAATCAGGTCTTCTGGGTCCTTTTTACGAGTAGCTTGGTAGCAGCCATCAATTCCTGACCACGGTTGTCTCCAACAGTGTATGACAAGTATAAAACCATCGTGGCATTTCAGATCACCATGCACCACATCCAAGTCAGAGCGCGGAAAGACAAAGCCTGGGTCTCGATACCATATATGGCTATGGATGAGGATATTGATCACATCGTTGATACATGGTCTCCACAGTGGAAGATTAGGTTCAAAACTGGTGCGGTGGGCACCACAGGGGTGAGTGCTACAAAGGTTACCGTGACTGCCATAGCCAAAGGAACTGGTGGATCAAGCAAAGGCACGATGAAAGAATGGACCATAGGATCATAGTAGGATTTGTAGCAGAAAAGGAACACCGGAAAGAACGTAGACACACAGAAGGATTCACAGCCAAATAAAAACACAGATAAGGTTACGGAAGTGCCATCGCAGAAGGGGTCACAGCAAAATCTGGGTATAGAGGGACAGGAGATGGGAGGTGTTGACTCTCCCAGAGGAAGAAAGTGCACAGGTGAGACTGCTAAAGGGCCATGAAAGAAGCAGCGCTCTCAACAAACAGAACCCAATGGAATAGTTACACTCACGGAAGCGACCTTGAAAAAATTACAGATGCGGTCACCTGGGCCATGGAGGATAAATGGCTGGCTCTGGGAGAGCAACAGAAAGCCACGGTCGACTCACTTCAGGCTGAGCTCCGAGCCCTACAAGTGAAAACAAACACACTAAAAACTAGTTTGGTCCAGGCCCGCTCAGCCTCCACAACTAGTAGCATGGAACTTGTTGCAGTATAAAGTCGCCTCTATCCCATGCCAGGCGCAACCCTAATAGTAAGTCCACCTGACTTGGGAGCGCAATTCTAGGCCTACGCAGAAGTATAGCTCGATCTAGCTAGGTTGCCACATGATTCACCACAGGTTCTACATAGCTCTTTGTTTAAAGAAATTCAACACATGGACCATCAGGTCCACCAGCAGCTCAACATAGCAGAGCAGACCATTGTAGAACAAACGTCTGAGGTAACCAAGGTACAGGCTACACAGACGAAGCTGGATAATTTAATTATTAGAATCTACGAAGATGTTAAAGATGAAATACCAGCCACATATACCCCCCAAGCCAATATTGAAGGGTTGGTCGTAGCCTTAAGAGCCTCATGGGCGGAGATCCAGGTTGTCAAAACTCAGATGGAAAAAAAAATCATAGACTTGCAGGCCAATCTGCAGCCAGAAACACCTCCGGAGCTCAGGGCCCAGCAAGCTGCACTGGTTACAACTACCACGAATGTGATGACAGGAAAAATTTCTCAGGGCACCCAATTATTTGACATAGAAATGCATCTCCGGACCAAGGTACAACGTGATCCTCTCCTATAGGAAATTAATAAAACATTGCACCAGAAGGAAGAGGAGTTTTCTCAATTGGAGGCTACCTTGACTACATTAGCCCCTGCCCAGCACTTGGCCCGACTGCGCACCAGCTAGGCCCTCAGAGATGACATGGATGCCCTTCGATAGCGGAAGCAGACGTTGAGTGATCACCTCAAGCCATAGGTGGAAAAGTCCCTCAAGCTGTCCCATAATGTTGATGTTGCCATAAAACAATTGAACCATACATTGGAGAGCATCGCAACCGCTATAGAAGGCCCAACTTCATAGAAGTTGGTAGAGATAGCTCAGACCACTGCTGCGCAATGTGAAGGAGTGTTGCCACCATTAATCGATGCAGTCAAGCAACTTCAGGCAAAGATGGAGGACCCACGACCGCCCTGACTCAGGACTAGTCACAATATTGTGTTGGGGGACTATTGGAATAGGGTCTCCTAAAGCTGCGATTTTTTTCCATTTTTGTATATTTTTGTAATATTTAGTCTAACGCAGGGGTTATGGGGTGGGTCAAAGCCCCTAATTCATTGTAACGGGTCAAGGGTAGACCAAGAGTCCACAAACCACGGTTTGCGGATCATTGGATGCATAGGCTAAATCAGTATAAATAGATAAAAAAATTTGAGTCATAGTGAAAAAAAAAAGAAGAGATTGATGATAGTTACGAATTGTTAGATATTTTTGGGTTGCTAGGGTAAGGAATCCTTCTAGCTGTGTGCACAGAGATCCTCAGTCCTATTGTGTGTGGACCCTGCTGGCTGTGTGCGCAGGCTGTGTTGGATTGTAGTGGGTTTTGGAGGCTAATATATGCGAATCTGGTTAGATTACCTCTGCGTTATCTGAGATTATGTATTACTGTTGAAGTGAACTGTTTAATCTGTTACTCTTAATTTTGGGTATCCGTTGTTTTTGTAGATCTGTCTTTATTATAATGGGCTGCATTATTAACAAGTGAGTCTCAAAAGTATGATCCATATTCATACATATTTCCATTATGTCATAACCATTTAGCTCCTATGTCATAGCCATTTGACTTAAAACCCTACATCAAGTAACCATTTTCATAAATATATGGGTTAGGATCCTTGTTTTTCAAAGTTATTTATTTTATGTATTTTAAGTGAATTTATGATTAGAAACTAGAAAATTAACATAATTTCATATATCTGTATATGTGTTATGAGTTTTGTGACATGTGTAGGTCAAAAGGAGACTTCTAGAAGACCCTTATGTGGCACTCTAAAGCCAAATTCGAATTTGGTTGGAGAATATTATGGGATCAAGAGGAGATGTGTCTCACTTCCTTGTTGTATTGAAACTCTAAGAGGATATGTGTCTCATTCCTCAAGTTGTGTTGAAACTCTAGAAAGACATGTGTCTTATCATTTCCTATTTTGATTATAACTCTAGAGATGGAGGGAGAGATTCATGGACTCCCATTAATGAGATGACTCCTCATATTTTGTATAAATAGGAGAAGTTTTCTCCTATCATAGGTAATGAAAAAGTAGTAGAGAAGTATTTTGTAACAAAGTTCAAGATGGAATGGGATGTAGATTTGTGAGTTCTTTTTAATAGAGAAATTCAGTTTTTTGATGTTGTTTTGATTACAACTTTAAGGAGCTAAATGACTTCACCAAATTAGTCGCAGAGGGCCCCTGCTATCCAATGAGGCTTTTACATGTTTTCTAGATAAATTGCTTTCAATTCTGTTTTATCATATTTCCTTACTTAGATTGCTTTCTGAAATCATAGCTTTTAGCATAATTTTTAGCTTTTAGATTACAGTAGGCATCCCAGGCATTTGCATATAATTTTATAATGACTAATGACATGGAATCCATCTTGTCTTTCTGCTAATTTACTTTTCTTAGTTTTTGTTTAATTCCAGCACTATTTGTTTATTTTAGTCTTGCACATTTGCTTTAGTAGTTAGATTTAAATATTAAGTTGCTCATGTCATTTTCAGTTACCTCCGAAAGCCATAGCTGGACTAATGGTGAGGGATTGAAGTATGAGTGTGTAGTTTGATATTATTTACTTTTTCCGCAAGTTAGATATATTAAATTGCTCATGTCATTTTCAAGCATTCTCCGAAATATAGTCAGACTAATGGTGAGGGATTGAAGTATGAGTGTGTAGTTTGATAATAGTTTATTTTTCGCAAGTTAGATATATTAAATTGCTCATGTCATTTTCAAGCATCAGCTAGCCGGACTAATGGTGAGGGATTGAAGTATGAGTGTGTAGTTTGATATTAGTTTTTCTGCAAATTAGATATCGTATTGCTCAAGTTGTTTATGATTACCTCCGAAAGCCATAGCTAGACTAATGGTGAGGGGTGAGAATATGAGTTGATGTAATTTGATTTTAGTTTTACTTTACTTGCAATCTTTTTTTTTAGTACAGTTTCTTTTGTGTTTAGACAGCAGCAAGGATAATGAGTTTCATGATCAATAGTTCATTATTTGCTTGATTAGAATAATGATGCAATTTTCATTTCCTTTTATGAATTAATTTTTTCATTGTGTGTTTTAAAATTCTTTTGAAGTTTGGAAAACCATTAGAAGGACATCATTATCTTGAATATTTGTCTCCATACTTGTCTTTTAGAATTTCATAAAAATCCAAAAACGACAAAAAGTAAGAGATATGTTATCTTGCACATATAGTGCGCCACACTTTGTCAGCTTACGAATCCCTGGTTGATAATTTATGTTAGCAATTTAGGACACACTAAATTGATCAAACATTTTGGCACCGTTGCCGGGGAAGTGTAACTAGGTAACCTTATTTCTTACATCTAAAAAAAAATTAATAATTCTTGAGTATGCTCTCCTCCTGCACTTTGTGTGATCTCGAGGATCAGAAAAGGAATTGTTATGTAAAAAAAAAAATTAATAATTCTTGAGTATGCTCTCCTCCTGCACTTTGTGTGATCTGGAGGATCAGAAAAAGAATTTTTATGTGAAAAAAAAAAAAAAAAAAGGAGACAAAATAAAACTTCATCATTTCAATTGATTCAACAATTTAAAAAAAAAAATTGTTTTCATGAAAAACTTTGATTTCAATAAAATTGTTTTGTTTAATGAATATATATGTGTATTTTTAAATTTTTGAAAATATCACATACATAATTTTATTAAACAAATCAATTAAAAAAATAAAAAATAAAAAAAAAATTAAATTGTTTTGTTACTAAGATATATATGTATATTTTTATTTTTGAAAATATATATATAATTTTAATAACAAATCATTTAAAAAAAAAAAAAAAATTCAATAAATTGTTTTGTTTAGTAAATTACATATGTATATTTTTAATTTTTCAAAATATAACATGTGTAATTTTATTAACAAAACAAAACAAACAAACAAACAAACAAAAATCATTTTGCTTAATAAAATATATATGTGTATTTTTAATTTTTAAAAATATAACATATAGTTTTATTAACAAAAACAAATTAAAAAAAACAAACAAAACAAATCAATAAACAAAATGAAATGGCCATTGTATTTGGGTAAAATGAAACCAAAGAAGCAGATCCAACCTTTGCAATTGTTAAAACAAAATCTGCAATGTTGTCCAGCACTCTACAAACCTGATGAAAACCAGATGAGTCCCTTCAAAAAGATCTCCGTTCCAAAACTGTTGCTCAAGGTATCATGCATATAGGAATGGCACAATTTGTGACCTTACAAACGACCCGTGAGCAGACAGCTAGTTTTTCTGCTGCTTCAAACTTGAAGATAAAGCAAACAATACTTGGCATTGCTAGGTATGAAACCACAGTAGCACAACAGGAAACAACAGACTAATCCGTTAAAAAACATGAGTATCAAGCAGAGGTTAGACGCCTTTTGGATTTGATAGTACACAGCTTGTACAGCCACAAGGAAGTATTCCTCCGTGTTAGTTTAATTCCATGATGCACCGAGGAGACAAATACTGATAGATTGATTCCAAGAGAAACGAGCATTACTCTATGTTTAAAGACTGAAGACAAGCTTGAGTACTCTGATCCAGAAAGGATTAAGAATCTTGTTAAAAATTATTCACAAACAAAAAAACGCAAAAAAAAGGGGTCAAACTTTGAAAGCACCATTTGGCCAAACAGAGATGAATTTGGAAAAAATAAAACATGGGTTTTTTCGCCAACGTGGTCAATTAGATAACCCAGAAATCGTTTTACGAAATTCGTGGCGGTCTGGGAGAATTTCTTGGTTCTTTGAAGGCCATTTTTGCCTGCCGCGTGAGGAAAAACGGTTTTCTGTTTGCACAGTGGAGAGTTTGAACGGCACTCTGCATTCATTTCAGCCATAATTCGGTTTCCTGATCTCCAGGAAGAAGAATCCAAGTTGAATACAAATTCTATCAACCTTGAGCAACGTGGATTCCATATGTTTATGATTCGTCTGAGACTGTTTGGAGATCATGTTCATTCCACTCATATCGCATTTGTTGAATTTGTAATGGCTGGAAATGCCATACTTGTATTGAACTGTAGTGGTGCAATTGTGCCCAGACTCAATGAGCATCTTATTTATCCGATTATGGAGATCACTTAGGTATCACTATATCACAAATGCGTTTCAAGATGAGACCTTAGAGTTATTGTGTTCATTTATTGAGACAGGAATATGTGCCAATAGAAATATCTTTTTATTATGTGAAAGGCGAGGATAAGCGGCATTATGTGCATACAGGTTTGGGCATGAGAATTGTTCACTTCAACTGATATTTAATCAATATGATAGTTTCCACAATTTGTTTAACGAAAAAAAAAAAAAAAAAAACAAAAATTAAATTTGTTTTGTTTACTAAAATATGTATGTATATTTTTAAATTTTTGAAAAAATATATATAATTTTATTAACAAATCATTTAAAAAAAAAAAAAAAATTTACATTTTTCTTTTTCAATTTTGTTATTTGAAAAAAAATAAAAAATTTCAATAATTTTGAATCAATGAAATGAATAAGTTATTTGCTCGTTTTTCTGAAGGTATTGATTAATTTTGGACTGATGATGAAAGATGAATGGCTAACTTTTTATTCAAGATTTTTAGCTACAGAAACCGTCGACATTCTGCAGCTGAAGTCCAATTCTGTAGCTTTTCTTCAATTCCGCAGCTGAAGTCCAATTCCGCAGTTGTTCTTCAATTCCGTAGTTGAATTCCAATTCCGCAGTTGTTCTCCAATTCCGCAGCTGAAAAACCTCATTGTTCAAATCAGCCTAACTTTCTCATACAAAATCAGATTTTGATGATTTAAGTATCGTTGGAAAGGTCTCAACAAGATCTACACAATGAGAAATCCATCATTAGAGTTTGAAATGGTAAATAATGAAATAAATTGCTGAAAATAAGCTACATTCAACTTGAGGCACTAATTCCAAAACATGTATAAATTCTTTTGATTTTTCCTTTGAGAACTTGTTTCATTAATACAAATTCTTAGTTTTGTGTGTAAATATCACAACTAGAGAGATTGATCACCTCTCTCCTTTGATAATCTTACATTCCATTGCAGAAAAAGTATTAGTTTTTTTTTGCAGGTTCTAGGAGGAAAAACAAATGACTACAAGAGAATGGTGTCTCTCTAAGAGACCAATTTGTTTCATAAGAGGATGATCAGCAACAAAGAGGAAATATGCTGATGCAAAATTAGATCCAAACACTTGAAAAACTTTCAGATACTATTGTCTCCATCACATCCATACCTCATAATAAACCATTCACCTCATTTCACTTCATGTTTTCCATTTACATTCACATCCACTTTCCATTTCTTTTTGTCCATTCATAACCCACAAATAAAAGCAAGAGGCTCATTCACATGTTTATTGCCCATTTCCATTTCTACTCTCCATTGCCATCTTCCATTTTATTCTTCCATTTCTTGTCATTTTCATTCCGCAAATAAGCCCTGCTTCAATGCAAACTATTGAGTCTATAGTCCTTTGAGTCTAAGTTCTTTGTAAAACACCTTGAGGCTTGCATGCCTTAATGGCAAGTTCTCATGCTGACAAAAAATGGGAATACATTAATGTCTCTTGTTCGTCAGATCTTCTAGGTGACTCGACATCAGCAAAATCATTCGTACCTAGCAAGATGTGTTTGGGCATCTTGATTCTCATTGTCATCAATGGTGAGAGTTCTCGTGTTGACTAGTGGCATCCATTAATGGCCACTAATTCAACAATTTCCTACTATGTTCGACATCAGAACATCTTTTCACATAGTAGGAATTATGCCAATGAGTTTTGAAGACATGAAGACTATATTTTCAGCATTTTGGAGCAGATTCAGCAAGTTTTAGTAGAAGCAATAAAAAGTCATCTCATCTCTTTATCCATGACTCCTCTTGTTCAGCCACTTGAAGAAGAATATGATCAGAATTTTGCAGCCACCACACAAACACAACTCATCCACATTTAAGGTAAGTGAATGTATGTTGTTTTCTAATTTTTAGTCATGTAATTCATTAGAATGCTAAAATTGTAACTTTGGAAAAATTCCTCACTCCCTTTTCCACATTGTCATATCTTTAGTTGGGGGGGGAAGGGACATCATTTCATATCCACATGTCATACATTATCACACATTTTCATTTCATTTCCACCCACATATACTTTCCAACCAACTATTGTTGCAACATGATCCAAAAGATTATATGCCTTGCAAATGATCAATTCATTGATGAAGTAATTGATTCTAAATGTTTTCATGAACTTTGATGCAACAAAGAAAATAAAGCATTGTTACACAAGAACCAATGCTCAAAAAAAAAAAAAAATGGTTGTCACACACGAACCAACCATTGAAAAAATAAAATAAAAAATTTTGCAATCAAATGTATTATACTTTGCCAAAAAGGAAAATATCAAGAAGCAAAGTTTGGAATGAATTTATATGAGTCAAAATTCATAAAAGATCAACTCATGGACAAATGAATCATTGCAATAGTTGCATGAGGACATGCAACAACTTCAGTTGGGGGGTATGTTGAGTCTCAAAAGTGTTCTCCATATTCATACATATTTCCATTATGTCATAACCATTTAGCTCTGATTTCATAACCATTTGACCTAAAACCCTACATTAAGTAACCATTTTCATAAATATATGGGTTAGGATCCTTGTTTTCCAAAGTTATTTATTTTATGTATTTTAAGTGAATTTATGATTAGAAACTAGAAAATTAACATATTTTCATATATCTATATATGTGTTATGAGTTTTGTGACATGTGTAGGTCAAAATGAGACTTCTAGAAGACCCTTATGTGGCACTCTAAGGCCAAATTCGAATTTGGTTGGAGAAGATTATGGGATCAAGAGGATATGTGTCTCACTTCCTTGTTGTATTGAAACTCTAAGAGGATATGTGCCTCATTCCTCAAGTTGTGTTAAAACTCTAGAAAGACATGTGTCTTATCATTTCCTATTTTGATTGTAACTCTAGAGATGGAGGGAGAGATTCATGGACTCCCATTAATGAGATGTCTCCTCATATTTTGTATAAATAGGAGAAGCTTTCTCCTATCATAGGTAATGAGGAAGTAATGAAAAAGTAGGAGAGAAGTCTTTTGTAACAAAGTTCAAGATGGAATGGGATGTAGATTTGTGAGTTCTTTTTAATAGAGAAATTCAGTTCTTTGATGCTATTTTGATTACAACTTTAAGGAGTTGAAGGACTTCACCAAATTGGTAGCAGAGGGCCCCTGCTATCCAAGGAGGCTTTTACATGTTTTCTAGATAAGTTGCTTTCAATTCTGTTTTGTCATATTTCCTTAGATTGCTTTCTGAAATCATAGCTTTTAGCATAATTTTTCATGGCAGCCCGGGCATTTGCACATAATTTTATAATGACTAATGACATGGAATCCATCTCTGCTAATTTACTTTTCTTAGTTTTTGTTTAATTCCAGCACTATTTGTTTATTTCAATCTTGCACATTTGCTTTAGTAGTTAGATTTAGATATTAAGCTGCTCATGTCATTTTCAGTTACCTCCGAAAGCCATAGCTGGACTAATGGCGAGGGATTGAAGTATGAGTGTGTATTTTGATATTAGTTTACTTTTCTGCAAGTTAGATATATTAAATTTCTCATGTCATTTTCAGTTACCTCCGAAAGCCATAGCTGGACTAATGGTGAGGGATTGAAGTATGAGTGTGTAGTTTGATATTAGTTTCTTTTTCTGCATATTAGATATCAGATTGCTCAAGTTGTTTATGATTACCTCCGAAAGCCATAGCTAGACTAATGGTGAGGGGTCAGAATATGAGTTGATGTAATTTGATTTTAGTTTTATTTTACTTGCAATCTTTTCTTTGAGTACAGTTTCTTTTGTGTTTAGACAACAACAAGGATAATGAGTTTCATGATCAATAGTTCACTGTTTGCTTGATTAGAATAGTGATGCAATTTTCATTTCCTTTTAGGAATTAATTTTGTCATTGTGTGTTTTAAAATTCTTTTGAAGTTTGGAAAACCATTAGAAGGACATCATTGTCTTGAATATTTGTCTCCATACTTGTCTTTTAGAATTTCATAAAAATCCAAAAACGACAAAAAAGTAAGAGATAGGTTATCTTGCACATATAGTGCGCCACACTTCATCAGCTTACGAATCCCGGATTGATAAATTAATGTAGCAATTTAGGACACACTAAATTGACCAAACAATTACTGTGATCTATTGTCATGCATTTATAATATTACATGTGCTGATGCAGAAGTGCTGATTAGATCTATGACTGATAGTAGCTCTGTTAACTGTGGACTATATTGATTAGTGAACCTGTGAATAGATTTGTTTATAGCTGTGAGAGTATCCTTGTTCCTGCTATATGAATCTATGATCTATTGATTACTGAAATTATAGTTGTTGTACTGGTAGCTTGGTAATACGCACGTGGATGCAAAGGTAATTAGTAGATATGAGCTCTGTGATATAAGTCTGTAACTAGGTCTGTTAAATACGAAGCTGGTAAGCTAGGAATGCAGCTCTACTTGACTTACCTGCTCTCTCTCAGGGTGCGGAAACCTGGTTCCAGCATCCTCTCATACTGCTTCAGGTGAGACTTTGGCCTGCGCAAGCAGGTCATTGCCAAAAGGGCTAGTAGTATAGGGGTTTGTTGCCAAACCTTAACATCTGAACCTGGGTCAGGACCCCTCAAGCCAACAATCCTTGAGCTCTCTAATCTCAACCTCCTTCTCCATGATGATTTGCTTCAGCGTTTTGTTCTTTTCATACTCCAAACCTTCCCTATCAATGTCAAGATGTAATGGTTCCTCATCCTAAAATGGTGCCTAATGATGTGATGATGATCCTTGTTCTCCTGATGTAGGCTTGGCCCTTTCAAAAATTTCTGGAGAAAACACGAGCCTCTTACCTCTAGTATAGTTTCGAGTCACCTCCGCCCTAGGAATTATTTTGGTAGGTTTGCTTGTGGAAGCAACCTCTTGTTGTGCTGGTGATGAAAAATGTGTAGAGTGACTACTAGGCTGAGCTCGAGAAGACAAAAGAGAAGTTGAATATACAAAACCATCCCATGACAAATTGATATGTGCTAACTAATGGAAAACCATCATTTTCACCAAGCAATGGTGAAACGAAATAGCATGATGATTTTCTCCCAATCTATGTACCTTCTCTGCAATTTTCACCATGCTTTTGTAAAGGTAATGAGGCAAGTTTAGGGTTCTTACACCAATGAAAAGCATCAAGAGTATCATATGATACTGATATAAACTTGAGTATCTACCCTCACATGTGAAATATCTCATGATCAATTTCATGAGAGGTGCATATTTGTCCAACAACTGTCTAAATGGAAATATGTGTGTTGGAGCTGCTTTGTATGTTGGCTTTAAATACATTTTGTAATTTTCAAGGTCAAGGTATCTACTCTTGAACCAATTTTCTCCACTTTTTGGAATCCTTGTGGCTATGGAAATGGCCTCTGTTGAAATATTGAAAAAAACTCATACAATAGTCACCTTATCTCTCCTCAATATGGTGGCAAAGATGCTGGTAAGTCTGTCATGAAAACCTAGTTCCTCAACCTTTTGGAAAAGGCAAGGCAACCAACATACTGAAATTATTTCTTGAGGAAGGGTGAGGAAATGATATCATGTGATGAAGTGGGCTCATAAATGCTGATCTGACCTCCTTTGTGCCTCTTCTTCTCAGTATTTTCAGAATCCATAGCTAACCCTAGCTCAATGGGAAGGGGAATTAGGGATTAGTGAGGGAAAAATAGGGGATTTAGGCAGTTTTGAGAAATGAAGGGAGATGAATGTGTTAGGGGTCTCCTAAATTCTTGGGAAAATTTAGGGGGTTAGGGAGACATGTTAGGGAGTAGGGGAAAGTGAAATTTTAGGGAATAAGTGAGGGGAAGTGGTCCAAAAGGGAAAAAACAATCCTAGCGTAGGAAAGTCTAGTCTATGCTAGGGGTTTTTAGGAAAATAGGGAAAATGAAGGGTAGGAGTGACGGGAAGTGATTAGGAAGGTGTATAACAACTGGGGGAAGGTGAGTGAGCTTCAATATTAGAGTTTTACTTAGAAATTTTCCAATGAGATTGTGAAACCAAGAAAATATAACAAAAACCCTAGAAGAGGGAATTTATCTTTCCAAGCACAAAATGAAGAAAAAAGAGGTGATTTGAGGGCCCACTTACTTTTATCTGATACACTATAACCTGTGGTTGTTGAAGAAATATTCGGAAATGATGATTTGGCCTCCTTGAAGAAAACACAGCTCCTTTGGAAAGAGCGCAATGCATGCGCAACACAGCAAGTGATGAGAACTTTGGTAGCAAGATATGGCTGCTCCGAGGGTGAACATGGTCTTTGAGAGTGGAGAAATTTCTTTTGGAGATAAAATGAGAAAATGAGAAGCTCCCTTGGTCTTTTCTAGCTTGAAAATCGATTTTCTCTTCATAGTGGTGTTGTGGTCCCACCATCTTCTTTTTACCTTTTGATTTGAAACTTTAACTTTAGAACCTTATGAAACATATTACATGATGAAAGGAATTAAAATACACTTTTGAAAGCTTTATTGAATATTTTTTACTATTGATACTCATTCAATGCTGAATTTGATGGCGAAATGGCTGATTTTATGTTTTTTTACCCTAAGACCTAATGTTGACACTTCATGAAATGATTCGAATGATGACCATGGTGATGTGATAGAGATGGTGATGAAGACATTTTAGTGGTGACTCATCAAAATTAACGATGACAACGACCAAACATGAATTTAAAGGAGTAGTAACACACCTAGACACACTAGCTAGTGACCAAATTTTTATTTAACGAGCTACTGAAACCATAAAAATTTGATTTAAGACCCTAACAAAACCTTATAAGAGCATATTTGATCACTGGTGACTGGAAGGACTAGTAGACACTAACAAGAAGAAGAGGTAGAAGAAATGGATGGAAACGATGACAACATAAAGGATATCATTTTGGATTTCCCATTCAGGTATTGATATAAATGTTAATATGAATAACATATCTCCATATGTACTTCTGAAATTCCATGGTATAATATCAGAAGACCCCTACATATTTCTTTTTGAATTTGAAGTACTTTGTAAATCTTATGATTACTTATTAGATGCTAAAAAATTGTAATTGTTTCCACCTATATTAAAAGACAACACTCTTAAATGGTTTATGGGGCTAGGTAATAACTTTGTAACACCATGGGATGATATGAGAAAATTTTGTAAATAGAAATATTTAGATACTATTTTAATCAACGTTATCTTAAAGAGGAAATATTTAAAATGAGTAAAAAGGAAAATAAGAATCTTGAGGACTTTGTAGAAAAAATTGTGTATAATGTTAAAAGGGAAAATTACATAAAATTTGATTTGATACACTAAAAACCATTTTACTAAAGAAATCTGAGATGATTGTATTGATATCCTTAATATAATGGGTAAAGGGGATGTATCCCAATTATCATTTGAGGAGATATGTGAATTGTGTACGTAGATATCAATAGGAAGGGAAAAATATAGCAGGAGCCCTCAAGATCCAACCATGGAAAGAGTAAGTAAATCAACATCAGGGTCGGTAAGTTGAGTTGAACTTGGAAATTTGCTAGTAAATTTTAAAACAAATATTCTTGGCGATCTAACTGAACAATTAGATATCTTGAGAATGCAAAATAAACAAAAAATTGAGAATGTTTTTATTTATATTTTGTCCTAGGTGTATAAAGTAGCACACTTTGAGAGAACATCCACTTGATAATATTGAAATTTGTGTCATTTGTGTAGAATCACATGCTAAAAAGGATTGTCCTTCATTCTAGGATTAATTTTTTTTTACCAAAAGGATAGTGGAGAAAATAAAAAACTTGAACAATTTTGTTATGTGGCTTCAAGGATACCTTGGAAACCTCATCAATCGGGTATTATGTAACTTCCTTCCCAAGAATTTCAATCTCATCCACAAAAAACTCAAAATAATTGGAATACACCATTTCCTTGGGTACTTTGGACACCCCAACCCAAAAATCCACCTCGGAAACAAATTTTGCAAGGCTCTTATGGAAGAAATCCACAACATTACCCATATTTCCCTTAATATCCTTAGTATCCTTTGTTCCAATCTCAATACCATACATTGCCACCACAAGCTCAACCACAACCACTACTGAATTCTAGTCAACCTCTCCAATTATCCCATGGTCAACCATATCAAAAACCCACTCCTACTCAGCTGTCTACACAACCATTTCTGAACCCAAACAATAAAGTAACTCAACCCACTTACAATGTTAAGGTACATAATTTTCAAATAATTCCTCTAGATATAAATGTTATTCATCTTAAATCAAGAAGAGTATTGAAAAAAAATATTTCCCTGTTGTCATTGAAGAATGACATATAAAAGAATAATATACAAAAGAGAATAAAGAATCATGGGCCACATTTAATGGAGAGAACAATTAGAATCTAATATCGAGTAATTCTACGATGCCTATCATAAGATCCTTTACGTGTTCAAGATACTAATAAACAAATAATATAATATTTAAATGTCATGGCATAAAAATACATATAGAATAATATAGATGAGCAAGTCAACCAAGAACATCACAACTATATTTAACTTTGGTTCCAGACAATCATTAAGCTAGAGCATGACTCTCCTCTTCAACATTTCTTGCCATCATCTCAATAAAAGAAGCATGTCTCTCGTATTCTTGTATATATCAAAGAATATCTTTCCAACCCACATATGAGTTTAATTTTCATCCTGTTATGCACATGGATCCATTGGAATTATTCCTATACTTGAAAGATATTTCCTTTTTCAAGTAGAGTAGGATAGGAAAAAATTATTAAAAAAAGTAAAGAGAAAAGAAGAGAAAGAAAAAAAATTCCTGTTGTGAAAACCAATTTACTGACGCAATTGGCTGTGAGATTTGTTTGAAAACTTGGAAAATGGTGAAAAATGTTCATAATAAGTCTTATAATTCATGTTGTTTCAATTATGGTTCTTTAAATCACTTTTGGTTCTATGCTCGAGTTGGAGGATGTGGGATTCCTCAAGGCCCACCTTCCAAAATAATATTGTCCCACTGAATTCAACACTTTATCTGTGACCAAGATCAAAGATTATTTTGGGTGCCTTGGAGCTTGCATACATCAATGGAAATCCTCCTAACTAACAACAATGAGAATAAAACAATGTCTCTTTATTGCCAGATCTTGCGGGTTACTTGACTTCAAGACATTCATTCGTGCTTGTTAAGATGCACCCTTGTTGAGATTAGTTGTCTTGCATTAGTTAATGATTAACATCAGTGATTGGTAATCCAACGAATTCTTTCTATGTTTGAATTCAATTAAATCCATTCACATAGATTGAATTGTACTAATCAGGGTTATATGTGAAGAATATATGGTTTATGATATCAACAACAACTTGCAACAATGTTATAATAAATTAAGATTCGGTTTCAAAATTCATCACTAGTAGCTTAGTCCCAACAATAAGGAGGCACAAAGGTTCCAATTCCATATTTCATCCTCTATCCTAAATACAACCAAGAGAAAAGAAGAAAAAAAATCAGATTCTTTCACTTTACAATCCATGATCCAACAATAACAACCAATATCTCCCATATTCATGGCTTATGGACATTTTAGGTAGGTGAAGGTATGCTGTTTTCTAATCTTTAATTAATAATTCCTTTAAAGCTAAAATACATGTATTTCTTTCCAAAGACAAAAAAAACCTTCAGTTCGAGGTGGGGGGGGGGGAGGGGTAAGGGATATTCATTACTAATTTTTAATTCCATATGTCATAAACTCATATATTATTGACCAACTTGTTTCTCCCAAATGACTATTATTTCTCTTATGTTCTAATATATATATATATATATATATATATATATATATATATATATATATATATATATGTTTTGAAATGATTTAGACTATGAGCAAGGATTGATTGATATGTATATGAATGAGTTTTCATTTTGAATGGATTTTCAAGTATTCTTTGGTGCAACAAGAAAAAAGGTAAAAGAAAATCATTGCCACACAAGAACCAACACTTGCAATACTTTTAGTTTCCACATAAGAACCAACCAAAAGAGTTTCCACTTAGTTGTGTTTTAAAGAACACTTGACAATAGCAAGCTCTCCAGGAAAAGAAACAATTAAAGAAGAATATGCAAAAGATGCAAATCTTTGAAAAGTATCTCAAGTCACAAAATGACTTATTTATAAAGCATAATATTACACTCCAAAAGGCTATAAAAATGAGATTAATTCAATTCATGAGAATCAATGCATGGTTGCATGAGGACATGCAACATTTTCAATTGGGGGGAAATGTCGGGTCTCCAAAATGTCATATTTTTCACATTCTTTTCCTTCACTTTTAAACATTTTCCACTATATTATAACCTTACATTAATTGTTTTTTATGATTATAGATGGGTTTATACTTTTATTTTCCCAAAAAAATATTTTCGTATTTTGAGTGAATTTATGATTAAATATTAGAAAAATAACATGTTTTTTCTTATATTTAAAAGATGGATGAGTTTCGTGATACTTGTAGGCATATTTGAAGACTCCATCAAAGTCATATTTGACCACCTAGCCTCAAATTCGAATTTCATCTTTAACCCTTGAAGATTTTAGGAATATTTCAGATAACCATTAAAGCACATTTGATGGAGAAGTATCATGAAAATTTTGATAAGACTTCTTACAAAATATTTTAAAGATTTGAGAGAGAGGATATGAAGAGATGTTACTTGCTAGATTTCAGCACATGGTTGTAACCAAATGAGAGATTTGTGTATCTTGGAGAGATGTGTGAATATATATATATATATATATATATATATATATATATATATCAAATCTTGTTTTTATATAAATAGGAATGATTTCTCCATTCAAAGGAAGGAAATCTTGGAGAATACATCCAAACTACGATGGAATAAAACACATTTCATAAGTTTTTGTGTTATTTAGTTTATAGTTTCATATTCTTTTTTTGTTATAAGAAGTAGTTTTATAATCTATGTAGTTTAGATTTAGTTTGATTATATTTTAAATTAGTTTATTTTGCAGATGAACAATAGCACTTTGATTAGCGTTGCAATTATGAGCATTTAGCACTTGACCAAAGATGGTGATATATATTACCCACCATTTTTTCGAGGAGTAAAATTATAATGTAGTTTCTTATAAAGCTAAGATAGATATATAAAAAATAAAACATGGATTTTGTGCAGAATGAGCCCATTTAGGTGACTTGAGAGAATTTCTTCAAAACAATGCATAATTTTGGAGATATTTGCAGATATTTCAATATATATATATATAATTTTTTATTTTTTATTTTTTTATTATTTTTTTCAGATTTAGTGTTGCATCCAACAAATGTAACAATAGAAGAAATTACTTGAACTATTCATCAAATTAAAGAACAAATCGCTCATTCTGAACATAAATCAATGTAGTTGTTGAAGTCATCACACACAATTTTCTAATATTTTTAGTTAAGAAATAATTTACGTTACAGTGATGATTTAGTTTAATAGTTGATTTATTTATTTTTCAATGCATTTATATTCCTCTAATTTTAATTTCTTGCAAGTGCAGACAATAAAACAAGTGACTAGCACTCTATAAGTGACAAGAAACTAATGATTATAGTAACAAATATATTTTATATGCAAAATGATCATATTGAGTGGATTAGATTTACCTGCTTTCAAAGATTAAATTCTATTGCTTTCCTATAATAAATTCACAGTCTTTCATAGATTAAGTTTTCATGTTTTCATAGATTATATTTACATGCTTTCATATATTAAGTTTCTATGATTTCATAGATTAATTTACCTTCTTTCCTAGAGTTATATTTCTATCACTCTCCTAGATTAGATTTTTATTTCTTTCCTAGATTAAAATTTCATTTCATGTAAATTAACTTTCTTTCATAGAGTAGACCATTATTTCATTTCAGTTTATTTCCATTAGAATTGAAATATAAAATCCTATCATATACTTCACAAGTTTACTTACTTAGATTGATAACTTAATGTAACAAAATTTAAGAAATAGTTAAATTGATGAACATGAAAACTTCTTAAGCATGGCTTCTCAGGATGTAGAAATTCTTTAGAGTACACAACTAATCTAAGAACATGTTGGGTGTGGAGCCTGATTATCTTGTTGGACCCGTGTACCTTAATGGGGTGGCAACGCCGCCTGTAATTAAACGCTGCCTGGGGGGTCCAGGGGGGGGCGACTGTGACTTTATGGAGCCCCCCCCTGGTGGGGGGTTTCAGGGGCAGTGCGCTCGAAGCTAAAAAAAATGTAAAATTGCCTTGTAAAAGTATAGTAATTTCTAGTCAATCTGGGTCATTCATTAGGCGGATGATCGAATAGTATAAGTTATGTTTAGTTTAGGGTTTTTTGCCCTAGAAGGAAACCCCTCTCTTTCTATGAGGGTATTGTATTGCGGCTGTGTATTGTATGTGTATTCTTAGAGCGAGAAACCAATAGGGAGATTGTGAGAGAGAACAGAGGATATTACAGCGGATCTATTGTAGGTTGTGTTTCTTCATTTTGCTAGATAATAGAAATTAAGGACTGGTTGTTCGGGGTGGACATAGCTGAAACTGGGTGAACCACATATATCTGTGTCTCTCTGGTTTTATGTGTTTTGTGTGCTTGTGTTTTCCCCATATTTTATGTGTTTAATTTCTCTGTTATATATAATTTTCTAACAGAACATGAAGGAAAATGTGGAAATTTTCAGCCTGAAAGGCACCGGTGACATCAAGTGGGAGGATTTAAAGAATGTGAGAGGCATAAGCAAAGAAGAACCATCCTAGAACGAGTTTGAGTATTTTAGGGAAACATAACCATACAATAGATAATTTGGAAACAAATCTTAGGAGTTCTTAAGTTATAGTCCATTATTAAAACTGCAAGAACATGATTACAAATGATCATAGATTTTTCTGACCTCTTTAAATTGTCACTTTAATTACTAAGGGATTTTTCCCTACACAAGTTTAGGGGATTTGACCTTTGAGAATTGAGGTATTTTAGCTTATGAGGCTTGATACAGAGGATTATCTAGGCACCTAAAATTTAGGATTCCGACCCTTCTCAAGGACTCATACTTATAAACTTGGTTCTTCTTGGCTCAACAATGATATAATTATCATAAAGACAAATATTTGTTACCTTCATAATTTTTGGAGATTCGCCCTAGAGAAAATTCAGACTTCTGAGGTATTTGGATCCTCTGCAACATTACATCTGAAAGTTGGTCTCGAGGAAAAGTTTGATTCTACTGAGATTGAGGCTTGAATATTAGGGCTTCAATATTTTAAAAAAATCGGAGATTAACAAGGATTTAATCCTGAAGTGGATTTGAGGACAAAAAAAAGTATTCATGTTCCATCATTCTTTACTTATTAGGGATACATGATTGGATTTCTGTGGTTCTCGAATTAAGGCAAATTTGAGGTCTCCTGCGACTTTACTTTTGTGATTTTCAACCTATGGGGACATATGCCTATCTGAGATTGAAATTGATGAATTTGATCTACATAGGTGGGGTTTTAATATTTATCTAGGGCTTATTCAATATAGTTCCAACGATTCAAACTAATGTAGTGGATTGGATCCTTATTTAGGGCTACCCTTTCATGCCCTATCTATGATACCATGTTAAATTTTTAAGTGGTTCTCAATTTGATAATTGTTTCTTATGATTATCCTATTAGGTTGATCCTTTCTTATATTTATTATGCATCTTAATACAATTACACATATAAATATATCAGTAGAACATGAAGAGACATCCACAAAATAATTTACCCTGTGAAAACCCACATCGAGGAAAAACCCAACAATCCTTTCCTTCTAAGAATCAAGTCAATGAGAGAGACATAAAATTCAAACACTACAACTGACCTGGTTCATCCTCCTATTCAAGTCAAACAACTGACCCAAGAAAATTTTTCCACAACTTGTACTCCATTCTTTCATTACAGAGAGATGAATTTACTAGCTTCAGATAATTTCGATGGATTTATATTAGGTCATGTATCACAGAGAGAGAGGTCTATTCACTAGCCTCAGATTCATTCCATCTTGCCTTATAATTTTATTTGTAAGTTTCCTAAGACTGATCCAACTTTTTATAGACAAAAGAAGGAAAGATGGATAACAAATGGAGGAGCATAAATGTCAATATTTAGTGTTTCTCCTTGCCGAAAGGGTGCATTTCCAACTAAGATGACTTGATCACTTGAAGGGGCCAAATTGACTAGGAGGTTGATTAGGATTAAATGGAGCTAAGACATTTAAATTTAAATTCAATTTTTCATCTTTTGAAATGATCATGAAGAACATGCTAAAAAATAAAATAAATATGTAAATAAAAAATTACATTATGAAGATCGACCATAGCGACAAAATTCAACACTAGGAAAAGGCATAGGTTGTCAAGTGAAGACATAATAAAACGATGTACTCTATTAAATACACCAGAGAGAAGGAAAAGCACCCATGAGAAAAAATTAGAATACACTCATAGAATACACCATCATCAAAGGATAAGGATGGAAAATGAGAATATGTTAGAAGAGTTCAAGAAAGCCAAACCTCCTAAATTTTATGGTGAAGTGAAGGAGGTAGAAGATACTGAAGCATGGCTACTCGGGATGAAGAAATTCTTTAGAGTACACAACTACTCTAAGAAGATGAAGACAAGGGTGGAAAATTTCATTTTGAAAGGAAATGATAACATCTAGTGGGAGGATTTGAAGAATGTGAAAGGAATAATAGAAGAAGAAATTTCCTTGAAATATTTTGAGGAGTATTTTAGGGAAAAATACCTGTCTGAAAAATAGTTTGGAAACAAATCTAAGGAGTTCTAAGAACTCAAAATGGGGTAAATGTCAGATGAAGAATATAATACAAAATTCTTAGAGCTATTGAGGTATGTTCCCTACCTCAAAGATGAAAAAGTAAATATTTAAGGCATGTTAGTGGGCTAGTGTTGTAGCTGCTACAACCCCCATCCAAAATTTTGGCCTATACCAAATTTCAGAGCCTTCCTTGGTCTTGTTCATTACTGTCACAAAATTTTTCTTGTTCATTACTGTCACAAAATTTTAAACTCATATTTTTGGTTTTCTCACTGTGTTGTGATCCCTTTCACAAGATAGTAAAAGTGTCGTCTTTCAACATGTTGGTTGTCATATTGCACGTACGAGCTTGTTATAATGGTTCCAAGAGGTCACCTTTGTGAAAATGATATGTTATAACCTTGTAAGTATCCGTCACACTCATTTCCAAAGTTTTGAGCACTATCACACATGTGTCGTCAAAGCCGTTGTAAAGTGTATCTATTGTGTCGCACTTGTCATAACCCGTCATAACACTATCGCACATATGGAAATTATATGTTTGAATGTCAAGGATGATCTATGTTGTTTGAGTCAACAAAATATGCTAAGTTTGTGGTCATAGTCAAAGTTCATCACTTTTCACCGATCTCACCGGTTCCACACTTAGTCATTTTTCAGAAATTTTACCGACCAAGAAACTTAGCTTCACCGGACCTCCCAAGAGCTGCACACTGCAAAGTATCAGTCCTATAGGTGTGACATTTTTTCTCGACACTGCATGGTGTGAATTACTTGCCTCTCAATACTTCTCCATTGTGTAATTTTTGTGACCAAGACTTCACCTTGACCTCTAGAATTGCGCGATCATGGCCTACAACCTATCTTGAACCGTGCACTTCACAACCTTAAGGCACAAGCTCATCCCTTGAGCCCTAGAACTGTGTATTGTGCAATCTTCCAAACCTCCTTGACCTACATAACTGTGAAGTAAGCTTCTCCAGCTCCAATGCATGAAAATTGTCCCCCCTGACCCTAAAAACTACGCAGTCATGTCTGTCAGCCCATCTTGAAATGTGCACTGCGCAGTCTCAAGGATCAGGGCTGACCCTTTCCTACCTGAAATGCACAAAGGTGTAGTTACTGGGCCTCCTTGTCCAACCTCTCACTTTTCCTGGGCTTATTTCATGGATAATAATGCATCATCTTAGGCTAGGGGTTTTCGGATTGATGTCATCTCATCATGAGTGAATTGGAGGAACATGTACTCTATCATGACATGGTGAGATGATGAAGGAAGGGAGGAAGGTGGGAAGCATACTCAAAGACACTCTTGTAGCTAATCTCACAAGATGATTGAACAAAGGAAAGTGAAAGGAAAATATTTTGTGATCACCATCTAAGACTTAAGATCATTGGAGACTCCTTATCACTAAGGCATGCAGAGGAGAAAAAGAAATATCTTTCATGAAGACACTTAACTCTCAGCAACAGCAATAACTTGAAATTTCTATGTGACTTATCATTCCATGTATGCAGTATCATGTCATGTCATGTCATGAGTGGTCATATGCCACATCACTATGGTGGATCATTTTATATTGTATTCAAAGTGTATTGTAAAGTGGAAGTCCAAAGGACACACATGGAATGTAAATAGTCATGTAAGATGAAAATTCATGGGAAGTAAAATAGTCAGGAGGGTAGTCAAAGAGTCACCCTTCGTTATATATACTCCCTCATTGTATGATAAAATGGAATTTTCACTTTGGCTCCACTAGCAAAAAATTAGAGAGAAAAACCAGTTCTTTATGGAGCAAGGAGTGTGTAATGTTCCCAATTTTTGTAGCTAATGGGAATATTGCATTTTATTTTCAGTTTTCTTAACTCATGAATAAAAGTGTAAAGGAGGAACTCTAAAACTCCTAATCAGAAAAATAAATCAATGCCCAATGTGAACATGGAAAAATCTGGGCCATTTCAATAAAATACACTTAGGTGTGAAGAGGAATGGAGGAGTTTGACTAGGTCAACAGGAACAAATCACAACAATGTCTAGATGCATTGAACCTCCTTATTGATCAGCACAGTTTTAGATGGATACCCTTCATGTGAAAAGGGCTAACTCATTGGAGGTGGTTTAGGGTTTACTAAGCCCTAATATTATAAAATGAAGAGGAAGGCCACAAGGAAAGGTTGTTGATGATAATTCAATTTTGACATTGCTTGAGCAACTCAAACTCTCTTGGCTGTTTAGCTAGAGAGAGAAGAATTTCCTGTTTAGGAATTCCTCCTCCTTCCTTGAGGGTATCTTGGAGGAGATTGTGCTGCATTGGTCCACTATCTAGCATTGGCCAAGTTTCACCTCCCTTGACAGTGTAAATCCTGATTAGGGTTCCACTTTTTAGAGAGCTGCAACAAGTGGAATCAGATCTATTTAGATCTGAAGATTTCTATTGCATCTTCTCAGTGGGGAAGTCATCTAAATCATTGGCAGGAGTGCAATAGCTATTTTGAGCTTTAGATTCTTATCTTGGAATGAGGCCAAAGTGTGCATCACTTCATCTACACAGTTAGCTTCAGAAACTGCATCATTTTGTAGGCAGAGTGGCAGTGTTTATTTTCTAGCAGTTTGGAGGAGAGATCTCTGGTGAAAGGACTCCTTTCCTTCACTGAGGTGATCCGTGGATTGGCCAACCAATCCATGTCCTATTTCAGATCTGATCTGCTGTGTGATATATTCTTCAAAAATTTCTGAATTTTACTTTAGATCCGTAGTGTTGATCTCAAATCTATTCAGTGTCCTTCATTATCAGATGAGATCCCTAAGGGGAATGTACTTAAAAGTCATTTTTGCATATAGATCCCATTTAGATATATCCTTTTTTACTCTGATCTGTTATAGATCTAAAAATTAATGAAACACTACTTCATATTTCTAAATATTACGCTGTCTGGTTCATCCTCTACTTCTTGTGTCATAAAACTTGGTTTTGAGGCCTTTCCTTCAAGTATAGATCTTTATTTTCTAATGTAAGACCTTTGAATCATATTATAAGCTTGTCATACTATTATACCTACATAAAATCACCAAAAACTTCAGAAAATATGCTCCCTATGCTTCAATAAATTTCTACATACTCCAAGTCATGGGAAATCAACAATTTTAAGCCTAGTCGGGAATGGAGGATCTGTTTAACATAGAAAAACGCATTTATTTTTGCCAAAATTATTCATGTGAATCCATATTGACCTAATATAATGTATCCCAGAGCCATGATGCTTAGTATTATGCATATTTCTGAATACATTCATTTTAGGGCATGAAAAGCTGTTTTACCTCACCTTTTTTAGAACAAAAGCTGAATAAATGTTGTTGTAGTACTTGGAATCAGTTTTTGAGTGTTTTTAAACACATTTTATGATATATTAAGCACACATCCTTGAAAAATGTGTTTTTCAGGCATGTCTTGCTTAGCAATCCCTTTGGGGATATTACAATGGTATCAGAGCATCATCTCTGGCACAGCCTGTGAGATCAAGCTATCAGAGAAGTGAAGAGAAGAAACATAGATTAGAATTATGGAGAGGATGATATTAATATCATCAGTGTTCAGATCTAAGAAGGGCCTCTCCAAAGAGGTATATCAGAAGAGATAAAGAAGATCCACCGAGACTCCTAGAGGGTTTTGAGAAGAAGCAAGTTGTAGTAAAATATTCATGAGGTTTCGCTTTGGTCAATTTAGTGTGTTCTAAATTGCTACATTAATTTATCAATCCGGGATTCATAAGCTGATGAAGTGTGGCGCACTATATGTGCAAGATAACCTATCTCTTACTTTTTGTCGTTTTTGGATTTTATGAAATTATAAAAGATAAGTATGGAGACAAATATTCAAGACAATGATGTCCTTCTAATGATTTTCCAATCTTCAAAAGAATTTTAAAACAATGCAATGACAAAATAATTCTTCAAAGAAATGAAATTCAAATTATTCTAGTCAAACAACAAGAACTACTGATCATGAAACTCTATTACTTTTAAGCCGTCAGCCCAAATACAAAAGAAACTATGCTTAAAGAAATCCAAGAATTGCAAAATAAAGTAAATATAAATCAAATGACATCAACTTCTAGTCATCTCTCATTCGCCATTAGTCCAGCTATGGCTTTCGGAGGTAACTGAAAATGACATGAGCAATTTAATATTTCTAACTTGCAGAAAGTAAACTAATATCAAACTACACACTCATACTTCAATCCCTCACCATTAGTCCAGCTATGGTTTTCGGAGGTAACTGAAAATGACATGAGCAATTTAATATTTCTAACTTGCAGAAAGTAAACTAATATCAAACTACACACTCATACTTCAATCCCTCACCATTAGTCCAGCTATGGTTTTCGGAGGTAACTGAAAATGACATGAGCAATTTAATATATCTAAATCTAACTACTGAAACAAATGTGC